>WHYT01016025.1:168105-217096 GCA_009806455.1 Tetrax tetrax
AGAGGGGTCTTTCCCAGGGGCTAGGGCTATAAAGGTGCTGGCGAGCGAGGGGAAGGGCAAGAAGCGGTGCGGTGAGGGCCGGGGATGCGGGGCGGGGCGGGGAAGGGAGGGGAGGGGCAGAGGAGCGGAGCCGCTCCGCTCCCGGGAGACGGCACGGCACGGCACGGCACGGCTGCTGCTCCCTCCACGGGTCCCGCCTGCTCCCGGCCCGGGCTCGGATTTTCCTCACGCGTGTCGGGACGATGCGTGCGCCGGCAGCCACGGTCGCGCCGTCCCACTCGCGTCCCGCTTCGCCGCCGCGCTGGCAGCCTCCGCGTCCGCCCCCCGCGACAGGAGAGCCCCTCGAAAAGCGGAGGAGAACCCCCGGCCTTTCCCTGCAGCCCGTCCCCGCACCCCTCTCCCTGGCTTTTCCGCTGTGGAGCTGCACGCGTGGATCGGGGCCGCTGCTGCCCGGCCCCCGCGGAACCAGGCTTCTCGTGTCCCCCCAGGTCCGGGATCGCGGCGCTCCGGAGGCCTCGGCGCGATGCTGTCCGGCCACGCACCCAACCGCCGGCCCCCGACCAAGGTACCGCACCGGCTGCGCGGGAGGCTGGGCGCTGAGAGGGGATGGGAGGAGAAACCACGACGCTGGGAGTCTCCGCTCTTCCAGAATCCTGGTTTCCAAAAAAGAAAAAAAAAGTCTTTCTCACCCCAAACGGTGGGGACCCGAGCGGGGTGATGGGAGGGGAACGCGCTGGCGTGGAACGCTCAGGGTTCCCCTTTTAGTAGGGAACAGGGGGAACGGGGTGGTGGAGGCACCGCTAAATGGGTCTGCGAAGCATCGCTTGGGAAGGACGCCGCGTCGCCCAGGGTGGCGAGCGGAGGGCGGTGGGGATGCTCTTGGGGGGCAGCTGGTCCCTGGTGCCGCTGTCGCTTTGCTGCTGGGGCTGGGGAGAGCACGAGGAGGGAGAATGACTTCTTACACCTACAACTGTAACGAGTTCTGTACGGCAGCAGCCGCATCTGCTGCTTCTGCCTCTGCCGGGGGACGAGCTAAGGGCTCTCTGCGCTCTCTTTGCTGTAGTGGATGTTTGCCCCTCTCCTCCTTTTCCTGGCCCCCTGCGGCGCCCAGCCCACCTACCAGTGGAAAGACGCTGTGACGAACGAGAAGCTGACCTGCCAGCAGTGCCCGCCGGGGACCTTCGTGGCCCAGCACTGCACCCGGGACAGACCGACGCTGTGCGAGCCCTGCCCCGATTTGCACTACACGCAGTACTGGAACTACCTGGAGAAGTGCCGGTACTGTAACGTCATCTGCGAGGAGAAGCAGGTGGAGGTGCAGCAGTGCAATTCCACCCGCAACCGCGTCTGTCAGTGCCGGGAGGGCTACTACTCGGAGATGGAGTTCTGCATCAGGCACTCCGCCTGTCCGCCGGGCGCCGGCGTAGAGAAGCGGGGTGAGTACCCAAACCAGGTGGCTGCAGCAGTGGGGTGCGTGCTGGGGAGGCTCTTGTCGCATCCCGAAATCTCTGCCGGAGCTCCAAATCGAGGAGAAAGCAGCTGATGAGAGGGCTGATGGCAGGGAGAAACTCTAGCGGGGTCTGTTGTGACAGGACAAGGGGTAGTGGTTTTAAAATCAAGGGAGGCAGATTCAGACTGGACATAAGGAAAAACTTGTTTACACTGAGGGTGGTGGGACACTGTCCCAGGTTGCCCAGAGAGGCAGTGGATGCCCCATCCCTGGAAACATTCCAGGCCAGGTTGGCCGGGGCTCTGAGCAACCTGATCTGGTTGGAGATGTCCCTGCTCCTGGCAGGGGGTTGGACTGGGTGGGCTTTAATGGCCCCTTCCCACCCAAACCAGTTGATAGTTCTGATTGCCTATAGCCTGACTTTACTCCCTTTTTCCTCACCAGCGCAGTGCCATCCTCACTGGTGTGTGAAACTGCTCCTGGCCCCTTTTCCAAGGAATGAGTTATTTGGTTCCCCCCGCTTTCACTTCACTGGGCTTTGAAAGCCCCCAGCGCCGCGCTGGGAGGGCACGCGGGGGGCAGAGCTGGGCCCCGCTCCCCATCAGCTCCCTTCTCCGTGCGGGCAGGGAGCCGGGGAACGGAATGTTCATTACTGGGGCTGGAAAGGGCTGCCAGGCTGCGGAGGGCAGGGCGCTGGGTGTGTGTAGCTCTGGCTGTGTTTTGCCGGTTTTGTTGAGCAATTTGGAGAGGCTCTATTCAAAACATGACACGGATGTAGGCATCGGTTCCAAAACCGTCAAATCAGCCTGGCTTCCGTTCACATCTGGGGGAGATTCATGAGTCTGAGACTCCCTCCCCCAGTGGGATGTAAGCCAGGAGAGATTTTAAGGGTTTTATTTTTCCGTTGTTCCCCCAGCCCAAATTTGCCCTGTCCCTTGGTTGCCCCCATCTGTGTGCGTGCAAACTTGCTAAAAAGACAAGTTGCCTGCGAGTGGGTTTCCCTCTTGCTCTGCCCTGAGTCAGCGAGGACGGGGCTCTGTCTGCAAACCGCAGCCGGGGATAACAAAACCGCGGGCAGCGTCAGCAACCCCAGCGTGATCTCGCTTCGTGCTTGGAAGCATGGAGGCTTTTGAAGTCCTTCCCCGTGTGGCATGGGAGAGCTGCAGGCTCCCAGAGGAGAAATACCCGCTGTCTTCAGCTGGTGTTTACCTCAGATTTCCCTGGAGGGTTGGCTGTGGAACTCAGGAGCCACGTGAGCAAGCTGGGGCATCTGAGGAGAAACAAGTTTGTTGTTATTTCTTTATGAACAGCTTCTTGTGTGGGGAATAACGGCACCCAGGTGTCTGAACCCCACGGCAAGGACCGAGCGCCCGTGCGGGCGGGCAGAGCCCTGGGGCTGGGAGTGCCGGTGTCTGCTGGGCTCCACAACGGTGGAGCGGAGGCTGCGGGCAGAGCTTTCAGGTTGGGCGGGTGCTTGGATCCACAGGTGGTTCCTCCAGGGACAGGGGTTTTTGTGGATTTCCCATTTGCCAGTGGGAGCGGAGCGCTAAGGGTTGGGTTGAGCCAGCCAGGACGGCGGCTGGCAAAGCCCAAGCAATGGCCTAGGGTGGGTGCAACAAGGCAGAAACCGTGCTCTGAACTCGGCGTGCAAAGAGGAGATGGGAAGGGGAGCGAAACCTGCTGCCGTTGGGGCCGCTCCCTCCTCTCCCCAGGAATGCACCAGACACCCTGGCGCAATCCGGCTCACGTGGCGCCGTGGCCGTGACGCAGCGGCGGGACTGGCCCGGAGCCCGGCGGGGAAAGCGCAGCGGACGAGCAGAGCTTTCACCTGCTCGGCCACTTTTACTTTCACTTGGCCCGTGGCACCCTGACGCGCTGTGAATCAAAGGGCCGGTTTGGTGCCCAAGGTCCCGGCCGGTGTCCCAACCTGGGAGGCGGCTCTTCTCAGGAGCGGAGGAGATCTCTGCTTTTCCTGGAGGCTGGTGACCGTTCATCACCACACCCCCAACGCTTTGCCTTGGCAAACGGCTGGGGAAAGCGTTGCTGTTCTGGGTGGTTGCTTCCTAGGGGAGTTGCAGGCAGCGCTTATTTCCCCCCAAAAATGCCCCTCGTGCTCAGATGGTGCCTGGCGCTCTTAGCTCTGCCGGCGTCACCCCGGCTCCTGCCCCTGCTCCCTCGCCTGCTCCTCACCCCTCACTGACGGTCGCCTTCCTCCCCGTCCCGTGCGCAGGTACCCCCTTTGAGAACACCCAGTGCGGCGCCTGCCCCCGCGGCTCCTTCTCTTCCTCCGAGTCCCGCACCGAGCCGTGCCAGCCGCACCAGGACTGCGAGCGGCAGGGGAAGGTGACCAACGTGCCGGGCAACCAGTTCCACGACACCCTCTGCACCTCCTGCAGACTGGGGAGAGCCAACAGCACCCAGGGACCAGGTGAGCCGCCGCCGGGAGGCCGGGACCACGACGCTGCCGGGGCAAGAGCCGACGTTGTGGATAATTATGGATAAAATATGGTCTGTCAGTCCCGGAGGGCAAGGGCAGGGTGCAGGGCTTCAGCCGTTGCTCAGCCAGAGCCTCCTTGCTCAGTGATAACGCAGAGCTGGCAGTGAAATCCTGCCAGTTCTCACTGGGAACTGGGTTAACTGGGGGTGCTGGGACACGAGGACGGCTTTGGCAGCGGCTCAGCTCTAACCGGTAGCTCGCAGCGATAAGCGGTGGCTGGCGGCCACGTAAGCAGCTGTGGTGAGAACGGCTGGGCCATCCAGCGCTCGCTTCTCCCGGGCTCCCAGCCTGTTTTCCCTGATCCTAGAGCCATAGAACAGCCCAGGCTGGGAGGGACTTCAAAAGTTCAGCTGGTCCAACCTTTCCTGGGAAAGGGAGCCTGGATGAGATTATCCAGCACCGTGTCCTGAAGACCTCCAGCGGTGGGGACTCCACCGCGTCCCTTGGGAGGTTGTTCCAGTGTAAAAAAAAAAAAAAAAAAAAAAAAAATCTTCCTTCTGTCAAGATGAAGCTCGATAGAAGAGCTGCAGTGAAAGCTTCTCCTCCGTGGTGACGGAGCACGGACGCCGCTCTCCCCGGCGGTGTGCGAGCGGGGCTCTCGCCTTGGCATCCTCTCCCGGCGCTGCCCACGCAGGGCATTTCTCCTGACGAAGGCTGCCACACGCCGCGGGCGCCTCGCCAGGAGCGCGATCCCGCCGGAGAGAGGAGGCAGAAGGCTGTGTTGTCAGCGGGACGCGGGCGGGCACGAGCAGCGTCAGCAGCACGTGCGCTGCCACGCGTGAGGCCACGGCCGATGCATGACCAGCCTTGCTGCTGCTCCCGGGGCGAGAGGCGGCCGTGGGAGCTGTGGGGTGTTCTTAACTCCGGTTCGTGCTGATTTCATGCAGGAGGCGCACGGGCACCTGCCTTCCTCCCCGCTGCGATGGCAATAAATATAAATAATCAATTCAACAGAAACCCCGAGGGGCAGAGTCTGGGCACCCAACGATAACCAGTGAAACCATTCCAGTTTAAAATGTCAGGAAACTGAGCCAGTTTCTCCTTGACTAACTAACCGTTTGGCCTTGACGTCTTGAAATTCTGTGTGACTTCATCCCTTCAGCTGGCCAGGCTTCAGCAGTGCTTTAACCAGCCGGGGCCGCCCAAAAACCCCGATCTGGGCTGCCCCTGGGGCTGGTCCTGTCCTGAGGCACAAAAACCCGCGTGGGAAAATAGAAGCTTTCAGGAGAAATAACACGTGTACATATTCACTGTGATGACTTCATTTTTTTCTGGACTTTCCCTCTTTCCCTGTTCCCTGGCAGGGAGGAACATGGAGAAGGTATATTGACTTTTTTCAAAATTACAGGAACTTTTACACATTCTTTTCTAACTGCCCCCTATGGGGTGGGCTCTGCTGGGAATTCAGCCGGTGGTGAGGGCCGGACCCAGCCTTCCTGAGCAGGTCGCTGGCAGAAGTGGGCTTTGGCCAGTTGGCAATGCCGTATTTTGTCCTTTTTGCTGCTTCTTCCTTCCGACCTCATTTTTACCCCATGCAAAATGCTTTTTCAGACCTGCTGCTTCCACCACGCAGCTGCCGGCAGCGTGAGCCGGCCGCCCGCTCTCTTCCCCGTTGGCTCCGGCAGAGGATGAGCCGCTGCCGCATCCTCCAGCGGGGACTCGCCCTCCGCCTGGGCGCCCGCGTGCCCGGGCAGAGCTGGGCTGGCCATCCCCAGCTTGTGGTCGCGGCCGTACGTGGCCGCATGAGCGAAAATCCCCTCCGGAATGTGGAAGATGGGTTGTGAGTGGGAGGTTTCCCGGGAGGGGTCACTGGGCTGGGACACCCGGTCCGAGCTGTGGCTGGAGAGCAGCGCCCAGGTGAGGACAATGACATAGAATCATCAACTGGTTTGGGTGGGAAGGGAGCGTTAAAGCCCACCCAGTCCAACCCCCCTGCAAGGAGCAGGGACATCTCCAACCAGATCAGGTTGCTCAGAGCCCCGGCCAACCTGGCCTGGAATGTTCCCAGGGATGGGGCATCCACCGCCTCTCTGGGCAGATGTCCCACGGAGAGGCGCGGTGGGGCTGTGCCCTGCTCTCCCAGTGTCCTGCTGTCACCTTCCCTCTAACCTCTTGGCGTTGTTCTCCCACCAGCTCTAGAAGACGACGACTGTCAGCAAGCCCTGATAGATTTTGTGGTGTACCAGAACATCCCCATCAAGAAGCTGAAGCGCCTGCAGCAAATCCTGGAGCACTTGCCTAGGAAGGAGGCACCGGCGACCAAGGCGGCCATCCAGGAGAAGTTCAGGGCTTTCCTCACCCACCAGAAGGAGGAGAACAACTACGAGATCACCAAAGAGCTGCTGCACGCCCTGCGAGCCCTCAAGCTGCACTCCATCGTGGAGCAGGTCAACGAGCGCTTCCTCCTGCACTGAGAACACGAACTGAACTTCTGGGGTGGTTTTTGTTTTGATTTCTCTTCAGTGGCTTCGTTAATTTATTAATCTTTCCAAACCTAACTTGAAACACAGCGCTAGAGGTGAGCGCCGGGTGCTGGGCAGCTGCGGTGGTCCCGCTCCGCGCGCGGCGGCATCGCTGTCTCCGGGGTGGGATGCTGGGAGCAGCGGCATCCCGGCACCGGCGGCTGGGCAGCTCCTGGGAGCTCCCTGGGTGCTGGCTGCTGATTTTCCAGCTCAGCGAAGGTCAATAATTTATCAGAAGAGAACCATGTGGCCAGGGTAATTTGCAGGGGGAAGAACCCAGCTCTTGCTTTTTAGAAAACTGTTTGGCTTTGTTTTAAACTGTGTGGTTTGGGATTTGTTGGTTTTTTTTTTTTTAATTTAAGAGTATTTCCCACAGAGGATTCACTTGGGTGTATTTAGTTTGAGAGAGGAGTTTACTGCTGAGACGCGCTGGGTGTAGGATGCCCTGAAGTCACTGGTACAGCTTTAAGATTATTTCTAAACTGTCTGTTTTTATACCGTGTGTGAGAGATATTTTCTAAAGAAAGACACCAAAGAAGTTATTTTATTATACAATTGTCTGTCACCGGAGTCCTTTCCTAGTCTCATTTGGAGGAGAAGGGTGGTGTTGGGGGTCCCAGACCGTTATCTTCTCACCCTGTTTACCCTTGCCCATTTTTTGCGCGTGCTTCACCCCGGGATTACCCAACATCAGCCATCCCCGTGGCACAGCAGCCCCCAAAATGCGGCCGCTCTGCCCGGGAATTTGCCGCCGGCGCGGCCGGGGTGAAGCTCGCGTCTCTTGGGTCAACCCAGCCGTGTCACCCCAGCCCCAGTCTGTCCCCAGGCCCCACCACGTGCTGCGGTGCGCGAAGAGGTGCTTCGTCAGCCCGGAGCAGCCCTGGGGCGCTTGTGCTGACGGCAAGCGGGTTTTTTTAAAGCCGTGCAGATGTTGCTTAGGGAAGTCAACAAGGGTGACCCTCTCGGGCGTTTTCCGGGCTGTAGCAACGATGACACAGAGCCTACATCTTCTGCCTTGAGTGACTGTGGGTTTTTTATCGCTCTTTTTCCGCTGAGTAGTTGCCAGGAATAGTTTGTGGTTCGTGAGAGGAATATTTCCCCCCAGTTAGGAGCTGTTAAAAGCTCTCCAAAGCACGTGCTATGTGGAAGTGCCCCCACGCTTCCCCTGCGCGAGGAAGGGCTGATGTAACCGCTTACAGAGCGGATTTTCACCTCCCCTTCTGCCCGCAGACCCGAGCCGGGCCCTGCCTGCGGCGGTGAGAAGCCTGGCCGTGGCGGGCGGGAGGAACGGGGCTGCTCCCGGGGGCGACGCTCACCTCGTCGCGGCTCCCCGCAGCTCCGCAGTCCGCGGAAGGGCTGCTCGCGCCCGCGCGGCGCTGCGGATCTGTGTCTGGGGATCCCAAACTTGCAACCGTCTCACCCCAGCTTTGGGCTCTGGGGGTGACGCAGTGACCCCAACATGGCCCTGGGTCAGCTCGGCCGGGGACAAAGAGAAGCAGCGGAGGGGAGCCCTCACTGGCGTGGAGCGTGGGAAGCCCCTCGCGGCTTTGTCAAGCCTGGCCTTGAAATCCCGCGAAGGCTCAAGGGACCGCAACTCCCCTTTCCCACCCGCAGCTATCACCGTGTCCAATCTCTGCCCCGTGAGCTGCGTAATTCCCCAAGCGTGACTTATTCCGAGTCCCCGGGCAGCAGGGAAGCGCTGCGGGCACGGTCCGAGAGCGGCCAGGGCAGGAGAGCAGGAGGGTCTCCATCGCCGCGCTGTGGGAAACGAAGCATCGCCGCAGCCCGGGGCTTTTCCCCGAGGCAGAGGGTGAGGTGGGACGCGAGGGCGGAAGCAGCCGGAGCCTCCGGCGTTGGCTGCGGCTCCTGGAGGGATTCTCAGCCTGCTGCATTGCAGTTGGTCCTGGCTCAGCGCTAAGGATTTGATGTCCTTGGTCTGACAGAGAACAGGAACGGAGGGCTGCTGCTGGAGGAATTCCTCCCATCCTCTGGCCACCCCATCCCGGCTCCTAGAAATACGTATCTACCCTGAGAGTCGGGGAGGGAGGGAAAACACGAGCACTCCTGGCAAGAAGCTGATATCGTTATCTTGGATGCTGGTTTAGCTTGGGGATTTTTCCAGAGGAAGAGGAGCCTTTTCTGTGTATTTTTGTGAGAAAAACCCTCAGTTCTGAGTCGGAAGCACCCATGGGGCACCACGGCTGGGCTCGGGGTCTTGGGACATTTCGTGTTGGCCTTGGAGCTTGCTGCCCTTCTCACCAGCACGGCAAAAAGCTCAGGTACACCTTTCCTGCTGAAGGCCAGGGCAGAGGAGGAGTGTCTTGTCTTCTCTGTTGGTGCTCTGGGGGTTTTAGAGGACACTGGGACCGCCCTGTCCCGTCTGGACGCCGGTCTGCACGGATACCGCAGCTCTGCGCTGCCGGGCTCCCACCGCCGTCGCCAAGGGTCTGGGGGGGGGCAGGCGCTGCCCCGCGCCGCCCAGCAGCTCCCAGTGCCAGGCTGCAGCCTGCCTTGCTCTTCCAGGATGGCTGGTGAGCACCCACGCAGTGTGACCTTGCTCCGCCGAGGCGGTTTTGACCACCTCGAGTCACCTCTGGTTTGGGTGCTCTCACAACCCAGCACCGGCGGGTCGGAGCGTCCCTTTGGGAGCCTTCCAGGCAGGTGATGTGTTGGGCACCAGTCCTGTTTGTGGGCTGTTTATGGGCAGGGCTGGACCTCTCCCCAGGTCCCCCTGCTGCCGGAGTCAGCATCTGTCCCCCAGCCCAATTCCCCTCGTGCTGAGTTAGCTGGAATTTCTGCACAGCGAAGTTTCTCCTCGCATGGGCTCACAATAACGTGACAGCAGGGGATGGTTCTGGTTAAGTATTGACCTTTGCAACGGCATCCAAACGCCCAGCGCGAGTCCTGCTCGGTTTCCAGGAAAGGGGCTTGGCTGGAAAAGCCGGCACGAGCACCGCACGGCGCTGACACCGGCTCTGCTCTCAGCGCCTCGCGCCCAGAGCGCAGCAGGTGGGCACAGCCAGCCTGGGATTAATCATGAGTTTAATTAGTTGAAAAGATGAAATAACTTAAGAGGATAAAACCCCTTTTGGTTTTCAGTGAAGTTTCCGAAGCCCGGAGAGAGAAGAGGAAGAGTCGGCAGCGTGAGCTGCTTCCCGATAATTTAAATCACGGCTCGCCTTACGAGCTGTGCCTAATGACAAGCACATGGTAACGTTTACATGTGGCTGTCGCTGTCTCCCGGGGATGACTCAGATGTTCAGCACACAACGATCATTTTCCCAGATGCTATGAGCTATGAACATAAAAAGCCCAAGCCCACGCCGTTCTCCGAGTCGCGCTTCCCTATCAACCCGCGCCGTTAAAGGCTTCACCCAGAAAAAAAAAAACCCGCAAACCCACTAGTTTATTTAAACCGCTGAGGCGTGGCCACGTGTTCCGGCTGCGACACCTCTCGCTGCGGCCAGGTGTGGTGGTGACTCAGGGTGTCTTCCCAAACCCACGAAACCGCCATCGGCAGGATCCAGCTCGCTCATCGCGAGAGGAGTTGGGACACGTTACCCTTTGACTGGCGGAGAACACCGTGTGTGCTGGCCCAGCACCGCAGGGTCTGAAACGGGGCTAGGTAAGTGATTAATGTTTTTTTTAAGGAGTGAGTGGGAGTTTTTCTCGTGAGGTCATACGTAGCCGGCTCACGCCTCAGCGTCACAAGAGAGGAGCGCCAGGATCGCTGGAGGAAACCGAGGGGGGATTTTCTGAGGGGATGGGACCAGTGCAGACTCATCGTCTTGCTTGTCGAAACCAGCTCCAGCCACCCTTGCTGCTGGGTTACCACCCGGCACAGGCAGGCACATCCACTCTTCAGCCTGCAGAATTCCCACGGTTTTGTTTTGCTGGAGGCGGCTCTTTGCCTGCCGCGCTCGGCGGTGGGCTGAGCCCCCGGGCGCTGTGGGAGAACACACACCACACTGGTTCGAATTTGCCAATCGCTATTCCCAAGAGATGCCGATTTTATCTTAATCCGAGGCATCTTTTTCCCTTCTGATTGTAGGTTCTTTCCCCTGGTGCTGATCCCGTGTTGCACGCCCAGGCTTTCCCCGCCGAGACGCGTCCCTGGCTGCTGCGCGTGTCCTGCCTGCAGTGACCCCACGACGGGACCGCGCTGCGCCGGCGCCAGTGCTGCAGTGGAGGGTGCCGGCCGCGTCGGCGAAGCAGAGGTGAGACGGGGGAAGTCAGTCGTGCCTCAGAGCAGAGAGAAAGCTGAAGCGTGCAGGGCAAACCAAGCTGTGCCCAGTGCAGGGCTCCCAGGGGAGGTGCCCTGAGAGAGGGCCCCAGACCTGGGCAGGGAGATGGGTGCTGTGATGCTCAGGATAAAGCCACCGCCACAGCCCCCACCCGGTATCGCAGCACTGGTGATGCTGCCGGGCCAGACCCAGACCTGCCGCCACGCAGCGCCCAGCTTTCGCTCACCCCGCTGTTGTTTTCCAGTCCTCCTTTGCTGCAGGAGGTCTTTTTGGTCATTTGGTTTTGTCTGAGCTTCCCAAGGCTTTCAGGGGGTGAAGTCTCAAGACAAGCAGGAGCAGCAGCAGAACCTGCATCCCTGTTTTGCAGAAGATGGTTGCTGAGGTGCGCTGACCCGCTCCGTGTCACCCACAAGCGTGCTGGCTGCGCCAGGGCATGGAGCGTGGCCCGCTCTGCCCGTGGCTGGGCTCAGGTGGGACCGGTGGGACCAGGTGGGTGCTCTTATCCCACAAGGTGTCACCCCTCCTTCCCCTGGCCCCTTTTCTTCCCCTCAGTTTATAATTTCTGTTCCCTTCTGCGTTCAAGGAGCTTCCTGAGAGTGGGATGAGCAAACGAGAGAAGGCATGGCCAACGTGACCCATTCCCAGCCTGGACCAGTCGGACACAGGGAACCGAGAAGTCGGGACCAGGCAGCCCCGCGGCAGGTTGGTGTCGGTTTGGCATCCCAGGTGAGGAGCTGGGCCACGGGCTCTTGGGCTGAGCGTGGCTCGTAACCGTTGACCTGCACCCAGACAGAGCTGGGTGAAACTCTGCCTCCTAATCACTTCTCTTCGTACTTCTTTTAACAAAATGAGAATTTTTGCCTCGTGTCGACCAAAACGAGAATCTGACTGATAGATCCTTTTAAGGAAAAAGTAAAAGCCTTAATGAAAGATGTTAATGAAAAGGAAAGTTTGGTTTGTTGGTGTTACTCCTAGTAGAGAAACTGAAGCACTTTGGCAGCCTGGTGACCCTACAAGTGTTGCCAAAGGGTGCCCACGTCAGAGCCACGTCTGGCCTTGGGGTGCAGTGCATCTTCCCTCGCTGCCCAGCTGCCTGCACTGGTCCCCAACAGCCCCTTCTTTCTCCCTTCTAAAACGTGATGAGCTTTCTAGGTTCCGTGATTCGAAGGTTCTCAGAGGTCTTTGAAGGAAGCATGTTCTAAAAAGGAAATTATTGCTGCCTGCTGCTGCATAAGGCGAGAGCAGGTGACAGCACCTTTCATCCATCATCCCCTAAGCAGATTCAGTTATTTGGGAGTGTTCAGTACACAGCAGACTTGTTCAGACAGTGCTGTAGCACCGAGTCAACAGTTAAAAAGGGAGATAAAGAAAAACTAGTATGATATTGTCTATTTTAACAAGCCCTTGGATCCGTTTTTTTTTTGTGGTGGTTACAGAGTGCAGCACTGTAGTTTTCACTCATTTCCAGCATTTCCCTCAAGCACATGCTGAAAGGACATTTATCCTTTACAGAAAAGCTGGCTTTTGCCCCAAGAGGCTTCACTTACAGGAATTTGTCCAGCAAACAAGGTCACATCCGAGGCACATTTCTGCTGTTTGCTCAGCCCTTGGTTGGCTCCCCTGAATTGGCTCCCAAGGTACTCAGCCTGTAACACCCAGCTCTGGGCACTGCCTCCTCCCAGCCCAAATGAAACCAGAACA
This sequence comes from Tetrax tetrax, assembly GCA_009806455.1. Classification (NCBI taxonomy): domain Eukaryota; kingdom Metazoa; phylum Chordata; class Aves; order Otidiformes; family Otididae; genus Tetrax; species Tetrax tetrax. The sequence goes on from WHYT01016025.1 coordinate 180,460, forward strand.
CACCAGTAAACCTTCTGATGCCCTTTAGCTTACATCAGTTTTCTGAGAAACGTGGTCAGGAAGCTTGGAATGACCACAGCTATCACATCCTTACACAACACCCTCGCTGTTGAGAACTGCGAGTACTTCATTTATTATCGTCTGGGTCAACACAGAATAGGAGGCTTCCAAAGCGACCGTTTGCTTACCCTTTGAAAGCGATGACATTTTCCATCTTACACAACGCTTAGGGAGAGGGCTAGAACAGCTTGCCGTGCTGAAATGACTAAGCAGTATTGGACATCCAAGACCTCGTATTGCCATACGTTTGGGAGGGGAATCGGGGCCCCGGCCGTTGCGCGTGCTGTCCCCTGTCACCATTCACCCGGGAAGGGCACCCAACGCACCAGGTGCTGGTAGCGTCCCCTGCTCGGTTTGGGGCTTTCCCAGCGGCTCCGAACTCAGCAGAGCTCCAGCTGTGCTGTGACGTAGCTGGAACGAGGGGAGTGGGGCCGGGAGATTTGATCATTTTTCTATGGAAGCGCAGGGAATGATGACTTCCCAGCTATCGCTACAAGGACATGAGCTCAGCGAGAACGTGCGTTGGGTGGTCTGCGCCTGAGTCTCAGGCACACAGCCTTGAGGGATTTTTTTAAATTATGAAGCGTAAGGGACCAGATAAAGTGTGGAAGAGTTCAGGCCAGCGTCAGGGACAGCCTTCAGCGTGCTTGTTCTGCCTCAGATCACACAGCTTCCCCGATGCTGGTTTCTATTTCTGTCTCTGTACTTCCTCCTGCAATACTGGAGCTCAGCAGGTGATTTATTGGTCTTCTCAGAAGTTAAGACAAGGACTCTTCAGTTGGGAAACTGGAAGATAAGAACAGGAGTGTACACTCCCCACTTCACGACTCTGAACCCGAACAAACCAGCTCTGACACGATGAAACCCCGGTTCTTCTTTCTACCCAGTTTCGCGTGTCGCGCACTGACGTGACGTCACGCAGAACAGCCCAGCCTGTGATTCAGCACCTCTTGTTTACAGAGATCCCCTGCCCTCTGACACCACCGCTGTACTCACGGGACACTTACTGGGTCTGTCACAGCCCACGGCATAGACCGTCCTGTGATCCTGCCTCGTCTCACGGCGGGGAGATGAGCTGGCGAAATTTCCAGCGCGCTGAGGATGTGGGTGCAGGCTTGGGAGAGCCTAATCCTTGCAGAGGACAGGGCTGCGGGAGATTAGTTGCTTTCAATTCAGTAGTTGTCCTTCCCTCTTCCACAAGCGGCCAGCTGCCTTTGCTCCCACCGCTTTCATCTCCAGAGCAAAGACCTTCTGTTGAAAGCATGGTGGTCACTATACGTGAGTGTTATGCCTCATCTGAAATGTAAAAATAAGCCTTGTTCGTTTCAGAGGAGCAAAATCTTTCAACGGGGTGGGATAACCCTTCGTATCTCACAGGTCATCCTGTTCCCCTGGCAGAAAAGCACATCTGAACGAGCAGTGGGCTTGGGTTACAAACGGGAACAGCCAGCAAAACCTGAGAGTGAAATTCCGGGGTTCCCTGGGTATTCATTCACCTGTTCCCGTTTGGTGGGGTAGGCAGCGAGGAGATGCTATTTGCAATACCAGTTTCTGGGAACAACACATTCCTTATTCCTCTTTATGACTGTCTCATAGAACCCTTGAACCATTAATTTCTTTTTCCTTCTTCCTGGGTGTGTGACTCAAAAATTGCTAAAGGAAATCTACAGATGAGATGCTGTCTGGTTATCTGACTTCTAAGAACTAGCAGAGGAGTTTCTGGCTATGAACTGAACGGGAACACAAGCAGGAACGCAGCAGAAACAGTTCTGTAGGTTTCTGTTTCAGCAAAGCATTTAAGGATATCCTTTAGTTCACAGTGAATTTAGTTCATCCTCAGAGCAGTGCTTACGTTATTTACCAAATACAGCTGTCCTAAGGCTGCATGGGATCAGAGGTTTAAATTAGTTCTTCCAAACGTTTAGCATGAGATCAATGCAGCTGAAGGATGTATGCCTCAGACGATGACGCTTTCCTCAGGAACGCTGTGCTGCCTGTCTGCCAGCATCTCCTCCCTGGCTGCCGGGCGATCCCTCGCAGGGCGGCAGCGCGTGCCGCAGCTGTGCGTAGCTGCTGGCTGGTGCTTCGCCTCCCGGGCACAGCTGGCAGCAGACGATTCTGGCCTGAGGAACGGGGGTTTGAGCACTGGAGGCCTCCCTGCTGCATGCTGGCTCCTGTCGTGGCCACAGTGGCTGGACAGAGGACGCGTGAGTGCGTTTGTGGATGGCAGAAAGACAGTACCATCTATGGGCATGCACCAAGAGTCATTACTCATGAGTTAATAGTGTTAGTAAAGACTGCCGCATACTTATTCAGCAAGGATTTTGTTTCAAAGAAAGGATGCTTCATCCTGTGAGCTCCTCAGCAAATATATCTGCTGCCTCATCTTCACAAGCGCTTTAGCTAGCGTGTGACAACGTAACTGTGGGAGAAGCGAGACTGCTGCAGACATCCACAAAAAAGGATGCGAGGAACGTGGTATTCAACAGAGGACACTGCTAGCGAAATCAAAATTTGGAAACTCATTTGGAATTGGCAACCTTCAGCTTTAAGGAAAGACAACATCACGGAGAAGGAATGAGGAGATTCCTCCAGAAAGCAATTTTATGTGTTTAAAAATAAATGTCAGGCAAAACTCCACAACTTGGTAATTAACAACAAATGTTCCCCCTCTTCTTGTTTCTACTTGACAAGCACCTTTTAAGATATTTGGGTCATTTTTAAGATATTTGGGTCATTTTCTCCCCAGTGATGTTGCATGCTGTGCTGCCCAAGTTTTCTGCACCCGTCAGTCATTTTCCTACACGAGGTTCTGACTTTTAGCACCAATTTGTTTCTTTCTTTTATCAGAAAATGTAATTAGTGCTCCCTTCTGAGCTAACGAGTGTCATGGGTGAAGGCCTGTGACCGGACTGAAGTTGCGCAGATGAAGTCCTGTGAGAGCAGGCACTACTGGGAGCTGGGACTATATCCGTGTGAAGCGGGTTTGGATATAAAAAACCCTAAGCATGCATAAGAGAAACTAATGGAAAACCCCCAGGAGTTGCCACGGAAGGTGTTTTTAACCAGAGGAGCAGAAAAACAACTTTAAAAGTGGTTTTAAACTTTTTTTTTTCAGAAGCATAAGAATCAAAACCGAAGGGCAATGCTGCAGAAATGCAGTCCAGCAAACAAAACCAGGAATGTTTCCTGTGGGATTTCCCAGTTATATAAAATGTCAGTGTGAAAAAGTACCTGCTCTAGTTTCTCTAGCATCCTTTGTTCTGATAAGAGCTTGTCAGAGAGCAAAGGCTGTTCCCACCTCTCCACAGCCTCTTATCTCCCCGGAGATAAGATTTGGCTCAAATCTTAATAGAAAACTGTGTCAAAAGGGGTTTTTGAGAGGGCATCCAGCCTAGGACTGGTTTTTGTGGCAGGGTCAGTTCAGCTTGTTTTTCTTGATTGTCCAAATTGCTTTTGGGAAACCTGTAGCCAAACACTCGGGGGTAATTTCTTTCAGTCTCTGAAAATGGTCCCAAGGCTGACGGCAACCTCAGTCTGCAGCGCTGCTTTTGGTAAAAGCTGAGGAGCAGAGCTGCAAGCCAAGGCAGAACCCACCTTCCTGTACGTGTGGACACTGCTGTCCGTGGCTGCCAGATAGTTACCGTCTCCATTAATCAGGTTGGTTTGCTTTGGTTTTGTTTGGTTTTGTTTTTTAATTTAAAGGGATAATGGTCAAGACCAGTGACAGTACTGCTCTTTGCCTTTCTTAGCAGATCCCTCTAGAAGTTCTCTCCTTTAACTTGCCAGCAGAAAAGGCCCTGGATACTGTTTAAAAAAAAAATAATTAAAAAAAAAAAGCCTAAATTAATTCAGAAACCTTTGAGTGCTTTGCTCCAGGTTTTCAGCTGAGAACTGTTGCAACCCTACATCTTCCAAATCCACCATGGCACCTCACAGCTATTCAAGAGCATGCACTTCTGGAAATCAGGACTAACCCAAGTCTCATGCCCAGCTAAAACATCATCACTGAGAAGGAACCTTCAGACCTGCAGTAGTGTCCTTTGCTTGAGAGGGCTCTCTGCAGTGGGTAAAGGCAGCTCCTTACCTGGAGTGAACTGACGATGTGCTGCGCGTGTTGGTGTACAAACCATGTTACAGAATGGATCAGCAGTCCAGAAGCAGGACCATGAGGAGGAGGAGACTAAAACCAGCTCAATTAGGAATAAAACAACCTTAGAGCACTGGCAAGGATATTAAGTCCACTTCTTTAAGCTGATTTGAGTTTAGCGGCGAGTAGGAAGGATGGCAGGTGGAGCCCTGCCTTCCGCTTGCGTCTTCGCCTTCCTCTGGGACAGCCAGCCCTGGCCAGAGCCTTACAGATGTTGGCCTTAGGTCACAGCTGTACCTGATCTGTCCCGCTGTCTCCCCAGGTTCTGCGGGACGGGATGTCACGGGAAGTGGGATAAGCTCCGACACCAGCACCACTGAGACTCGGCCCGCTAGGCCACCGCAGCACGGTGACGTCACTGCTGCCTCGCACCAGGATGGGACGAGATCAGGCAGCGTCAGCAGAAAGGGCTGTAACTCACGCTGTGTCCTTCCGTAGTTCCAAACAAAGACGAAACCGCCAACATGTGGATAGCGCTGCAACTGACGGAGTGCTCAAAAGGGTCAGAAGTGGGGTTTGTGTTTTGGTTTTTTAAGGAGTGCTCTTGCCTCCCACTGCTAACAGCTAAAAAATGTTTGCGTAGCAGGGAAATTCCAGACGGGTTAGAGAAAGTTAATCTCCTGCCAACGTTCAAACAAGGCAAGTAGAATAACTACTATGATTATCAGACACGTAGCTTTACCTCAGTGTAAAGCCTGCTGAAGGAAAAAGTGATTACTAAGTGTAGATGATGAGTCTGTTTTGCCTCGGGAAGATAAAGCAGCTCTTCAGACAAATAAATTGCCGTAACGAGGCATGGGCAAAACAGGCCCATCTCAGATATATCAAAGAATCCGAGAAACAGATTACATGTGAGCTACTCAAACAGCCTCACCTCGGTCCAAGGTCTTGCAGGGGAGTTGCTTGCAATGCAGAAGCTTTTTAAATAAGTCTGTGCTTCCCGTAAGGACTTAAATAAAGCACAAGTCTAAAAGATAACAAGTTATTGATTAAATCAAAATATAAACTAGTTATCAGCTATCAGCACAATATTCTAGACTATCCCACTGGATTTTTTTTTTAGTGGAGCCTATGCATTGACAACCAGCCCTTTTAAGAACGCCTTTCCATGTGAATTTGGTTCTGTTCCATCAGCCTGTACCAAGGTATCATTACCAGAACAGACCTGCTCATGGAGACTGAAGCGGCGATAAAACCAGCTGAAGGAGGAGCTCCTCAATGTCCTCGTGTGGCCATTTATGACCCTACAGAGCAGATGCAACCAAAACCCCCAGCTGATTTAGCAGCACGCCACTGCCTGTAAAGTAACTGCACGTGGTACGTGATCAGCAAGAGCCAAGTCCAGGTTGTGTTTGCACAGCAAGATCTTCATCTTCCACCTGATAGCTGATCAACCTTTCCACAGTTTCAGGTAGGGGTAAGGGTGGAAAAATCTGACTGTGAGGCTCTTTCCTAAAACAGACTCTGGGAGCCAAAGAGCTGCATCTGTGTGCCTCACGTAACTGCTGTTACTGCTCTAGAATCTAATTTTGAATTACATCAAACTTTTCACTGCTGGTTTCAGAGAAATTCTCCCTGATTTTTGTGGACATCAGAGGATGCTCATACTTCTATATCGCAGCTGGTGCATCTTTCTGAATGAAAGACTCTCCCACCCTTGAGAACTTGGCATTCTGAAGTCAAAACGTTTACTTTAATTTAAGACCTCCTGCTGATATGTGCCACAAAGCAGTATTTGTGTCTAGAAACTTCTCAGAACAGCTATGGCCTGGAGCTCAAAACTGTTTTTTCCTCTCCCTGGTCTCCTAGGGAATAGGAAGAGATCTGAGAAGAGCACGTGGAAAGCCTGGAAAACCCCTGGTGTCCCGTTAAACAGGCATTTCAAGTTACTTGACTGAAGTGTTTTGTCTCTCACTTTCGTTCACCAGTCACTGTTGCACGCCTTCAGCTTAATTGTTAGCGCCAGCCCTGCCAACCGCAACAAGAGCCAGGACCACAGAGACACCTTGAAAACTCTCAGACTTTCGGAGACGGCCAAGTGGGAGATTTCCCTTCCAGTCAACGGCCACCGGGTATCCAATACTTTTGTAGACTTGAAACACTCAGCCCTACATCACAGGCCGCTGCTCACAGTAGGTGAGTGATCTTTGTGCATTCACAAAGTGCATAAGAAACCTGAGCTGGGTTGCTGCAGGAGCCTAATGAAATCTCTGGGGTCTGAGCTAGACCTACTGCAGCTTGATTCTTCTGGGACACGGCGCTGACCTTGGCACTATTCAAATTCAGACTCAGGTACTCTGTCACATCACCTGTGAGCAAACAGAACGGTCACCAGTGCTAGGAGTAACTCAAACATGAGAAGAGCAACACCCACTGCCAAACCACTTTAAAATACATGTAAAAAGAGTAATGCTAGTGATATGTCAGCAGAATTACTAGCTGAGTAGGCTGCATGAGAAGTGAGGGCTATATGACCGAGTTGCCTTTTTGTTCTTTCCTTAAACCAGAGGTTTAAGTACCACTACTTCCAAACATCAATTGTTCCAGCAAGAGAAGTCCAAAGAAGTAGGAAGCTTTATTGCATATTGATTTCTCCCTGCCTAGAGGTTCAGCTTTTGGCCTAGAAAGATCACAGAAAGGGCCTCAATTCATGACAGTTACAGAAGATACCAAGTATTCTGACAGTTAAAGAGAATGCAGACCAGAGAGACTGGCAGTTAAAGCAAGGCAGTGCTTCTGGAACTCACGTTCTGCTAAGAACACCGATGTAAACAGTGTGCCACTGTGCACTTGCTGGCTTCCATATCTGCATTTACCACAGTTAAAAGTTACAACTCAATACGCCGACTGAAAATCGAGTTATAATCAACACTGTTTCTCCCCGTTACACAAACAGCAGCACAACGGGGCCAGTAACACCACCTACAGTAACCACGGGGCCGGCGCTGCAAGGTATCGTCTGTTAGGAGGGACAGCCGGTCTGCAGGCTCCCCTCCCCATTCATGGTCACCTACACAGTTCTTTCAGAAGTTCCTTCATGTCACTGGCCCCTAACCTGTTAGACTAACAAATCAAGAATCACAAATTAATACAGTAGAAAATTAAGTCCTTTGCATCTGCAACAAAGTGTGGATTGCCATTCGGTCTATGCTCTCAGGCCAACGGCTCAATACTTGATGTAAGAGATTCCCACCCCCCACCCAGTTGGAATCCTTTGCTCAAGTTTTTTAGACATAGAAAGAGAATGTTTGTCTCCAAACTTAGGAAAGAGTCAGGTGTAATAGGAATCCAGTGGAACACCTTCTTTAAAGGGAACACAGAACTGTGTGGAAAAAGACTGTCCGTTCCTTGGCTGACTTCCAGTTTCTTACGTGATGTCCTTCTTTCTCGGGGGCCGGTGAATATTCCTCACCACACACTTCACCATCCACTCAATTCCTTCGTTCACGCCTTTGCTAAGGAAAGAAGATAAGTAGACAAGATTAAAAAAAAAAAAAAACACTAAAAAAAAAACCCCAAACCTCACAACAACCAACCAAGAACAAAACCATGGCTCATGTACTCCCTAACTGAGCCCCTGGAAGAGCGAGTGAAGGGTTCTGCCCTGCATTAATTAATTGGCATTACTACATTAGTTTCTCATACACGCAAACAACGTGGATGTGATTTCATTCTAACTCTGTATGTAAACTCCATCCTTTATTTTTCTAGTGTCTGTACAAGTCCACATCCAATTTAGTTAGTCATCAACTCTGTGGAAACCTTGGGATGAACAAGCATCAAACCACTTGACAGTCAGCTGCTTTGAGGTTATTTTTGCTACAAGCCTCAGGCTAGTTCTATCAGATCTTCCAGTCACGGCTCCAGCTTTCCTTAATCATCTGTGCTGAGGCAGCCGAGCCCCAGCCCAGTGGTTTGCACAGTTTCCCAGTCAGGACTTCCACAATTTATTTTTTTTTAGTGCAAACTCAAACTGAAATTTTGAAAGGAAATTCCACACAGATCAAAACTAGAAGTGTTTGTACAAACCCCACAACAATCGAAAAGGTTGCATTTCATAAGATGATTATCTAATACTTCTCTTCCAGTCAGTGCTTAACCATTGCTCTTGTTCGTGTGGTCATTCATCTGCTTAATGGCATTTGATTCTGAGCAATGCAGACCACAGAGATTTTTCTTATGGTTTAAGAAGGTTTTTTTGATACTTTACAGTAGCTTGTATAATAATAGAGCTTTCTTGCTAGATTAAAAAAAAGACATTTCAAAGGTTTGGATTCAGTACAGGCAATAACTCAGACAGGAGTATTTCCAGCCATCTGGGACGGTACTTTTGACTTACACCAGACGGCACTTTTCACTCAAAGAACTGAAAGTGTAACCAAAGTATTTCAAGACTCAATGTGCAATAGCAGTGCTAAGATACCAAGGCTCTAGGGGGTCGGTCAAGGTCACAGCATGCAGCAGTCTAGGCCTGGAGAAGAAACACAGCCTCCCAAACTTTGGTCTGTTCTAGTCATTGTATCTGAAACCACAGGCGTCTCCAGCGTAGGAACTTGGAGACCGTTAGATTATCCACACAACAAAGCTCATCTGCACGACAAAAACTAGGAAAGCAAGAGCGTAATGACCGCGCCAGCGGCAGAACCGCACTCGTTACTCTGGCAGCGTCACAAACAGCTGTATTTTCCACTGACTTCTTACAGAAAAGCCAGGAGCTGCAGCAAGCCGATGCCTGCAGAGGTTATTGTGTACAGAGAAAGGATGATAAAGGACAACACTCAACAGCTCCGTACGCCGCCGAGCCCTGTGCTCCCAGCCAGCAGGACATTTCATTGTGCTTCACAGGTGGGAGTAACAGCTGAAGTTCCTGACCTAGCGCGAGTCCAGGGTTCACAAACAAGTACCTGCCACTGCTGGGAAGGAAGCGCAGCTCTCTCTCGGGGGTTATTAGATCCTGTAGCACCGCTCAGGTAACGAAACGCCATCCGTTCTCATACTTACCCAGTGAGAGCAGAGCAGGCTTGTGTCAGGCAGTCTCTCTTCCCAATTTTGTTAATGCAGTCACTAAAGGCTGTCTTGATGTCGGGTATCGACAGACAAGTCTGCAAGGGAAACCAGAGAAGAGCTCTTTAACTTTCTGTGCTACCTTCTTCCAAAATCCTACCACATCCACAGTTCTGCTTCAGTCAACACGCTGTTAGGTTAAACCCCTCCCCACTAATACAGCACATTCACTTCTTTACATTAGATCACATCCTCCAGATGGACACTTCCAGGCAGACAGCCATGAAACCAAGCAGAACCTGCGAACCCTCCCGCCCTCCTTCCAGCTTGCCCCCACCATCACACAGGTTCTGTCTACCAGAACACCGCAAGCGCATCCATTTCCAAAGCCTGTGAAGCGGGTACCTGCCAGAACCCCAGGCCACCGGCCTGGATCACGTCTCCCTAACGTGCATGCTCTCAGAAAATGACTTAGATGTGATTTTTCTCAGCACATTCTTTGACATGAAAGGCACAGCTGCTCTGGACTCGTTTGTGTGCATTTTGCATGCAGAAGACACCAACAGCACCGAACGCAGCACGTTTTCTGATGCCCCGTGTCAGTTTGCTCCTGATCACCATCAGGTCTTGCACTCCTGTAAGGTTGCTAGGAGATTGCTGGGAAGTGGCTTTAAAATACACAGATGCATAAACCCCCTCATGAACCAGTGGATTACTCTCCTGACATAACTCACAGGGTTACCACAAAAACTTTATTCTTAGAGCTACAAACACAACAAAAGCAAACCTGCCTTACTGAGGTCTAGACTTGCATCCTCCTCCTTGAACACAGAAAGCGGATCAAGAAAAATCACCAGCCTTTGAGTTCTTTTCTCATCTCAGCGCTCACTTTTTCCTCAGAAGCCTTGACAAGCCATTTAAGCTCTTTAACTGGCCATGAGCCCAGCCTTCTTCCTCTCTCTGCAAAGATACCTTTGACCTCCAGGGAGGCTCAAACACACGTCTGGGGCAAGTGTTTATGCAAATGCCAAATCGGACGCTTGAGAGTCTTGAGGGTCGGTTCAAGTGGATGTACACTTTGAAAGAGCAGGCTACCTGCACGCAGGAATTCAGCCTTCTACAAGTCTGGGCCTTGACTTAGCAGAAAGACTGAAATTAATGATCCAGCTATCCATTTTGCAAAATACTGCTTCTGGAGAAATTAAATACAGGAAACTACTGTGGGGATGACTATGTGACAAATAAGCAGGCTTCTGTGCTCATAAATGAGAAACATTCTTAAGAAATGGCTTGAGAGGAGTTTAATGACACCCAATTCAGCCAGTGCTTTCAAATCCAGATGTGCGATTTTCCACTGTAAAGAGACCAGAATCCATTAGTTGTGCAACTTCTGATGACTGTACTTTATTACGACCCAAGCTGCGTTTCAGACTGGCAGTTTCAATCAACGAGCTGGAAACTGTATCCAGAAACATTACTTACTTCATTGCATCAAGGCCCTAATGTTTATTTCAGGATTTCTGCCAAATGCAAAACCTGCAATTCATAAAGATGAGCTGCCACTCACAGGATAAATAGTTAAGTAAATTTAAAAAAAAATAAAATACATTTTTAAAAAATCAAATACCAACTTTAGAGTGAGTCAGACTGGAGTTGGAATTCATACCAGTAACTCTGTAAGGCAGGCAGGAGATTACTACCAAGCAATCATTCTCTACAAGCCTGTTACATCTGCTACTTCAGTTTTGGTGTGATGTTCACTGTCAAATAAGAAAGGCAGGTCCAACTGCCTCTTGATTTAAGCCAAAGCTCTAGACAAGTCAATTACCCAACAACTGGGAAGGAAGAAGTGCTGCATACCAGTAGTTTGAGCTATTTTTCATGTCATTACTTTTTTTTTTTTTTCTTCAGTAAATGAGACTTGGCAGCAGCAAGGTTTAATCCTGTGCAAAGCAATCAGGCAACGGGCTTCCCAAAAACCACCGGCAGACCAGGACACCCACACATATCCAGCGGCACAGGGAATCCACCTCCTTCACCTTGTCCATCTTTGAGCCCTTTGAGAAGTCCACTTTTCCCAGTGCAGCTAACTGCTGAAGCCGTTTTCTCCCGCAGCTCAATCCAAGATAATTACTTCCCTTTCGCACTCCCTGAACAGTCACAGCCTGCCCTATTCCACAGAGCTGTCCAGCCACTGCTCTCCACACGCGTCTGCATCAGGAAGTTTTGCTTCTGAGGAGACTTTGCACCACTTACATTGTTTGTAGTAAGACGTCACTACACCCGTTTTGAGGAACATCTTTTTCCCCTTGGGATGAAGAACCGTAACACAGCAGAGGGGACAGCACCACTGCACTATCAATTCAGAGAAGTCTTGTTTCAGTGTTCAAGGGGGAGCCATGAACTGGAACCTTGTTTTACAGCAGAGGATGGGGCAGATTACCCATCACTTCAACTAGGAGCACTTGAGCTTCTCATGCTCAGAAGGAAATGTCAGCTGTGCCTTCTAAACTCCCTTCTTCTCCACCTCCCTGTCTATCTTACGAAATATTTGTTTACAGATGTGTTTTGTTTCTCTGCTGAAACCACACAAACCAAGGGCAAACTAGGAAAGCTGGATGTGTGGTCACATACACGGCGTAGCATTACAACAATAAAATCCTCAGACGACCTTTCTGGAATGATGTTACCTGCCACACATTTCAGAGGAATCACACAACTGGACAAATCATGTTTCTAACTCAACTCCCAGAAATAATGCACTGCAAACCAAGGCATAGTCTAGCCAGGACTGACCTGCCTGCACAACTAAATTCCTTTTCGGAAGGGTTCAGAACAGCATTACCCAAATTAAGACTCAAGAATGCTACATCCAGAAATACATCAAGCAGCAAGGCTCCATTTCTGGAGTCACCTGCAGAAAAGCATGAGTGGCTGTTTCGGGAAAAAAAAGGTTGGATTGTAGAGTCTTTATCTGTTTGCCAAATCCATTCCAGAAAAGACAATGCTGTTGCTTGCCCTCCTCTCAGGATAAAAGCTGAAGTACAGGCTCTTCAGCCACCTCAAGAGTAGCGGATCAGGAGAACCAAACTAGAGCAGAAACAACAGAAAGGTGGCTAGCCTAACTAAAACTATTTAATCAAAAGTCTAACCTGACCTGCGTTCTGTGCTATCTTTTCTTACAGCCTTATTTTAATTTAAAACTTAAGCTTGCTTAAATTAAAACAAGCTTATTTAAATTAAAATTAATTTTACAAGGAAACTGTGGTATTTCTCAGGTTGGAAATTAGAACGACTGTCATGCAGAAAGCTTATTTTCTAGCACCTGTGTGGAAAACAGGTACCACCATCAGTCTTCAAATCCATGCTGCTACCCACCACGACTCCTCAGTTTTCAAAGACATGAGACGGCTTTTCAACACTCTGGAGATTTCAAATTAAATTTCCAAAATTTATCTTAAGATTAGGAAGGCAAGACTTCCTCCTAAAGACATCATACAATACCCGGATATTTTCATATGCTTTTTTTTTCAGCTCAGTTTTTCCAGTATTTTTAATAGTGTTCCAAAATAAGACATTCTGTCCTCAAGTTTTAACACTTCATTGCACAGCTCAGAAACACAGCGCTTTTATAAACCTTTAAACGGCTGCATTCACATCCAAACAGCAAATATAAATTCTTATCCTGCAGTTTTCTCTGCATGAAACACTAGGTGAGCAAAACTGCCTAACACTTTCAAAAGCAGCATTCTGACTTGAACGGAGTCCACATGAATTATCACATATTAGACATTTAATTCCCCTACAAAGCAGTAGCTTCTGCAATAAAAAACCGAAACAAACTCCCTCCCACAACACACATTTGATCCAGTCTTTTAATTAATTACAAAATAATCCAGTTTTGAAGCTCCTGATAAACACAGAGCATTCTAGTACCAAAAAAAACCCCAAACCCCACAGTACTGTCATGGTATCAGAACTGGTGATATCATGACAGATTTTCCAGTCTGTTACTGTATCTCATCTCCTGATAACGCCAAACACCACTCGTGCTTGGCAGGGCTCAGTGGATGCACTTTACCCTAGAGCAGTGGTGCTTACTAACAGCAGAATTATCTTCTAGTGTCAGGGCCAAAAAATTCTTACATTTCATGCGATTTCAGGCATTGAGTCAGAACTTTGTCAGCTTATTGTGAGGAATGTAAACTTAAAAAGAATAATCATGTACGTCAGATGTACTCCTTCCAACATATTTCACCACAAGTCTTCTGCTGGCCTTTAAAGATGTAATCATCAGGAATTATCTTTCATCTGCAAATACCAGCAAGGTTAAGATACCACTTGTCCTCCCTTATCACGATCCACATTAACGACCGAGGGAGGCCGGTGAGAATTCCCCACTACTGCTACGTGTCTGGAGATCGGAGCAGAAAAATCTCCATCCGTGACAATCCTGTCATGTTCCATTTTCTTCCGGAGGTCTTCAATTCTGCTAGGTCAGTGGAAAAGAAACAGATCTTCTCGTTTTCTACACCTTGCTTAAGTGAACCTGAGTAATTACCGAAAGACAAGCTACAGTGCCTTTAATGTTTTGTTAACAGCATTGATGTCTCTTGGCTCTGGGTCCATATCCAAGATCATAACCCAGGATTAGGCCTCTAAATACACGATTCAGGCATTTCTTACAATCCCTCCACTCCGTACAGGTTTGCTAATCTCTTGTCACCATTCTGCGACTGCACAAAGGCACTAAATCTGTGGACTGCTCTTGAACCCTCCAGAATGAGCACGGAGTCAGCCATTGTTTTTATCTGTTCCAAACACCTCTTTCTAGTTGTACAAAGAAGCCCACTTATTCAATCATTTCTCTTTAGTCTGGCTAGGGTGCCAGAGCAGCTGGTGTTTGCAATATACCCGGAACAAAGTACGCACACACAGCCAGAAGGACAATGGGAACAGCTTCCCAGGAGCCTGCACACGGTTTCATTCTCAACGGCTAAAGGCAAGAGCGCAGACTGCTCCCTATCCTAAAGCTGTGATGTTGCATGGCAGCAGGGGAGTTAATATTCTGGTTTCCACATAGAAAAAAACAGTCAATTTCCATACATACCAGAGTTCACAGCAAAGTCAGGACCAGAAATCAGGACTCCTGTCACTTAATCTCATGGTATCTTTTAAGTGGAAACACATTTCTTTCATTTCTGTGACCAGATAATCTCATTATCATCCAAAAAAATGAATCTGTTGTGTTGTGCCCAAATCGTCCTTTAAAGCCTCAAGTATTTCGCACAGGTACTCTCACTGAGACGGAGACGGGTGTTAAGTCCAGGAGAAGCTGGGAAGCATCTGCACACTTTGAAACAGACACTGACCACAGCGGCCACAGGTGGTACTGCAAATTTTACCGACAGTCTCTGGCTCCATCTAGAGATTAATCCTCGAACTGCAGCACTGGAACTCCAAGCACGACCCACGGAAAAGAGGTAAAAAACATGGAAAAAAACCTACGACCGCTTTAGGCACTCTCTTCCCTTTTTTCCACGCCGCAGGAGATGCGGACTGCCCTGGATGTGTCACTTACACAGTCACACCACAGTGCCCACTAACTTGTGAACTACAAAACAAGAGACTGGCAGGTCTGGATACGCTGGAAAGGATTTAAATTCTACTATCAAGAAAAAGCATTCACTGCTGCCGTCGATGGAACGCTCTAGAACAAACAGAAAGTTTCACTGAACAGATCTTGTCTGGTTAAGGGAAAGGGATGCTACTGCTTCACGTACATTTGTTGTGCTGTCCCAGGTAATAGCAGAGCAGCATAAACAAAGTGCACTCAACATTTTTTTCTGAATAAACAGTGTCAAGATACTGAGTCACGGTACAAGAAAACCCAGCACAGCTACCTAATCTGTTCTGCTTACATTAAAAGTTCAAAACAGCTGAGATGGTCTTGCCTGTAGTAAGCTCACTTACACCACTGAAAAAGAGTTGGAGGGGAAATGAAAATATCAAAACTAAATTCAAAGCAATTACTTCCAGCAGCAGGAAATCGCCATAGGATGAGTCCAGGAATGTGAAACAAGTTTAGTGTGAACACAGAGCTCACCATTCCAAGGCTTGTTTGCTCACTTAAGAAGTAAATCTGCAATAACCTTACCTCTACATCCTGCTTGTTAGCTAACACCAGAATGGGAACCCCTTCCAGAGCTTCGCTGGTAATCATCTTCTCTATAAAGCAGAAAGAAAACCAGAGAGGTTTAGCCAGTTCTGGAAGATAAAGTTGTGCAAACGCCTGACAGAGACTATCTGGACACAGGGATGAAGCAAAAGGCTCCTTCTTGCACTACAGTTTCATTTGATACAACTTTTTAGGTCTATTTTCCTCACAGAATTTTTTCCAGCTCAAACTCCAAACTGATCAACAAGCACGATACTGGGAATTAAGGAGGTGATAAATAATGAGTAAGGAATAAAAATTACAAAAGAATTAGCATAAGCACAAAAAGAGATTCTAGGCCATTAGAGGCAACAAAAGTCAGTCCCGTGTCACAGACAGGACAGACTTCAACACCAACCCCCCTACAGGTGTGTCATCCACAGGCCGCACAGCTTACTTGCAGGACACAGGAGGAGACGTGACAGTAACGGGAGAACTGCCCACACCACCTCATGAAATCCCGGCACCGGTAAAACACCCTCCACTCACCAAAGGCTCTTTTAGATTCCGAGAGCCTCTCCTCATCCGTGGAGTCAATAACGTAGATCACTCCGTGAGACTCAGCGTAATACTGAAAGGACAACACAGAAATTAGACTGTCTATCCGGTAGGACCATTTTTTCCTCTTCCTGATTTGTTTTTTAACTCGACAAAGTCTTGGTGCACATGGAAGAGATCACAAGCTACAGCCAGCTGCTTCCACAGTGTGTCTGGAGAGAAGAGCGGTGGCACACAGCATGCACTGCCTGTTTGCAGGCCTACCGAACGCAACAGCTGAAAAAGCTTATCCATCCCCCCAAAAGCTCTCTCTACTGCCACAACCCTCAGGCACGGGTCGATAATTGTTGTCTGTAAACAACAACGCAAATATTAAGCATTATCTTTGCTAATCTTGCCCAGATATAGTTGAAAAGTCTTGATGCTAAATACCAGGGTTACCAATAAGCCTGTATGATTACTAAACATTCACACTGCTTCAATTCTAAAAGAGAGAAAAACGTTTATAAAAGAAAAAAAAATCTCCAACCTTGTCCCAAAGAGACTGCAGCTCCTCCTGTCCGCCAAGATCCCAGAACATTAGCCGTGTTTTGCCAACATCAATAGTACCAACTGGAGGGAAAGAAGAAAAGACAATTCAATGAAAACGAAACTGCACACACCTCTGGGGTAGAAGAGTCTCCTAGAGGGACAAACGACACGCTGTGGCTACTTTCAGCAACAGAACAACCTTCACAAAGAACAACCACGAATATCAGATCGAGTCGTATCAGTGCAAACAACTCCAGAACCAGGCCAGCAAACGAACTCCAGAGAAATCCAGCTTCACCTCTGAGCACAGCACTGAAACGGACACACAGTTTTTTCAGGACTTCAGAGTTTTTAACTCATAAGCTACGACAGCCTATGTTATTCTCCCACGAAAAGGCACGGGGAGTTGGGAGGTACGATCTCTGTTTCCAGGAACTATTTTGCCCTTGTCTGTTCTTAAATATTTCAAGCAAGAACCAGCTGTTGCCTAACTGTGCAGGAAAGCTGAGAAAATTGCAAACAGGTTTACTTACTGTTTAAGCCTACGGTGGTTGTGATTTTGGACAAACTCATCCCTTTGTAGTTCTTGTTAAAGCGAGTTTTAGTTTGTTCAAGGAAGGTCTGAGAAGGAACAAGAAAAAGTATTTACTCTCAAATATTTTACTGGCTGGGGTAATCCTAACTCAAACCTGCCTCTTCATTTCTGCACAACCCTGCTCCCACAGACGCTGCCCTGTCTAGCCTCGGAACAAACCACTCTTCTTGTTCCCTATTTTAGCAAGGAAAGAAGGGATCACAGGTGATTACGGGATTAACAAAGCCTCAGCCACATCTCTGAAAGCTTACGCTAAATTTAAGTACAAGGGAAAAGTTGATTCTTTGGCGTGACATCACTAAAATAACTCACAACACAGCTGCAGAAAGACAGACCTGTCCATCAGAAGTTTTCTCTTTGGAGGATGTTTAGAATTGCGTGCTCTCCACACAACTGGTAACAAACAGCACTTACAGTTTTACCAGCATTGTCCAAACCGAGGATCAAGATGCAGTACTCGTCCCTCTGGAACATGTACTTGTAGAGTCCGGACAGCAGGGTATACATCCTGCTCCTGCAACAGGCACCAGGAAACATCAACAAATCGCCCACTTCCCAAAGTCCCTCAGTCCACAACGCAAGTTTTCCCAACACCAGATACACAAATGATGTTTGTCTTTCATCAGTAACTCTCACATTTAGGCAATCTCAGGACAAAACACGGATCCAAGAGAGATCATACAAATAGCTCAAGATCAAATCTTCAAATGCACGCAAGGAGGGGAGATAAAGCCACACCGGGTTTGTTGTCAGATTTGCAGAAGCACACAGGGGTTTGTTGTCAGATTTGCACAAACAAGGCAGAGAAGATTTGCTAAGATGCAGGAAGTATCGGTACCAAGTGCTGCAGCTGACTCACACAGCATTGCAACAACTCCTCTGTTTAAATACAAAGGGAACCTCAAGGCAAAGACTTTTGAGAGGCAACTGTCTCGGAGGAAGCGTGCAGATAAACACTCGCTTTGAAGTTAAACAACATTGCCGAAAGGGAAAGGGGAAAAAAAAACAACGTTCCAGAGCAGAAGTCCGGGATTTCTCAGGCTGGAACGGAGGGAGGACAGGGCACCTCGGGGCGCAGGGGCTTTGCCCAGCGAGAGAGCGGGGACCGCTCCCCTCCAGCCGTGCCAGAGGCCCTTTCGGGCCGGCAAGTGACCACCGGGCCGCTCCCCTCAGATCCGAGAGACCCTCCCGCCTCCTTCCCCTGCCACGGCCGGACAGCGGGGAGGGGGAAACCGACCCTCCCCGCCATGTCTCCCTCACGGCCCGGCGCCAGCGGCCGCGCCAGGCCGGCGGCGCCTCGCAGGCCCGCCCCACGCCCAGCCGTGCCCCGCGGGCCCCCGCCGCAGCCCCTGGCCGCCCCCCGAGCGCGGAAGGCGGATGACAGAGCCCGAAGGCCCCGGGCCCCTCACCAGGTACCGGAGACACCTCCCGTCACACCGCGCCTCACCGCTCCCCGTCCGCACCGGCGCCATCCCTCGCGGGGCGCGCTGGGAAATGTAGTTCCCGCGCCGCCGTGGGGGCGATGCGGGGAGGGCCGAGTGGACTACAGCTCCCAGAATGCTCAGCGCCACGGGCCTCCGGGGACCCCCGAATGCGCAGGCGCAGTGTGGGGACGGGGAGTCTCGCTGCCGAAGTGGCGTGAGACTTCGGCCGGAGAAGCCGGAAGTGGGGGCGCGGGGGGACCGGAAGTTGGCGGGGTGTCATGGCGGCGGCGGCGGCCGAGTAGGGGAAGGGGGAGCTGAGGCGTGAGCGGGGAGGCCGAGGCAGGTCGGGAGGCTGCTGTCGGCGTCGTGGCGGAGGGGAGAGAGTCCAGGCTGCGGGGGGAGAGGTGCCACGCGTGGGCTCAGTGAGCTCGAGTGGGCGCCGTGGCGGGGGAGGGCAGGGCCCGGCCTCTCCTCGGGCTTTCCCATCGCCTTCCGCCGCCTCCTCACTGCAGGAGCATCGCCTGCCTCCTTCCGGGGGAAGAAGCGGGACGGCGGGGTGGATGGTAGCTTCTGCGGACAAGAGCTTGTTATTCAAAAAGTTGCCCCTTTTCAGTAAGCTCTTTGGATGTGTTCTGAGCTCCCGGAAAGGCCGCAGTTGAACACAGCTGTGTTTTGCTGAGAATGGATGAGGAGAGCCTGGAAGCCGCCATTCAGACCTACAATGCCCAGCTGCAGCAAGTGGAGCTGGCGTTAGGGGCCGGCCTGGACCCGTCGCAGCAGTCGGACTTGATCCAGTTGCAGGAAGATTTAAAGCAGCTGATAGAACTGACTGAATCCAGCCTGGTGTCTGTTAAAAAGAGCAAACTTCTGGCTACGTTAGATACAGATGCTGCCTCCTCCTCCTCTCCGGCAGGTCTGGAGCAGGACGCCAACCCGGACAGCTCTGCCCACGATGAGGAGTACGCTGCCTTTAAGGAAGCCATTGCTGAGCTTGGAACCGACAAGAAGCCTTCAGCTGATAACGATGAGATATCGTCAAGGGGGGGTAAAGAAACTGGTGACAGAAATGAATCAAAGTGCAGTGAAGGGGAGGAGGGGTCTGACAGAGAGGAGGAGGAGGAGTTGAGTGGAATGAAGGTTAAAGCCCCCTACTACAGTTCCTGGGGGACCCTGGAGTACCATAATGCCATGATCGTGGGGACAGAGGACTTGGAAGACGGCAGTGCCGGGGTCAGGGTGCTGTATCTCTACCCAACTCACAAGTCACTGAAGCCGTGCCCGTTCTTCCTGGATGACAAGTGCCGATTCCAAGAGAACTGTCGGTAAACGAAACGGAGGGGGAGGGGGGCTCGTGTCCTTCCTGCAGCCAGCAGCGTTGGCCCTCACAGGGATAAACCTCCTCTGAAAGGACCGTGTTTGGCTTTTATACCCAACGGAATTTTTCCCTTTTGTTTATGGTTTTTAGAAGTGTTATGGTAGCAGTGGCATCAGTTTGGCTGTTTTCTTCAGCTGACGCGGAGACGAAGTGGGAAATCCTGTGGGAAAGCTGCCGAGATCTTACACAGTCGGCCGAGTGACTAAATTAATCCTTGGCTGAGTGTTTTAAAACAAAGCTGCAGAGCTGCTCTGTCGGTAGCGCATGCGTTCCAGTGCACAGAGAGGCTGCGGCCCGCTGGGCCTGCGGGTCGGAGGTGCCTTGGGCAGGAGGGTGGAGCGGGCGCCCGCGCGCCGCTGTGGCCCTGGTCTGCTCAGAGGGCTGGTGAACGTTTTCAGTGGGTGTGTCAGCAGCAAAGAAAGCCTGACGCTCCGGGGTGGGATGCGTGCTTTGTTACGTGGCCTAAGTAGTATGTTTAAGGTGAAAAATAGATAATTTGTGTAATTGAAATAAAACTTCTGTAGTTACCGGTGAAGATTCATCACAGCTGGCAACTCGTTTGCTTCTCCCTTCAGGAGCGGGGGCATTTTTGTGTTAAACCAGCTGAAACGAGGCGGAGCTGATTTCCCTTCCGCCTTCCCCCGCAGGTTCTCGCACGGTCAGGTGGTCCCGGCGGAAGAGCTTCAGCCGTTCCAGGAGCCGGACCTGGGCGCGCTGCAGGCGGGCTCGGCCTGCCTGGCCAAGCACAGCGATGGCATCTGGTACGCTGCCAAAATCACCGGTGAGTCGCGCGCGGGGCCGCTTTGCTGTGCGGAGGAGGAGGGCTGGGGCTCAAGGGAACGTAACGCTTGGCTGTTTTGGTTGATGGCTGAAAAACCGTGGATACGTACCGGCCTCCCTAAACTGACAGAGCTGAGAAAACCTCTGAGTTCTGTCAGGCTTGGGAAGGGAGTAGGCTGGGAAACAGGAGAGTGTTAGAGAAAAAGGAGACAGAAGAGCAGGGACGTGGAAAGGAAGCGACTGCGTTAACTGCTCGGAAAGGGAAGAGGCAGCTGTTGCAGGGATTTGCCTGCGGATCAGGTTGGAATTGCAATAATCAGCGCTTCTTTAAAGGAAAGCCAGAGGAGGAGGCTCTGCCCGTCAGCTGCTGATACCGGCTTCCCCGTGTCCGGGGGGGTCAGGGTTTAGCCCCTCTTCCCGTCTTTCTTTGACAGAGCGTCGCAGGGTAACTTCTCTTTAACTCTATTTCTCAGCAGCACACCTTCCTTCATTTTTAGAAATAAACCTTTAAGTGTCAACACAGGCATTGTGGGAAGAGCTTTTCATGGCAGTGGGTGTTTCTCCCGCCCAGACAGAAATCTAAAGCACAAAGTGAAACCAGAATGTTTTAAAACACACGTTCCTTGGACCTTCCCCCTGTCCCGTGCCGCTCCGCTGGAGCTGACCCTTTTTAGGAAGCCCCCTGCCAGTTGTGCGTTGGAGGCTGACTTGAACTCTTGTTCCTGGGTTTTCCTTCTGGAGACATCGACAGCGGTTACTACACCGTGAAGTTCGATTCCTTGCTGCTGAAGGAAGCTGTTGTGGAAGGGGACAGCATCATTCCCCCGCTGCGCGGCGAAGACGCCGCCGACTCTGCCGGCTCCGATGGAGACAGCGTTGATGACGCTGGTTACGCGAAAGGTAAGAGTGGGGCCGTGTGAGCAAAAGCGGCGCCTCGGTGAGGCAGCAGTAACAGCCATGCCCTGTTTTGTTGTTGAAAGCTGGCACCGAGAGAGCCCAAGGGACTTCCCTGAGATCCCGCAGACAGCAGTGTCCCTGTGCCCGTGCCGCAGTTACGTCACAGGGACAAAGTTGTGTCCTGCAGCTCTTTAGTTTAGCCTGACAGACAGCATTGGGTCCTAATAACACAAAATTGGCGTTGTGGCCTAGCGAGCCTCATACCAGAGACGTGAGCTGGATGCACAGCGGAACTGTTACGTGCCGCAGTGCCAGACTTTCTCTGATGGCATATGGCAGCCTGTATCGCCAGCCTGGAAGGAAGGAAAGGAAGCGTACGCGCTTCTGGATGGTTCTGCCTGGAAGTGTCAAGCGAGATCTCTCATTTGGGCGACTCGCTACGCAGTGCTCATTAAAGGCGACGGCTCAGTAGGAACCAAGCAACACTGAATGATTCCAGGGTGGGAGAAGTACGTTGTTCTGCCTCCGGAGGGGTTTTCGTGCCATGTGCCTGCCCCAGCTGGAGATTCTGTGTTTGATTCTTCTCTTCTGTGCCACAGTGATAGATTCAGGAGTTCCGGAGAACGGGGACTGGATTCCTGCGTGCAGTTCCTCTTTCGGCGGCTGGGAAGCCCATACTCGTGGCATCGGCTCCAAACTGCTGGTTCGGATGGGGTACGAGTTTGGAAAAGGTAAGAGGAGGCAGTCCTGGCGGCGTCAGGGCCTGGCTGCCACGTCGTCTCAGCCTCCTGATGGATCCTAGAGCTAGTTAAGAAAACCAGGATTTTTGGATGAATCTAAAACTCTTCTTTGCTGAGGGGCCGGTTGGGTGAGGCCGCGTGGGAGCGTTTGAAGGAACAGGTGTTTAATCGGAGTGCGGGCATAGTGTGCGCCAGCCCCTGTCCGGCAGTAGCAGAAATTGGAGGGGCTTGGACCACGGTCCAGCTCATGATTAAAGCCCTGAGAACGTTTGTATGAGGTGTTCAAAGGCGTTGGGTAGAAGGGAACTGATGTGTGAAGCTTCTGATGTCTGTGTCAAAGCATCTCCTGGCTCTAGACGCAGACTTCAAAGCCTGCTGAACGAGCTTCTCGCTGCACAAATTGTGTTGAGCCTTGGGGGCTTTAGGAGGGCAGCCTGCTGCTTGTGTTTGTCTCCGGTTCTCCCAGGGGAACCAAACCAGGTTTAAGAAAAACCGGAATTGAGAAGCTGAGAATGTTGGGCTGAACCTACTTTCACAGGAGCCAGCCTGGCCATGGCCTCGGGCGCGTTACCGCGTCTCTCCGCTCTCCTGTCGCGGGATCTGCGTCCGCTGGGCTGTGGCCTTCGCTGCCGCCCTCGGTGTGGATGGTGGTGGCGCCTTTTTGTGCCTCGGAAGCCCGCGTGCTCGTTCTGAGCTTGGGACTGTCAGCCTGAGCTTGTGGTGGGAGGTGGCTCCAGAGGGGTTGTCCTCGCTTGCGGTAATCGCTTGGTGTCTCTCCTCAGGGTTGGGGAAGAATTCAGAGGGCCGAGTGGAGCCGGTGCAGGCTGTGGTACTTCCTCGGGGGAAGTCCCTGGACCAGTGCGCCGAGGTGCTTCAGAGGAAGAAACAGGGGAAGCTGGACCCGGGCAAATCGAGGAAACGCCGAGCGAAGGGGAGCGGATCTGGGCCGTTCCCTGCGGGCAGCCGTAAGCCTCCCCACAACGTGTTTGACTTTTTGAATGAGAAACTGCGAGGGAAGAGCAGCGGGGAGAAGGCTGGAGGGATGGCACTGCCGGAGAGGAACAGCAAAGAGATCTACCACGCTAGCAAGAGCACCAAGAAGGCCCTGGGCGTCCGCCTCGTCCAGACAGAGGAGAAGATTGAACAAACGCAGAGGGATATCATAGGAATCCAGCAGGCCCTGGAACGCAACATCGGACGGTAGGAAAACGTTCTCTTTGGGACTGTAGGATGAACTGAGACTTCTTGGTGCTTCTGGGAAGGGGTGGGCTTGAAATGAGGTGTAGGAGGGAGAAGTGGAACATGCCTGGATGGGACCTAAGAGGAGGTGGAGGAGACTTTAGCCTGTGCTTCAGAGCAGCTTGGACACGGGTGGGCGTGTCCGGGGTCCTTTGGCAGGAATTCAGGCTGTGGCAGAGAGGAACTCTCTGAGAAAAGGTGCTGGAGTCCTTTCCTTCTCATGGCTGTCTCTGCATGTTGAGCACCACAGGAGGACATTTCTAGCCCAGACTGTGCTGAGCATCAGGTTCTTCCTGGCTTTCAGCAGGTCACTTGCGCTAATCCTGCAGGAAAGGGCACACCCCCCCCCGGGATTATGGCAGGTCTTTGGTCTTATCACACGGGATGATATTGTAATGGTTTGGGGTTTTTTTGTTTGTTTTCAGGCACAGCATTGCTACAGCTCAGCTGGAGGAGAAGCTGGCTAACGCACACAGGCGGCTGGGGCAGCTGCAGGCCCAGGAAGCCAGTCTGCAGCGGGAGCAGAAGAAGGCAGAGACGCACAAGAAGATGACGGAGTTTTAGCCTCTGAGGAAGGCGTTGGACTGCAGTGATTGTCCGTCTAGCCAGCCTCAGAGCCTGGGTCAGCCGTCCTGCTCCTGTGGGCCTCAGGCTGCCCAGCCTGAAAACTGGGCTGAAAAGCACCAGTTTCTGAAACTGGATGGCTCTGAGCTCTGCTGGGAGCGGGAGGTGTACGCGCCCGTCCAGGCCTGACAGCACTCAGCATTCTGAGCCTTGCGGAAGGACTAGCGACAAGAAATACGGTTCTCTGCTCTCTTGCACACTTCTTTCCTCTGTTATCGCTGCGGTAGCACCTCCATCCAGAGTCGGCAGCTACTGGGGTGGTAACGTTGGCTCCGCACCGGCTGAGGAGGGGCTTTGAAAGCCCCACATCCTGCCATCAACTGTGGCTTGTGTTTGCAGCCAGCTGACGAGCGCGAGCGGAGGCAGGGTCCCCAGCACATTCCGGTGAAGCAGAAAAGGCTTCTGCTGGGAGAAAACAGCAAAGGCAAATCCCTTCAGCTGCTCTCTCCCCTCTGGTGTTTGCTATTAGATTGATCTGAGAACTCTCCTTTTTCTGGGGAGCAGTTCTTGGGAGCCCTCGTGCGATGGATAGAAAACTGGCAGCTTGGAGGGGGGTACTGGTGGCCTCGAGCATCGGATTTCATCAGTTTGGCTGTAAGAGTGTCCCTGGGCCATGCCGTAGCCTAGCTCATTGCCTTGGCGTGGGAAGCTGCGTGGTTCCACAAGAGGAGTGCCAGGGCTGGGGGAACAAGGCAGCAGAGGAACAGATTCCCAAACCTCCTAGCTAGAAACAACTCCGCGGGGAACCTTGGGATTTTTGCTGTCACTACTTGAGTTTTTCAGTCCTCGGTGGCTCCCTGAACACAGGTCCTTTTATTAAAAATCCTCAGGACCAGACCCGGGTCAGACTGTGCCCGGATGAGCACAAAGATGAGGAGGGCTGTGTGTGCCCAGCGTGCCGCCCTCTCTGCGGGACAGCTCCAGGCTCCGCTGGAAGCGCGGTGGCCTTCCCGGCAGCGTGGTCAGGCTTTGGACAGGAAGGATGTCGTCTTCCCTGGGTTGTGTTCTGCGGTGGCAGCAGCTGGTCCTTGCCCCAGAGGAGGTGGTGGTTTCTGGTGGGACTTGTGTGTTGTAATTGCTTATTTTTTTTTATTTTAAAAAAAAAGAAAAAAGTTTGCAATTTCATGCCAATATCTTAAGGACATGGTTTTTTTTTTCTTAATTTAAGAAATCGATTTCATTTTATTCTGTGAATCATTTTTCTGATGAAAAGTTTTGCTCCTTTAGTATCACCTTTTTTATCTATTCCTAAGAAAACTTACGCAGCTGTCACCCGAGGCCGGGCTGCACCTACTTGTAGGGTCAGGCCACCAAACTCCCCAGAACATCTAAGGCTGAAGGAGATACGATCAGAGCTCAAGTCGCGTGGATTTAGCATTGCTGCAGACACACCTCAGAAAACCCAGAGCGACAGCAAAAATAAACGAGATGAACGTCTTCAGGAAAGCTGTTGGAGTGACTCTGTCCCCTGGAAAGCGCCTGGATCCGGCTGGGACGGGCACGGTGTAGATGTGAAAGGGGGGTGGGCACTGCAGCGTGGGTGGGTTTCTCACGAAACCGGCCGTACGATCCTCGTTGTCCTGGGCCTGCCTCGAGGGTTTGACGGCGCTTGCTCGGTGCCCTTCCCTCACAAGTGGCTGCTTGTTCCCGCGCTCGAGTGGTGACAGAATTGATGGCTCCAGCTCAGCACGGCTGCTCGCTGAGGCGGCCCGTGGTGCGCTGAGCTGAGCAGAGGAATCTCTCAGGTTGGTTTTGTGCTCTGACACTTTAACATCATCCTCTCTTTAAGAACTGGGTGTTTTAGCCCTGTGTGCTGGCTCAGTCGTGTTTTGACCCTTCCTTGGGATTTCCACAACCTCACTCGTCTGACTTGTACTGGAATGGCTGCTGCCTCCCACCCGAGGCGGGTCACGACCCTGCTGAATAAAGTCGGGTTTTGTTTTTTCCCCTCTGTCCTTGTAAGGCGTTGTTCATTTGCAAGGTAACGATGACGCGCGGCGACCCGTTCTTCCCTTGTGTTCACCTGCGGCTGGAGAGCCGGCGCTAAAACCGGCTGGGTGGGGAGCGGGGCGCGGCAGAGGGTGCTCCGCGCGCGGGGTGCCTGCAGAGCCCGTCTGCAGCCGAGGCGGGGAGAAACCCAGCCTACCGTTGGGTGAAGCCGCCACCTCTGCAGGCCAGGAAGCAGCTGCGGCTGCGTGCTGCCTGCTCAGAGCTGTCTGCTCTGGCCGGAGCTGAGGAGGAGTGGGAGAGCTCAGATCGCGATGTTTGAAAGGTTCGGGAACCCCTAATTAGGAGGAACCGTGGGATAAAAGAAACGAAATTCTCCAGGTTGGCTGGCAATGAAGAGAGGATGATCGGCTTCCTGCTCATCAGCCTTTGAGTCTCTGCACAGTAAGTGGTGGTGCTTTCCTACCTGGCAAACCTGGGTATCTGCACCTAAACCGGGGGATGAAAAATACTTTAAAAACCTCTGGTCTGTATGGAAACTGCGGTGTTGTTGGAGATGCTGTTGCAGCTAGCTAGACTGGACAGGCAGGATTCCTCCCGCAGTGGAGGAGCATCGGCTGGGTTAAACTTTCGGTCGGCTGCAAGGAGGGCTGGAGCTGCGTGCCGGTTAATGCTCCGTGCTCTGGGCTTAGGAAGGGAGAGAGGGTGCCCGAGCTCGGCAGCGCTGCTGGGGCCCCGTGGCTTGCGTCTCCAGGCTGAGTGGGAACCGATGGCTTGCGTGGTGAACGAGTTGTTGAGTTCAGGGGTGTGGGGCATTGCTCTGCTCAACAGAAAAATTTCCAGTTGTCTTGTGGGGAGGAGGACTGGATTTTTTGCTTGTATGTGGAACAGCTCTTGGGGAACTGCTGAGCTCCCGGGTGCAGGTGAGGAGGCTTGAAAGAGCGTGGTCATTGAAACACTGTAAATGTGAAATTCTGTAAAACTGCTGAATTTCTGGCAAGAAAAAAACACTGTGGTAGGCAGGTGATTCTCGAGAGAACGTGCATCTCCTGAACGCGCCGCCCATCCTGCATTTTGGAATCTGGCTTCCCGTGACAGCAGCACCGAGGTCGTGCCAGAGCTGGTGTCCTGCGCCCCTCGGTTCTGCGGAAAATCTCTAGCAGGTTCTGCACTCCTGCTCAGCAGCGCGGTTCTCTGAGCGTTTCCAGCAGTCGCGGAAGGGCGGGAAGACGAAAAAGGCTGAAATGATGTCAGCCTTGACCAGAGCCGCGCGGTGGGAGCCGGCGGGTCGCTCCCCTTAGGGTTTTAAAATCGTATTTTCTCAAAAGCTGCTCCAGCACACGAGTAGCGATCAGGACTGTTGCTACGAGCGTGCATCCAAGTTTCGTGACATTTGGGTCCGGCGTTTAGAAATGTAGTTGGGCCTTTCTAAATGAGGAGTTTGACACTGAAATCTCTCCCCTCCGCTGCAGAAACGCAGCTGGAGAAGGTGAGACCTGTGCCTGCTCCGTGTTTGAAATAGTCTTAGAATTCTCTAACCGTGGCCCATGGCCTAGGGCAGATATGGTGTTGTTGACTAGCTGTTACGGGGCTTTCCCTTTTCATAAATGAAAAGAAAAAAAAAGATTTACTTCTCCTTCTTGGGCCTTTTTTTCAGTACAACTCCCCAGGGTGCCTGAGCTGTCTTTGCAGCCATGCTCGCGAGCGCTGATGGAAATCAGCCTGTCAGGCTTGTCCTGGTTTCTTGCAAACACGCTCGCAGTAGTTTCGTAGACTTTCTTCTCGTCGCCCTGCGCCGAGCGCTCGGTGCGGTTTGATCTGGGTAGATGAATCAGAGGCCAGGCACAGGCGGCAGCAGCTCTTAATGTGACAGTAAATTTAATCTTCTTTTCACGAAGCCCAGCTGAAAAACTTGCGCTTTTTGTAGGAGTCACGAAAACCTCCCGCGTCCTGGAGTACCAAACCCACTGCGTTTACCGTGCCTGCGCTCGGGTGTCACAACAAGCAGCTCTCCCCTCCTCGGCGGGCCCCGGGCGCGCGTCGCACGTACGCAGCGGCTGTGCCTGCGCTCGTCTTCAAAGCCATCTTGGCTCGCGGAGCCAGCGCCTTACGAAATGCCGTCTGCTGCGCCTCCTGCCTCGGAGGACAGCCCCGGGACGGGGAGATGGATGACTTTGTTGGCAGGAAATTCAGGTGCACCTTTCAGGAGGTCTGTTTGAGACTTTGCCGTGCGAACAGCTCAGTCCTGCCTGAGCGGCTCAGCCAGGGCCTGGATTTTCCTCTCAGATCGGTGATTCTGGGAGAGCCAGCGTGTCGTCCCAAAGTGCCTTCTCCCAGTGACTGCCGTGCCCCAAAGAGCACGGACTGGGCATTCCTGCGGGTCAGAAAGCCAGGAGCAACCACCAACCTCCTGCCCAAGAGAAAGTAGGTCAGAAGAATTTCTCTGTATTAATTTAAACTCGGGAAGCCTCTCCCTTCATTCTTCAATCTTAAAAATGCAGAGGTGGAGACTCCCCGTGCTGCGGGACAAG
Source organism: Tetrax tetrax (assembly GCA_009806455.1). NCBI lineage: Eukaryota > Metazoa > Chordata > Aves > Otidiformes > Otididae > Tetrax > Tetrax tetrax. The sequence continues at coordinate 209,072 of WHYT01016025.1, forward strand.
CTGCCTTGTGTGTGCCTGCTAAGAGCTCGCGCTTCCCTTCGCACGGAGGGCCAGCTGCCGGCCAGCGTACCTCGTCGGGATTTTGTCTGCGGAACCTTGCAGCCTGCTCAGCTCTGCCCTGAGCGCGGCGGCTGCGGCCGCCTGCGATCCCGTCGCTGTAATGAGCTGGAGGAGTTCAGCCAGGGCTGTCTGAAGCGACTGCGGGTAATCCTCGTAATTAACGTATGCCCAGGCAGAAAAGCAGTGTTGTCTAATTAAACCGTCGTTGGGGAGGGAACAGCTTCCCTCCCCTCTGATCTGAGCCAGTCCATCCAGCCCAGTTAGTCCCTAAAACCTCTCTGTCTCGGGTTCCACGCTGGAATAATTGCTCTCCAGGGGTTAAGGCTTCAGCGGGGGAAGTTTCTAAGGACGTGGGAAGTTCTCGGAGAAAAGGGTGCTGCAAGCGGGCGGGGACCCGCTGGTCGGTGGGGCAGAGATGCGCCAGCGACGCTGCCGTGTGCCGGGGGAGCGGGGGCGCGAGGTCGGTCCCTCCACGGGCGCAGAGCCCGCTCGCCCTTGGGCCGGGGCTGCTGTAGCACCCGAGGTTCCCCCGAGGCGCGGCGGCTTCTCAGCGGAGCTCGCCTCATCTTTCCCAGCCGGGTTTCGGGTACGTAAGAAGGTAAGAGGTGTGCGGCGTGCCCCATGGGCTCCGTGTCCCCAGCGGTGCCGGTGGCGGCTGTCCTGCTCGGCTGTGCCACCCCGATCCAGCCGTCTGGATCAGTTATCCTGGCTTCTTCGAGCCGTGCTGGGAAACTGCCTCGCTCTCCCTTCGGACTGGGAAGGGCGTGGGATCCTGATGGGCTGGGGAGCATCTGATCTCTGTGTTGGGGTCCCCGGCACCTTCCTGCTCTGCACCACTTGCTCTGGCCTCACCGCTGCCGCGGTTTGGAAAAGGCGCATGGAGGAAGGCCAGCTTTGAGCAAGGCACAGCTTTTTCTTCAGGCAGAGGACAGCGGTCGGAAGGTCGGGCGTTTTCTGCTCTTGCCTGGCAGCACAGAGTGGCTGCAAGCCAGGGCCGTGGCACAGGGTCTGTCCGTGCCGTGAGCTGGCCCGTGCTTGGCCACGATGCCGCAGCTCCTGGCTGGGGCGCGGGCTGAGCCGGGATGCTGCAGGGAGCGAGCCGGGTTCCCGCCGGAGCAGAAATCGTGATGGGGTTTGCAGAGCTGGGCTGGGCTCAGCCCACCGGGAGCTTGGCGCTGCAAACTGGGGGACACTGGTGACGCCGGCAGCACTGTCGCTCCCACCCAGGGTTTTGTCCCCAGTGTCCCAGGGCACGGGTGAATGGGGCTGAACCCTGTGGGGCTCAGAGGGGGAGAGGGCGAGACCCACTGCAGAAGGAGGATGTCCTGGTGTGGGCCGCTGAGGGAGAGGAGGGAGAGGCGACTGCGAGGCTGAAGCTCGCCCTGTTTCCGGGAAGCTGAGTCATCTGTTTGCCCATCCCGTCGGGGCCACCCCACAACCCGTGCTGGGGAGCGGTGCCACCCCTGTCCCGCAGCCTGGGGCGGTGTCCCAGTGTCCTCAGAAGGCACACAGATGTTTTTGGGATGTCTCCAGAGGGTTTTCAGGGTCCCTGGGCATCGCCTTCTCAGCATCTCGGTGGCAGCTTGGATCCTGTTGGGTTTATTCCGTGGGGATTTTTTTAAAAAAGAACCAAAATCAGAAGTTTTGTCTGGGGAGTGGCAGAGCTCTCGCTGCAGGGTGTCTGCACCGGGCTGGCGGAGGTGGTCAGCCCCGGGAGGGCAGCGACTGGCCAGGAAATGGGGCCCCTGGTGCAGGTCCCCCTCTCCAGAGCACCCAGAGAGACCCCCTGCCCAGGGGGCTGCGCTGCGGGGGTCCCACCAAGTCCCCCAGGCCACAAGTTGCCATCGCAAGCCCTGGCGAGCCCAGCTGCACCCCAACTTGTGTTTTCTCTCCCCAGAGCTCGGCCCCGCAGCCGTGTCAGAAGCGAGTTCCCCATGGCCATGGCCGGTGGCGAGGGGCCGGCGTGGACCCCGCTCCTGCCGGCCGGTGCTGCGCTGGCCCTGCTGGGTGTCCTGGTCTACCTGGGCGCCCTGTGTGCTGCCTGCCGACGGTACGTGCTGCCCGCAGCCCCTCTGCTCTCCCTTGGGGCTGGGGTCCCCTCGATGGCGTTTGGTGGCTGTCCCTGGAGACCCGCCGTGGGCCTGTCCCGAGCTGGGACCCCTGGGATCTGCTGCTCCGCTTGCACCCAAGCCCCGGCTGCAGCCCCCCTGCAAACCATCCTGGCCCGATCCTGCGGGGATCCATCCCTGCTGCCCTTCGCTGCGCCCCCCGCACCCGAGGGAGCCGGGACCAGCTGGGGACGGGGGCCGTGGTGTCGCGGGAGGAGCCCTGCGGGATGGGTGATGGGGCGATGCTGGGGCGTGGGATGCACTTGAGCCCCCAACCAGTGCGGACCCTGCTGCGGAGCTGGTTGGGGGTTTGGGGGGTGCCGCTGCTCCAGTGAGGGGCGATGCCCGTCGTGGCCAGGTTGGGGTCCCGGGGCACCTGCTCCTTGTCTGCCCGCCCCGCGCTCATCCCTCCTCTCCCGGCAGCAAGGGCAGGAAGAAGAAGGTCCCTCCGGACGGGGTGAAGCTGGTGGACGAGGTAAGCGCGCGCTGGGGCCGAGGGGTCGGGGTGTCCCCCAGCTCCCGGCCGTCAGCCTGAGGGTGTGCGTTCCCCCCGCAGTCCCTGCTCAGACAGACGCAGCTGCGCTCGCTCAGCAAGTCGGACACCAGGCTGCACGAGCTGCACCGCGTGAAGGCCGGCGATGATGGTGAGTGGCCAGCGAGCCAGCGGCCCTTGGCGGGTGCCTGCGGTCCCCACGCCTCCCGGCGAGCGCATCGCAGCCTGCGCCCGTGTGCCACGGTGCCCGTGGGGTGCCAGCGCAGGGGACGGTGCTTGCTGCATCCCCCCATCTCCTCTCCTCTCCCCGCAGCCCAGCGGCCGGCCAGCCTGAATTTCCCCTGCGTCGCGCCCCCCTCCGCCGCTGCCGACTCCCTGCACAGCTCCGGCGTCAGCGTCCTCCTGCACCGTGAGCTGCCCCAGATCCCCGTCCCCGAGCCCCCGGCCGCATCCCCAGCCCCCGACCAGACCTACTCCAACCTGCTCTTCGCCCCGCTGCGGAAACCGGTGCCGGACACCGTCTACGAGTGCCTGGCGGTGGGGGACAAAGATGCCCCAGTGCCCCCTGCGCCCACCGGCACCCAGGTGTCCCCTCCACGTGCCAAGCACGGGGCAGCCGATTACGCCTGTGTCCGGAAAGTGAAGAAGACGATGCCGGCAGAGGCACAGGACGGGGCCGTGGCGGGGCCTCCCGCAGCCCTGCGGTGCTGGGACAGCGAGGGCGATGCCCCCCGGGCCAAGGTACGGTTTTGGGGGTTGGGGGGGCGCAAGGACAAGGTGCTGCGGTCAGTGGATGGAGCACACGGGGGGGACCACATAACACCCTGCCACCCCGTAACGCCCGTGTTCGGAGCGGGGTGTCGATTAGGCTGCTGCCTTTCCAGTGCAGCTTTTAGGGGGTGCAGGATGGAGCCAAGGACCTGGGGGCAGGCGATGCCCACGGTGCTGTGCTCCGTGCCCCACAAAAGGCTCCCTGGGTCGTGGAAAAAGTGGGATCCCGTGGTGAACCCGCAGGCAGGATCCTCCTGGGCGCCGTGGGAAGTTGGGGAGAGGAGGGGCGTGGGCAGGGGGATGCCCCACAGTGGGCAGGGATCGCCCCCAAACCCCCACCTTCCTTTTGCAGCTGGAAGAGATGTACTCAACGGTGTGCAAAGCCACCAAGAAGAAAACCCAGGTCCCTGCGTCGTCCCCGAGGGCTGCGAGGGAGGCGGGTGCTGGGTGGCCTCCCCCCTGCCGCGAGGAGGGCGCCCCGGCCAGGTGCTGGTCCCCGGCAGCCCAAACGCCCCCCGACCCCTGCTACGAGTCCATCAGCGACAGAGCCTGGACTGCTCAGGGCCGCGGCCCCGACCCAGACTACGAGGCCGTGGACGTTCACTGGAAGAAGGCAGCGAAACGGGGCGACAAGCCAGGGAAGCCCTGCACCCCCGAGAACCTGTACGAAAGCGTGGGCGAGATTTGGGCGGGGGAGTCCCGGCGAGGCTCAGCCCGAACGGCAGCCAACGGGCTGGAGGTGTACATCACCAACCTATAGCATCCCCGGCAGCGGGGTCCTCCCTCGGCGTGGGCCCTCTCTGGCCGGATGCCATCGGGGCGGGGGGCTGAGACCCCGGGGTCAGGCGCACACGAGCCCCGTGCCGGCGAGGTGGCTGCATCCCCACAAGTGCTTTCTGTAGAGATTTCACGTTACTTTTCTTTAAGCATTCTTGTCCCAGCCCTGCCCGGTGCCAGGAGGTTGATGTTGGGATGCCCCGAGGTGGGCAGTTTGGGGGTGCTGGGGACCACCTGGGAGCTCAGTGGGACAGAGGTGACGATGCTGCCACCAAGATGGGAACTGTGTTGGGACTGGTCGTGTTTTGGGATGGGCTGCAGGCTGGCCCCATGGCCCTGGGCAGCAGGATCAGGCCCCCTCATGAGTGGGGGTCTCTGTCCTCCTCCGTCTGCCTGGGGGGAGAGCAGGACCCTGTCCACCCCCTCTTTTGGGACACGTGCAAGGGTGCCTCCGCGAGCAGCCGTCTCCCAAACACCATTAAAAGGCTGAGAGGGGACAGGAGAAAACGTTCTTCAACTGGATCCAAACTCCTGCTTCTGCTGGGTGCAGCCCCGCAGTGGTGCCCGTGTCGGGGAGCAGCTGGGTGCAGCGTAATTGGGGGGGGCAGAGGGGTGCAGCCGTCCTGCACAGATGGTTTTGCACCCCTGAGGTGGGGATGTGTGGCTGAAATGGGGTGGCCCATCCCAGAGCCGTGACTTGCTCTGGGACCCTGCGCGGGGCCGCTGTCGGAGCGTGTTTGCGCAGCGCTTGCTGCCTGCTCCCCTCCACGGCGCTCCCATGGGTGCCGTGGCTGTAGCGGGTGCCAAAAACGCTCGGGACAGCGGGGTACGCACCCGGAGCCCTCAGACCCTGGGACTCAAACTTTCCTCCTCTCCTACCAGCAGAGTTCATCACCCCTGCCCCGCGGGGCGATGTGCCCTGGGGTGGGTGTGAGGTGGCCGATGGTGGCCCCAATTTCACTGGACGTGGCACGGCCCCTTTGCGCGGGTCCCGACCTGGCACCACGGCGGCCTGGCGCTCGCCGAAGCGGGCTGGTGCCGCGCCGTGCGGCAGGCAGGAAGCCACGTGCCCGCCCGCGGCGGCTTCGCCCCCTCCGTCGAAGCGATGAAAACCCAAAACAAGGCGCTCGGCACAACCCGCTGCAGGCTGAGGACGTTGGAGCCAGGAGGCGGCTCGGGCGCTCGTGCCGCTTCGTCAGCCCCGCGCGCGGTGCCAAACCGCAGCCGCTCGAGATAGAGGAGCCGGCCCCGGCAGCTGCTCCCATCCCCCTGCGAGATAAGGGCGCCGATAGAAAACGGCGCGGGGCGGCTGGCGCCCGTGCCGCCGCGCTCTTCCTGCTGCCAGCCGCGCCGTACCGGCGCGTGGGCTCCTGCCCCCAGCCGCATCCTGCTCCCCGTCCCACCCCGCAGCTCTCCGGGCCACCACCCCAATCCCCTGGGAGCTGCCTTTGGGCAGCCTGGGAGCATCCTGTCCTTGCGGGACCAGAGCTGCGTGGCTCCCCGGGGGCCGGTGCTGCCCACGGGGGTCGGGATGTGGGCATCGCTGCCGCTTCCCCCAGGAAAAGCAGGCTCGGCACGCCGTGGGGCCGCCCCGGGGCCGGGGACAGCTTCTGCTCCAATGGCCAAAGCGTCTCCCAAACCCATCCCAACGGCAGCGGGAAAAGCCCCGCGTGCAGGGCTGCCCGCTCGTTCCCACGCTCCGGAGAGCCGGGCTCGCGTTTAAAGCTGAGAGCAACCCTCCAGCCCTTGGGGCAAGGGAAAAGTGCTGGGGGCCCCGGCCGGAGGCTCAAAAACCGGGCAGTGAATGAAGGATCCATCCCAAAAATATTGCACAGAGTCTCGTGGGCTGGCCGGGGAGGTTGGGGCTGGTGTCAGAGTGAGAAGGGCTGGGCAGCTGGGGACGGCCGGCCCCTCGCTCCTCATCGCCGGCCGGGAGCCCACCCAAGGCCGGGCTTCCCATCACGCTGCGAGGGGACGGCGCTGCGAGGGGACAGTGCCGCACGGTGCGGTTCCCACAAAGGGCAGCGAGCAGCAGCCCAGCGCACGCTGCGCGGAGCTGCACGCCGTGCGGTGCCGCACCCCGTAGGGTGTTGCACGGTGCCCCCTCGTGCATTGCACGCCGCAAGGTGTTGCACGGCGCCGTGAGGATCCGCGCCCCGTGCGGCTCTGCGTGCTCCGTGGCTGCATGCGGCGAATGGCTCTGCACCCAAACCAGCTCTGCACCCGTACGGCTCCGCACGCCGCTCTGCTCCGGACCCCGTACAGTCCCGTACCCCACCCAGCTTCACGCCCCGTATCGCCCCGTACCCCAAGCGGCCCCGTACCCCACGCGGCCCCGTCCCAAGCAGCTCAGGACAGACGGCGCGGGCAAGGCCCCGGCCTCCCTTTGCGACTCCCCCCAGGAGCCAGACACCACCACCCAGCCCAGAGCCGGCCGCAGCGAGGGCATTTGGGTACCACGGGGGCACCCCCCTGGGATGCCGGACCCGGGACGCCGCCCTGCAGAGCCACCCTGCCCGGGAAGTTGGGTGGGGGGTAGTTGGGGTGGTGGCACCGAGCCCTTGTGCAAGGGGCAGGTGATGCTCGGGGGAGTTGCACAAGACCGAAGCTGCTGGAGCGGCCAGCTCGGCGTTAACGATTAAACCGGAGCGAGGGGCGGCCGACGGAGCCACCGCCCGCGTCCTGCTGCGGTGGCGGAGCCCCGGCTGGCGATCGTCCCTCCTGGGGCTGGAGAGGCAGCGTGCTGGCCGCCGGTGCCGCGGGGCTGGGCCGTGGGCTCCTCCGGGGCGGCGCTAACGAGGGCCGCGGGGCCAGAGCCCAGGACGGAGCTGCGGGATGGGGACGAAGGCTGCTCTGACCACGCTCCTCCTCCTCTGCTCCCCACCAGCCACCAAGGATGCTCCCCAGTCCCTTGGCCGGACAACGTGGGGTCTTTCCCAGTTTGCTGCTTTTTTTCCACACTCACAAAAGCACCTGGCCCCCAGGGTGGGGGTGACACCCCCAGCCGCCCCGAGGGTGGGGGGCAATGGGTGACCGAGGGCCTCAGGACTCCTGTCCCTCCGCCACGCTGGGGGCATCGCCCCTTGAGGCGGGGGATCCCCAAGATCCTGGCCCCAGCACCCCCACGGCCCTGAGCTGTGTCGGGGGGACGGCCGGGGGGGCCAGGCAGGGGCCAGCAGCCCCCGTGGCCGCCCGGACTCTGTCCCGGCCTTCAGGCTGCGGGGCGGAAAATCAAACAGCAGCGGGGCCTGGGCGGCCCCACGCCGGCACCCATGGGACAGCAGGTTTGGGGGCAGGCGAGAGAACACGGGTTTGGGGGCCAGCCCGAGCACCCCGGTAACCTGGTACCCCATGAACCCAGGTACCCCCCACACCCCCCACGTACCCCATGCACCCCGGTACCCCGCACCCAGCCCTGCCGTTCGGGGTGCCTTTTGGCAGCGGTTCCTCGAGGCGGGCAGTGCTGACCCGACCCCATGGGGGGCTGGGGACCCCATTCCTGCCGGGAACGGCTCTCCTGCCCCACAAATCCAGCGATCCCCCCCCCCAGCAGAAGGACACTGTCACTTTTGGGGGAGCCTTCTAACTTTTGGGGGACCCCTCTAACTTCCAGTGGGTCTGAAGCTTTGGGGTGATGTTGGGGGGATCCCTGTCACTTTCGGGGTGTACGACTTTGTGAGGAGCTCTGCAGCTTCTGGAGAACCCTTACAACCTATCGAAAGGCCTCTAATTTGGGGGGGGAGTGGGTTTGTAACTTTTGGGGGGACCCCAGGTGTTCTAACCCTGTGAGTTTCACCCGCGGAACTTCGGAGGAGC
>WHYT01016025.1:227146-250386 GCA_009806455.1 Tetrax tetrax
CAGCGTTCCGCCCAGCTGGGACCTCCTCACCCTGGCTCCTCGTGCCTCCCCGGTCACCCTGCACTTTGCTAAACGCCTCGTTCTGCGACGGTTTGCATATATTCATGAAAAAGGCAGCAAGGAGGACAGGCAGAGCTGCCTGTGTCCCTCACAGCACAGCATTTCGGCGACCGCGATGAGCAAGGCTGGAAGACGGGACGTGGGCGAGGCGCCAGCAGGTCCAAGAAATGCCACAACCTTTCCTCCTTCCATGGAGATTCTTCTGGAAGCTGAGAATCTGAGGAAAGAATTCGTAAGGCTGTAATCTGACTTGCTTTTTGATCTATTTGGCTCCACAAAAAGCAACAAAACCTCTCTTTAAATAACTCTGCAAAAGGCCAAGGGAAGCCCTCCAGCACAGCGACTGGCTTTCACGACACTGGCTCGTCCCCGCTGCCACTGGGACCATCGCACGCAGACAGGGTGTTGAGAATACAACCGCCACCAAAAAAACCAAACCGGCGTGGGACGCAAACCCCCCCGTGCTGGGGGCAGGGCGGGAAGGGCGCGAGGGCTCGGGCTCCACCCGGGCTGCAGGAGCTCCACCGCAGGCGCGTGCGGCCGGGGCTGCTCGGGAAGGGGAAGGCGAAGTCGGTCGCGCCGCTGGCGGCAACACCGCTAGGACAGCATCCGAGTGGGACAGAGAAGGACTTGTTTAGAAAACACAAGAGTTATTTTGCACACATGGACGACAACAAGGCTACTGAGTTTTTCCAACATACTCCTTCCTCCCCCACCCTCCCTCCCCCTACAAACAACAGAGCAAAACAAAAACCGGGAAAAAAAAAAAATCCCTAAGAAATCCAAGTAAAATCCTTGTCGTTCTCCCCAGAGTTGTCCTGCTCCTGCGGAGAGTCGACATCTTTGTCATCATCTAAAATCACATCATCCTGTGACATGCCCACGTCGTCCTTCCACTTGATGTCGTCGTCATCTCCCATCTCTTCGTCTCCTTCCACCTTGATGTCATCCGGGTCTTCCATGTAGGGCCCCTCCCCGGGGTAGCACTCCTCCGGAGAGCCTTCTCCTCCGTTGTGGTCCAGGTGGCCGGCCATGCCTCGCCCGGAGCAATCGGCACAAACGCCGTGGCGGCGAGAGCCGTGCTTTATCCCCACGCTGGCCGCAGACATGAACACTCGGTTGCACACTTTGCAGACGTATTTTTTATCTTTGCTGTGGACCTGGAAAAGGAGAAGGACCAGAAGAGTTAACGCCGCCGGGGACGGATGCAGAGCCGCAGGGAGGGACGCGCTCCCCTGTCCGCCTGCACAGGCAAAGCCACCGCGGCCCGCGACTGCGGCCTGAGATCGTCACGGGCTTTCGTCCTCACCTCAAGCCCACCACGGTTAATTCAACCCCGTGCCATTAATGCACAAGCATTCTGAGTCTGCCTTTCGATCAAACTGGTAATCCTGAGAGGAACTTTTTATTTTTTCTCCCCTTTTCTCCTCATTTTCCTGGGACGCAATAGTTGCGTAGTACCACCACCGTGTGGAAAATCTTAAAAAGGAAAAAAAACCCCACCATCCCCAAGCACCAGTTCTCTGCAGACCAGGGTGGAACAACCCAGGATCAAACTGCTGGGAATGTCACGGCAACTCAGTGCGGGAGCGGGATCTCCCTCCCGATCCCGCTGCTGCCGAGAACCAGCAGCGCTGTGAATGCATCCCCTATAGCTGAAAAAAATAATAATAAAAAAAAAGCAGCCAAATGCACGTCTAGCCTTATTTCTGACAACTCTGGTGGCTGAAAACGGTTTGTCACAAACGCTGCTGGTCTATAAATCACGCTGCACTCTACCTCCAAGAACACCAGGGTACGGAGCTATCGCACTGCAGCGGGAAAACGCTCGGCAGGACACCAGGAATCACTTCAGGATTCAAACTTCACCGCACAACGAGCAACGCCACACATCTGGAGAAGCACAAACCACCTCATCAGCGGTGAAACCTGTCGCTGGCTGCTCTTGCCGTGTGTGGAAGGCGAGGAGCCTGCTCAAAGCGTTCACCTGCTCCTCTCCCAGAGGAAACGGCCAAGCGGTGCAGGGAGAGCTCCTGAATTCCACCAGCACCAGACTCGTCAGGTTCTTTCATTTTTATATACACACACACACATAGAGTACAGTTAAAAATACATATATATTGATTTTATTTATCTAAATAATATTTCAGTTGGAAGGGACCTACAACCATCATCTAGTCCAACTGCCTGACTACCTCAGGGCTGACTAACATACATTATACATACATATGTTATTTTTTATATATATATAATGTTTTCTATATATCCTAATGCCACAGCGGGACAGCCCAGGAGCTCCCCGCGGGCAGTGCCCCGTCGCCGGCACGGCTCAGCAGGAGACGCTTTGGGAAGCGGCGCACAAGTGGAGACGGCTCCACCTTTTACCACGCTGCTCAGCGACCAGCAATTTGGGGTGGTCCTGAGCGAGCCGTTTCGTGCACACCATCAGCTACCAGAGCCTCTGGCACGTCCTGCCCGTGCCGAATCCTTTTCTGAACTCATTTCTCCTTTCCCTACCCAGAACGGCCTGCGGGAAGGGTTCTGCCAGCGAAACACGCCCTGTGTGGAGGAGCCCTTCCTTTTATCCTAACCCAGCTGCCCGGCGAGGCCAGCTCCCCGCTCCTGCCCCAGCACGGGACCATCTGCTCTGCAACCGGATTCTCCATAACCCTCCGCTCCGCGCTCATCCGAACAAAAGGTATTTGGGAAGCGGACAAGTTGACCCCCGCAGGACGCTCGCTCAGGCTTTGTGCTGCACCGGTCCCAACCGCACTCAAAGCCCGCGAGCGCTTCTGATGTGCTCTGGCTCCAGGCTCCCCTTGCTCTCAACTGCAAGCAAAGTAATTGTAGTTTTTCTTTTTCTTTTTTTTTTTTTAAACTATGTGCAAGCTCTTTTTAAAGCAGGTAGACAGGTCAAAGTCATCTAACAGGACCTACAGGCATCATTCATTTTTAACTGTTAGAAGAACGATTTTCAGGAACCAGGAGCTGAACAGCATTACAGAAGGTGGTCAAGGGTGCAGCACAAGGGCTAAAAGAGCCATACAAAAAAAGAAATTATAAAACAGGTACCAAATTGACGCATAACTGCACTAGCTGTTAAAAAAACCCGATCACCTCCCCCTTTTCCAACACTGACAGTTTAGTCGGTGTATTCCGACTAAACTACATTACTGGGATGCAGTTCACACATTCCGCGTGAACGACATTCCTGGATGCAGCTGAGCAGAAATTCATCCTGCTTCCCGTATCCCCAAATTAGCGAGTGACAAACACAGGAGCGGTGCTTGGCCCTCAGTATCTGAAAACGCCGTTAGAAAGACTGCGTTCTGACTGACTAAACACAAATATTCCCAAGGGACAGAGGGGGAAATCTTGTGCTGACAACACCCTAAATTTCTGGGGGAAAAAAAAAAAAAAAAAAATAAAAAAAAAAAAGGGAAAGTCCTCAGAAATAAACCCGTGGGGGCAAACAGCTGGCACAAGAAGGCGTTCCCGCTGCAGAACGAGTAACGGGGCTCGAAATCCGTGTGCTCGCAGCAGGACTGAGCCCACCGCTCGATCTGCCTCCCCGACAGCAGCCCCCGGGGAAACGGGGACGGGACGTCGCGGGGAGCGGGCCGTCCCCCGAGCGGACGGCGGGGCACTCCGCCGAGCGGACGCGCGCAGGCGGAAGGAAGGAAGCGGTGGTAGGCGGTGGGGTTCTGAACACCGGAGCAGCTCGTCGCGTGAGCCCCTCGGTCACCCCGCCGTTCGGGGAGCCCCGCCGCAGCGCCGGCACCCACGGCAAGCGGACAACCGGCTTCCAGCTGAGCGGGCAGCAGCGCTTCCCGGGAACACAGGCGTTGGCAGCGGCGGCACGGCCGGAGCGAGCTGCGTGGGTGGCGTAATGCCTGCTGGAATGACCAAGTCTGCTACGGACTTTTAAAAATAATTTTAAAAAATTATTTTGAAAAGCTATTGCAAGGAAAAGAAGCTCAGTACGCAAACAAAACCGCTCTTCCCCATCTCAATTTATCCTTTTAAGGCGTTTGCAGTGACTTGCGGTGCTGTGACGGCCCAGGTAAGAAAGCTCAGGAGACAGAGGATCACATGGGACGAGTCACTTCAAACTAGAACCAAGAAACTTTTGGTTAAGCGGTTTAGGGTTTTTTCTGTTGGTTTGTTTGGGGTTTTTTCCAAGCTGAAAGCCTTGAGGGTATTACACGGGTAGCACTTCCTTCTGGGCACGGCCTGGTCACTGCAACGGGGCGAGAAACCTCGGCTTGCGCTCTGCCACCACGGGGAAGTACCGCTTGAGATGCAAAGATTTTAGAAAGAAAATCTTGGTTTTACTTTAATATTGCAATTCCGAGAAAACAAGTGCTTCTATTCGGTTTAAATTTTATATAAAGACTATAAAAATAGGCTTTTTAATCTGAGTTAAACTAAACCAGTCCCTTTTGTCTTTCGTTATCAGTTACGGAACTGAGAAAAACAAGGGTTTTGGTGCGTTAAACCGACTTCCTTTTCCTACACGTTTTTATAACACGTATTTTCATTTGATGCACGCCAGCGTTCACCTCTGCAGATTCACCTGAGAGCTGACAATTAAGCCCCGAAATGTCAGACACACCAGAAATAAGGTAAGAGAAGCAAAGGTAGGAATCCAGCAGTTAATCCTGCCACCAGCACTTCAGACAGCTGCACAACTGCTTTTGTGCAGGAAGATCACAGTGTCATTCACATGAAAGAAAACACCCCGTTTTGCAGCTTAATTTTAAAAGAAACTTCAGATAAATGACAAAACTGGAATTCTTCAGGACCTCACAACCCTCCAAATCTCCGTCCTGATCTGTTCAGCACATCCATTCCACGACAGCGCTGAGTCACTTACGGCTCTTTGGAAATGAAAACGGATCCGTGCTGCCAGGGCTGCCCTTTTTCCAGGAACTGGCACTAGAAATTTGTAATCCAGCTGGTATTTTCTAAACTAGCTTCACTCCTGACATAAGAGAAGTCAGACAGATTCAGACAGACACACATCCTCTCCTGTGTGCATTCACACAGAGCTGATTTCACCACCCTGGGTGTAAAACAGAACTGGAATTTGACACTCAGCAGAACCAAGTCAGTTTACCAAGAACGATTCCAGCAGCAAAAAAAAACCTGAGAACTGAAATTAATTTGCAGATCAGCTCATTTTCTCTCCTGGAGGGTACTGGGTGTTTTCCTGTCCTCCTCACGGTGTGCAAAGACATCCTGATCCTGCTCAGTATAGAAACGTAGAGAGCAAGAAAAGGAATTGCAAGTTTTGTTACACTGGAACCAAGCTGCTGCTCTTAAACGGCGTTACTGCAATTAAACGGGGTTACCGCAATTAAACGGCCTTTGCAGGAAGGTACGCAAGGGGACGCACGCGCCTGCAGGACTGCATGAGAGAATTAAAGTTCCTTGTGGCTTTTTGAGAATTACAACCAGGAAAACATTACTCTACACACCTCCTCCAGTAAGGCAGTCTGTACATTCAAAATTTAATAGATAATATAAATATGACATAGAGAGATAATATAAATACGGGAAAAGTTATTTAAATGATCTCAACAAATCAATTCTTAGCCACTGAACTGCCAACACTCATATACTTTACTAATCTCTCACTATATTTGAGCCTCACAGCTACCATCCCCAGTATTAAAAAAAAAATAAAAAAAAATAAAAAATCAAATTTTCTCTACAAGCTTAATTAGAGGGGCAACAGAGCTTGCTGGTGTGCATTACCAAAATAATTATGTAGAAACTATTTGCTCTTCTACAATATCACCTCTATATCAAACTTTGAGAAAGGTAGGGGAAAAAAAAATGATAGGGAAATCTTCAGAGGAGCCCCAGAAGGGAAAACAAAATCCAGACCCAAATGAGACGAAGCTCCCGTTCCCTCCAACGCCCTTACCAAGGTGTGCCGCTTCATGTGCTCCCGGCGGGTGAACTTCTTCCCGCAGATCTCGCAGGGATAGGGTCTCTCCCCCGTGTGGGACCGCATGTGCCTCTTCAGGATGCACTGGTGCATGGCTGAGAAACTGCAGTACGGGCACTTGAACTTCTTCCTGATGACCGTGAACTCGTTGACTGTAAGAGAGCAAGCGAGACACCCAGGTTACGCCCAGAACGTCCCAAAACGGTCACTCTTCTCGTCAACTATTTCACCACTAAATTAGTTCACTGTGAAATCACGCTCTCACCTCTTGCCCATCTTTATCTTTTTAGCCCTTATTGCACTTTTAATCCTTATATTATTGCACTTATACTACATTATTAAAGAGAAGAACTCCAAGCACGTGTATCGCAGAAGCTTTTGAACAAAGCAGCACACAAACACTCAGCAACAGCCGGTAACAGACACTGCCTATTGCCTGCTAAATGGCAAACAGAGAGGGCTGACAATCTGCTGTAATTCTGATTTATTAGAATTCATTATATGAAATGCCAAGATCTAAAATTGTACCACTGTTATTTGTGGAAGAAGTTGCTGGCCATGACCAGAAGCCCACAAACCCCGACGGTGCCACGCGCTTTTGTTTTATTTACGGGGCGATGCAAGAAGAAGATCACACGCTGCAGGAGGATTCCAAAGAGACCAAAGCTCACCCAGAAGAAACAGGACAGCTATGACAAACACACACCACGTTACCCAACTCACCCAGTATCGCCCCTGTGACACGGATACAGAAATAGGAAGGGATGTGTGATGTTGAACTACAGCATGAGCCTTGCAAGCCCCCTTACAAGACAAGGGCACATGGACTTCACAGACTTTTTTTTCTGTCCCTCCCAATCGTATTTGGCTGAGCTAGAAAAGGGATGCATTCTTCCAAGTCATTCTGACATCGTTGGTCCTTTTCTTCCGGTCACCTCCTTGGAACGCACCGACAGCGGGCCCAGGGGACGCGTACGTATCGACAGCCCACGGGTCTCGTTTGCCAGGAGAAGGCACGCGGCAGCTGCGCTGGCGGTTCCTCCTCCGAAGGCAGCGGCAGCCCAACACGCGCAACACAGCGGGTGCACGCGGAGAACCCGCTGTTCCCTGCAGACACCCACCCGCCCTACGTTTGGGAAGCGACTGCCCACACGGACAGGATTTAAAATCCCCATCTTCTAATAATTCTGTTGTTTTCCACTCCTGTGTTAGTTTTCACCCTAATTACCGCATTCCTCGAAGCAATATATTGTTTGCATGATGAGGGGACAGCAGAGGGCAGGTCCCAGACAATCACCTGGCGCGCGCTGTCGCGTACGCCGTCTGCGCAGGAGAGCCGAGGGAGAGGGACACACCAGGCCTACCGCACGGCTTCCAGCACTCTCAGTATTTCACAGTATTTTTGGATGCCTATTGAAATGTTCTCTCGTACAAAGGCCCTGCCAGCTGAGCGCACGCTGCACGCTCTCTACACCACAGCGAACGCCCTGGGACTTGCACTGTAGGCTGAAAACCGGCGAGTTAAAAATGGCCTTTCTTAAGGGAGTCAGCAGGCCTAGGTACTCGTTCACGTTAACGCCCGATTCGTCGGCTGCTTTTCCCTTTTGTTTTTAAAATACACTTTGTCTTGTATCTGCAATACAGACAAAGCAACGTGAAAAGTAACTGCATTTGTCACTCACACAAAAGTGGAAACTACGTGATGCTGCAAGAGACACCTTTAAGTAGGGCAACACTGCCCTTCATCACCAAAACAAACATCTCAACACAGCTCCTCTCAGAAAAGATCTCTAACAAGTTTTTTATTGTTCCGACGCAGACTAAAAGCATGGTTCAAGATCTTAAAAGTTGCCATGACATGACTTTTATTTTCACCTTTGTTTTGACTATTTGGGATCAAAGATATCCTCCACACAGGTAACTTTGTGGAAAAAAAAAAATACTCCCTTTGATGAGCAGTTTGAATTGGATCCAATATTCTCACACTCTTCTCTCGTGCTCCTAACTTGCTGCTCAGCAGCTGTGGTGGCCCATCCTATGGGTGCTTTTTTTTTTGATGAGGTTTTTTCAGCACATTTGTAAAGCTGTCAAGAGAATTTCCTAGCCCAAGGGGAAAAAAAAAAATAAGGGGAAGAAAAAAAAACAAAGAGCCCACTCACCTGGGCCATGGCTGCAATAGGGATGACAGGGAAAGTGAACGCTAAGAGTGTTTTCCGCACCCATCAGCAAAGATCACTGGCTGCGATCAGGCAGAATTCTGAAGGGCCGGTTTCAGGCGACTGTGTGTTCGCACGGCGTTGGGAACCTCCCAGAGCAGACCTGGAACGGCCCGGAACTTCCCTGGACCCGCCTGCGCCCAGCAAGCTCTGCTTGATGGCCCCACAGCTCGGCCGGGCTGCACAGCCCCTCTCCTGCCCCATGCCTAACTTATATTTGTTCAAAAAAAATACTGCAAATTAGAACAGAGAAAGAGTTTTCATATTCTATAATGGAAAAGTATTTTTTGCTTTATTTTCTCCTTTGGATTTGACACCCCCTCGTCTGTACAATCAGAGGCAAGGAGCTCACTTTTCCTGCAGCAAAGCCTTAAGCAAGGCCCACTTTTACGACACAAAGCTTTTGATGACGAATACGATTCCGGTTTGATCTCAGAATGGCTTGGTTATTAGCAACAGGCCACACAAACGCTTCTCTTCCCCAGGATCACCGTAAACCTATTACCACGGAGTCTAGACAAGGTAAGCAAGCTGTAAGCCGATGGCGGGAAGTCAGGAGGGGACGCGTAACCCCCTTCCTCGCTCCCAAGGCCACGTCCAGTACCGAACAGCACAAACACGCTGCGCAGAGCGCGGGGCGAGCCGCTCGGCACGCCGGGTTTAACCGCCCCACCTGGGAAAAAACGGCCATGCCCACAGGAACCAGATACCAAGATCACAAAGCGGAAGCGCTTTGGAGGAGAGAATGCCACCAAATCCCGTGTTTCCCGCGTGCCCAGATCCCATCCCTTCCTGCACGAGCAGGTGCCTCCTCTCGGTCGCTGTCTGTACCAGTCCCGTCACCCCACTGCTGAGCTGCCGGGCACGACCTGCACCACGCACCCCCAGCCATCTCCACGTTTGTGTTTCCAACACGTAACGATTTCCAACAACGTATTCCTAACACCTGCTGATCCCAAGATCCCTCAATGCTTCCTTCTCCCTGGATTCAGCTTGAGAACAACATTTTCAGCTTCTACTATGCTTACATTTAAAAATAGTCAGGGAACACTTTTTGCAGCTGTAGTTTTATTGAAAACTATTTTTTCACCAAATAGCCATTTATTTAATTTGTTTATCTACAAAAGTAAACACCCGAAAAATAACATAGTTAGAAAAATATTGCAGAGTCAGCACTTTCACAGTGTTGTCCAATATATGCACCCACAAGTACATATATCAAGTGAACAACATACCAGCCTTGGTACAGGTATAACCTTTTGTCCAAATGACAATATTTTATAGAGCTCAGCTATAGCAGCATTAAGGTCCTAAGAAACCGTCTTTAACAAGATCACGGAGACCGTTAACAGCAGTGCCACAGATAACGAGCTACCGCACACAGCTACGGGAAGAACAGCGCCAAGAAAGGCAGACCGCCACACAACCAGTGCCACAGCAAAACCTGTGTATTAACTTCACTGGAGTATTTACAGATGATGTGCATTTTTAAAACTGACACAATAATGCCTGGAAAAAAGCCTTGGGGATGTTATCCCAAGTAACTTCCCTCATCTCACGGAGGCTGTGCAGCGAAACCGTCCTACACCCCTGAGCTGAGGGAAGCAAAGCCCTGGTGACACGCTGCCTGCAGAGCTTTGTACTCCTGGGAACGGTACGGAGTGAATAACCACTGCAATGCTACACTCGTTTGGTTATTAGGAAGAATCCACAAACTTGAAGAGAATTCTTGTCCACTTAATTCTCATGATATGTAAGACTAGAAACAGCAAGGGGCAATGTAACTGTCACACTTCCCAGCATCTTCCCGCGTCATTTTCTAACACAAAAATCCTGCTTTTACAAAGTTTTCTGCACATACTCTGTAAGCCTCTGCTGTGCTATACCCTATGTGCTAACATTTTTAAAAACCCACTCTTGGTCCTGAAGGTAACACTGGAAATGCTCAGTGCAGGAACGAGGAAGCACTGACGCGCAGGCCAAGCAAAATACTACGTAAACCTCCACGAGAGAGAATGAGCTGACCTGACTACAGCAAAATAGTTCCATGTTTAATTAAATTCTCAAATACGAGAAAAATGAACAAACGTGAAACGCCATTAACTACTATCATGTGAACAAAGCCTTTTGAAACTCACTGAAATTGCTTTTGCTGGTATCTTACTTTTCTGATTCAGACAATGCTGCTACCATGCTGCTCCCAAATTTCCAGATTTTGGTCACACTTCCTTTTGTGGCTCAGCTTTCTCCTTCCTCACTTACTGGCCATTTAAGAACAAAACAAAGTACAAAGCAATTAAACCGACACCTGTAATGAGGGAAGCTGACAGACAGTAAACTGTACACATTCACAGACAGCCCTGATCCACAATGCCAAAGATGTCAATGGGAACAAGAGCAAAAAAATGAACAGGACTTTGGAAGAAAAAAAGAAAATAAATTATTGAAGTATGGTGTACTACACTGATTATATAGGAACATATTCTCAACTCTGACCTCGCTCAAACGAAGAGTAAGAACTAAGCCAAGCAGGGAAGCTCTGGCTTCCCAGTCTGAGGCAGCACGGAGCCATCTCCCTGGAGCTCCAACTCTCAGCAGGAATGTGCCGCACCGGAACATACCTATTCCCTCTCCAGGAGAGCAAGGGAAGCGGGCACTGGCTCATCGCTCTCACCTAGCTTTCCACAGGACACAGCCTTGCAAGCAGCTCTCCACTGGAGACCTCCGTCACTTTGTGCACGACCAAGTATTTCTCGTTTTTGTCTCCCTGAGATGCAACAGTATTACGAGAAAGAAATTTTCTGAAGAACTCTAAAGATCATTTCTAGGAGCTGCTCTCGTCTCCTCAGCTGTCTCTCTGGCACACCAAGGAAAGCAACCCCACATCGCTGAAGCTCCAGCTGCTGACAAGCTGTGTTGTACGCCGAGCAGCTGGGGAGCACTACACTTAATTACGCTACTTTTCATTTCACAGTTGCTATAATCTCTTTTTGCATGTAAATATGTAGCAAGAGACACAGAAATATTTAATCTTTTAAAAAAATAAATGAATTTCATATAATAAAATAGGAATTGCAGTAAGACTTCTACCCTCCAGTAACAGCCATTACTGGCTTTGTATGTGCACCCTAGGTTACAATTACATCTCCAACGCAAAGCCTCCTCTGCTCAGTTTCAACAACATCCATTCAGTCTGGCTAAACAAATTACACTACATGAAACAAACGAGTCAGAAAAATGTACAGAATTCCTGAAAGCCACAGTCATATTGCAGTATGTTTTTAAAAGAGTCCTAAAAATACCCAAAGGTAATTACCAATAAAATACACAAGCCTTGCGACAGCTTTCAATACACCCTGCTGCACACATGAACACGCAGCATGTTTTACTCTCTAAATGACACAGAAAAACCAGAGTTTATACACAGCTTACGGGGCTGAGTAACCCACTGCTTTCACAGCTTCCAAGCTCAAGCCGAAAAACCCCAAAACGCCCGAATTGTCTGATGGACAGAGCACTAGGCCAGACTCAGAAGGCTGAATTCTACCATTAATTCTCTTGCTAACACGCTCAACGAGCTGAGGTATGTTATTTTCCCAGGAAATGTGAGGAAAACATCACCATTTCTTTTATAAAGCACTTTGAGATCTACTGATAAAAGAAAGTTCAGGGTAGTATAAGCACTCAGTGTGACCAGAGCAGTCAGGCAGGCAAAGGCCCGCGACACGGCCGGACCCAAGTTATCTTTGCGCAACAACCGCACCGCTGCACTGTCACAGCTCCAGGAACCAGCGCGTTGCCAACCCCCTCAGCTCTGGGAGTCACGCTGTTCTGTTACACCCCGGTACATTTATTTGCAGCAAGAGAACAAGGGAACAATTTGCTTCTCCTAATTTAAAAGGAGCATCTCGCACGCACAAGGGTAGCTACGCGTCCTCGGGATCCCCGTTTTGTCCTCCCCTGCCCAAAAGCTCCCGCCCGCCCGGCCGGGCAGAGCCCAGGTAACACGCCTTCACGTGGTTAGCGAGGGTCTTCTGCGTGCCAAAGCCCCTGCCACAGAAGAGACACGCAAAAGTACGCTCGCCCGAGTGCACAGACAGCAGGTGCCGGTTTAAGTCTGTCTTGTCTCGAAACAGCTTGGCACACTTAGGACACTGCATCTTCTTACAGTTGAAGTGGATGGTCTTCTCGTGCCGATCCATGTTGGATTTCAGAGTGAAGCTCGCGGGGCATTTGGAGCACTGGAAGCGGGGGAGCTGGCCGGGAAGCACGCTGTCGGGCTGGGAGCAGCCAACCAAGTCGAAGGGGAGCAGCATGGAGAAAGCGTGCTCGTGGATGTGCTCCTTCAGCTCTTCCGCACGCTGGAAAACCCTCCTGCAGAAACCGCAGGTCAGGCTCTTGGCGAGGGCTGCATCCAGGAACAGGCCATCAGCAGCTACGTCCGTGTCTTCTGATCTCGAGAAACTGGTATCTGGAGCAGGAATACACACACAGGGACAAATCAGTGACTTCTGTATGAAATAATGAGAGTTTAAAAAAATATTTTTCTCTCTACTTACTCGAATCAGAGTTATCAAAGTGCCACAGTGCTAAAAATCCATCGTAAGCGGCCTGCAAATGAAAAGTACGTTCAGGTTAAGACAAGCACCGACGAGAACACATCTTTGCAGTCAGTGCTCAGACTCCCACCTCACCCCTGCCTCCACCCCGCCTTTAGGGGAGGCTCACCATTTCACTTGGCAACTCTAGGTGCCTTTACAGAGCTCTCACTGTCAATGCAGCTAAGTTAACTGGGCCATATTTTGAAAAATTGTGTTTTGAAGACAATAATCAGCACATCTATTTAGGTCCTGGGTACCTACTCAGCTTTCAGCCTCGCTAAGCAGCTGTAGCTCCCACTGAGGCCAACGGGAAAGCAAGGCTGGATAGAAAACGTCTAGCAGATGCAACAGAACTGGAAAATTTTCCTTTAGCCCTACATAAATATTTTTTTTCTTTCCCCACAGAAAAGCCTGTAGAAAACAAACACCTTCTGGGTAGTTCCCTTTATGCAATGCTCTCTGGCACGGCTGATCGAAACTATAAATAAAAGCTAATTTTTTTTTTCCTTTCCCCGTAAAGCATTTGCAATGTGCCAGCGCGTGGCAGATGGCAGCTCTCTAGGAGCAGAGGCACGGCACAGCCTGGGCAGGGCTGCCGGAGAGCGGGGAAGCGGCCACCACCGCTCTGACCCGCTCGCTTTGCTGCAAAGGAAAATTCGTGTTTCCACCCATTCGGTTAATGCAACTGAAGTATCACTCAAAAATCTCAAGAATAAGAAATGGCACAGAAAGCTGAGGATTTCACGTCAAACTCCTGGCTCCCGCAATAGAGAAAGCCAGCCTGCTTCCACCCCAATTTAGACAGTTACAAGAAACTCAAATGCAAAACAGAAGCGGGCAGTGGATAGCTGGGGTCTCAGCGATCGTTATGCCATTATTATGTTCTTGTATGCAATGTTTTGCAAACAAAGGGATTCACCATAAAAAGGGAATGCATACTTTAAAAAAAAAAAAAAAAACAAACAAAAAAACCCACACAACAGTTTTTTGTACGCAAGTTCTCCTGAGGCAAGGCAGAAAGGATAGAATTAGGACAGCACCAGCCCTGACCTCAACGGACTTCTAGTTTTAAAATAACCTATATTTAAAAAGCCAAAAAAGCTAACAGATCAAAGTATAAGGTATTACGGTCTTTCAAAGCACTCCTAACTGGGGAGAATTTGATGAAACAGATATCTTTGCATTTAAATCTCTCTGCTTTTTCCCCCCGATCTCACCTGGGTCGAGGAAGGCACCTCTCCTTTTATCGGGGTTTCTGGTGACACTCCACCAGAAGAGCAGACCTCGGCGGGGCCCTGAGTGGCAAGGTGTGCTGAAGGCAGCGGGGGCGACGGCGCTTCCACTTTGCCATCACATTCGCCCCTTGAACGATTGGAGCTGGTGCCAGGCCCTGGGGAACACAGGAAACGAATCTCACCCACGTGAGCCAGCACCAGCTGGCGGTGGTAGGACAGGCCGGGCAAAGGCACCGCAGCTCGTCTTCTGTCACCGGGAGAGAACGCAGCGGGACAGCGATGCCGGGCTCTTTTGTGGGGTGGGGTTTTTTTGGCTTTTAAAACCAGCCTCCCCACCCAAAATGCCTCGTCTGTGCACGATGTACGTGGACACGGTCACTACAGAGTCCGTCGGGAGAAAGCAGCACAGTGCGGCACAAATATTCAGAGCAATCCCATTTCTGAAAGGCGCCTCTTGGAGAAGCACCGTTCCAAACAGACACATTTCCATCTTTAAGTAACGTACACACAAACTTTATTCTCCTACTAACTTTGTTGAAAATTCACGTCCAAGCTTCAGACCTCAGGATTCGGCACTGGTGTTTTATTGAGTACAGTACCGTCAGTCCTTGATCTCAAAGTGCTTTACAAAAGATGGGAAAAGATATTCCTTTCATTCTACAGTCAGCAAGCATGGAAGTTCAAATATTTGTACAAAATTATTCAGTTACACCTGGCAGTTGTTACATTCTAAAAATCTACCATAGTTAAAAAGAAAAACATTATTTGTCCTCTTGCACACACTGTAGCAACAGCCAAATAGCAAGCAGTATTCCAGAAACGGCACCGATAATCAATGACCAATCTACATACCAACAAAGGCTGCGGAATCAAGACCAGCGTACATCACAAATCGTTAAACAAACTTGAACACCTTGACTGAATCTTGGAATGACATATTGGGCAGGTCATTATATTTGAAAAGCAAGCAGGGAAAATCAGAAGGAAATATGGCATAAAAGTAAACAAATTCATATTTAAAGCACTATGCCCTAAAGGCTTTTTTTTTTATTTCTAACATAAAAGAGCCTGAGACCTTTTCAGATATAAAAACACACTCTTTAATGCAGCTACAAATAACAAGTCAAAGTTTACACTATGGCTGAACACAACACGCTGTGATCTGGGTCACAACAAAGCGTCGCGTGAAACCGCACAAAGGCTTCGGATCGCGAGCAATCCCAAAGCCAACTTTTTATCAGCTACCAAAGGAAATTCTGCTCCTGTGCCACCGGCTGGATGTTTGATTTACCTTCCTCCGCTTTGATCGCAGATTGAAATCTCTCACAACTCGGTTAACTCCATCCATGCATGATAACAATACCTCAGGTTCTCATTCTGGCGGGGCTCATCTATCGCTGTTGGGATTCCAAGGCAGGACAATAAAATGCTAAAAGCCCGTAAGTTCAGGACAGGGAAAAATGGCGGGGGGTGACGTGAATTCCTGCCTCGCCACCCACACGTTCCTGTTTTCCTGAACATCCCAAACGGATTCAAACTGCCCTGTTTACATCGAAGCTCCCCACTGTGACCAGCCACAACTTAGTGGCACCTCTGGGTTGCACTTCCTTAAACAAGCGGTATTTTGGCATACAGTAAAGGTAAGGCAGAGGAGTCCGGCTTGGTTAATTCTTTATCAGCACCCCTACGGAGTCATCCGGGTTCCTACGAAACCACGCATTTTGTAAAGGAAGAGTTAAGGCTAATGAACGAGCAATCAAATAAATAGAGTAAGGAGAGACAATAAACTCCATCCTCCAACGTGAGCCACGAAGATGCACAAAGCAACAACATACGATGTTTTTTAAAACAATAATGAATATTTATTTGGTTTCAACAACTGGAAGTAACACAAGAAGAGAAACTCACAGAGGTGACCCGTACTTTGTACGCGAGAACGCAAACAGCACCTGAATTGATGTTTTGTCCCACTCTGCTACAGGAAACCTTTTTCCCCTCCTAAATTTGTACTGAAATGAATTTTAACAAAAAGCATTTTAATGTCTAAATCAGAAACCAAAAGCGCTTTCCTTCAATCAGCTTTGCGTACGGAGGGTGACGCGCCGGTGTAGCAGTGTTTGTAGGGCGACAGTGCTCTCTGACAGCCGCACAGTACGCTACTGCGGAAAAGAGAACGGCAAAAGTTCTTGTATCTCATTTAAAATTGCATCCACTCTCCCCTTAATCTTCGTTTACCACGTACTGAAATTCCACGCCAAACTGAACACCTTTAACTCCTTCCTGGGGAAGCTGACCACTGCGTAAAATGTATTCTGTTAACATCCAGTGCAAGTCCCAATTATTGGCTCCAATGGGCCACTCACTAAAAATAACCTATTAGCTGGTTTGCCCAAAAGAAAAGGGCTCTGTGTACCGTGTAATCACTTGGACAGCAAGCTTCAGAGGAATTGCTTCTATAAACAGTTCCAGTTGCAACAGGGTAAACAGGAAAAGCCAAACTTAGACATATAAAAAATACGCAATGTCCTAGTCTGAAAATGTGGAAGAGCTGCCCTTTAAGGCAGTCCGTCGCCCCAAAATCTGACAGTTTTCTGACTTTTTTTTTAAATGAGAAAACAAGGATGTAAGCTATCCAACTCATTTTCTAACGAATATTCTCTTGATTATACTTGGCGAAACAGCCAAAAACATTCAACTGAAGCCTCTGAGACTTTGTAGATGTGGTGTAACCGCAGGGAACAACGCTGCCAAAGGTCAGTACCAGAAATGAAGTAAGACACACATTATCAAACCAAGGGGCTCAGAACAGCGCCGGTGAAGGTGGAAATCGGCAAGGAACAATCTGCTCCTACAGACAAACCATGAAAACGTGTAAAGATGAGGAAAACTGAACCTCTTCTAAAGTCTTACCCGAAAGACAGCCCAACGACAAACGGTGCAGGCTCCACAACTAACGGCACCCCAGATGATCTCAGTGGCACCCAGGAGTAACTGACATGGACTTTTTTCTGCAAAACCTGCAGGTTCTTTGTTTCGGACAAGCTTACGAACAATGTCAGTCTTGATCCCACGCAATTAATGTAAGAAATTCTCAGAGCCCTTCAGCTGCAGGTTATCTGGAAACTGCGTTCCCCAAATGGCAAGATATTAACATTTTCCCTTCCAATCATCCATTAGTTGGAACTGGTTAACTTTAGAAACACTGTACTTACGTTTGACTACATCACTGTGATACAGCAGCCCCTCGTGCCCCCCCACCCCACGCTCCATCTTCCACCAGCAGAATGTTAAAATAATTTCCCACTTCATACGATCATTACAACACACAATGAATCAGGAAAAAGAACTGGGGGTAAAACGAAAGCGCTGGGGTACCCTCTATTAACTTTTACAACAGCATGAACCACGCAGAAGAAAAAAATGAAAACTTGTACGCAGTAACTTGGTGAGTAGTATCCCCTTTAGAAACGGCTCATCAGAATTTTAAAGATGTGTAATATACTCTTCAGATCTGTTCATCCTCATTAAATCTTTTCCTTCAGAAGAGAAAAATAAACAGGAACGCTGCTCCTTGAGTCAGTTACTTACTGGAGTGCTTCGTAAGAGAGTATGAAGACAATCCAGTGACAGCAGTTAACACTAGAAACACACTTCACATCTTTTAAACTTAAGACAGATGGATCACTTAAAATCCTTGAAATTAGTGCATTTCCCTTTCAAACTGGACAGACGAAAACTGTGCTGACTTTGGCTTTTTAAAAAAAAAAAAAAAAAAAAAAAAAAAAAAAATTTGTTCACTGTGCCCCTGCCTACTCCCCCCACCTTTTTTTTGTATATAACCCAAGACTTAAAATGACTCAACATCCTCAAATTGTGTTTAAAGAAAAATGTGAACAACACCAAGCTCGCATCAACCTAGACTGCATTTCAGACTTCCAGCATCTCCTTTCCCTTTGCTTCACTGTCGCTTTGCACGCTGAGAATCCTCATTAAACTTCATCTCCTATTGTATTCAGAAATGACCACTTAAAAGCAAACGAGTCTTATATCAGAAGATCTTTTCAAGTGATTAAAATAAATCAATACCTTGAATCTGAGTAAGATTAAAAAAATGTATCTCTTAACTCCTTGCTTCTGTACAAACCCTCTCACCAGGCCACAGCCACGTCCACCTACGGTGTCAGAGCCACAGACCAAGGAGCAGTTGTTTTTGTCGTACACAACTCACTTTGCTTCGCAAAGATGGGATAATCGAAGCTCAGATGAATGAAATTCAAGTAATAGTGAGGTGACTGGAAAAGAGGGACCTCAAATACAGGCTGGAAGGACCTCCTCAGTCATTGCCCCCCTCACTGAGCTATTCACCCCCTTTCCCAAATCTATCGAGCTTTATTTCAAACCCAGTGGTCTTCTGCCCACACCACGTCTGCTCCCGAACCCTGCTTCTCAGCTGGTTCGGTAGTCTCTAATTTCTAGCCCAAATTTATGACTGCCTTGTCCTCAGTTGTGTTTATGCCAAGTGGTCCTTCAGCTTTTAAGTAAAATCTGAAACCCTCCAACTAAGAGAAGGACGACGGATAGAGGGCAGCCCCGTCATTACTCCAGTTCATCGTGACAGACGACGAAACCCCTGATTTCACTGTCACGAGTCGCAGGCCGGCACGCGTGGCGCACAGCTCCCGCTCCCCGCCGTGCCGGTGCCGGCTGAGGGCACTCTTCTCACCGCGCGCAAGCCCGGCCGCGGAGCTGCTGCACGGGCGCTCGGCTGATCTGGCGAGGAAGGGACGGGCAGCCCAGGAGCCTTGAAGCATCGCAGTCTGATCTCGGTGCAGACCCTTCAGAAGTGAACTACTGTGCAAGTAACACTGCTTTTGCAACTTTCCCCCAAACATTAAAGCTGCAGAGTAAGGTACAAAAGTTCTTTTTCCCTCTACATTTACCATGATTTTTTTAAAAGTAATTCAACTGTTCAGACACGAGAAGCAAAAGAAGATACTAAGTCTGACATTATGTTGTGCAATTATTTCCCTTTATCATACAATGTAAGTGACCATTAAAAGTTCTCTTTTTTTTTTTTTTTTTTTTTCCATCAAGGAAACTAAAAATAGGTATCTCAAGTGAACTTTTAATTCTATTTAATTGGTCAATTTTCTCAGTATAGATTAAAATAAATATTTTCTGCTGGAAAGTATCATGTAGTACTCAGAAAGCCACCGCTTGCTCTATTTTATGTCATAAATGATATCCCCATCTCCTGAGAGTATTACTAAAATACAGCAGTAACCATTTTTCTTTCTTTGTGCACTAGAGAATCAAACTGTTTTCTGACTGCAATGAAGAAAACACAAAAGTATGCTGAAAAATAAGCTGTCCACACATAACGGTACACATCAGCTGTCTCCAACAGATCTCTAGTAGAAAACATTTGTTTCCACGTGAAGGATAACAAAACAATCAATAGCTGCTCAATCCTGAGAGAGTGGTCTAAAAGGAAACAGCAAGAAGTAAAAACCATGCGATCTACAAAATCACAACTGTTTCTACGGCTGCAGGACCAACATTAGCCAGTTTTGGATCCAAAACCTTTGGAGCCACTTCTTTTACCATAAGGACTCAAATACTTCTTGTTTTGTTTGTCAAGTACCATTTTGCAAACAAGTAAACCAGAAATTTGAGGACAAGCACTGCATCCATACGCACTAAATCCTTTAGATGCAAGTTTCCAAATTTTATGGAAAGTGGGATTAAGCAGGACTTAACAAGTGGATATAAACATATCAGTAGCAACAAATGAGACAGTGACCTGGATTTTCTTCTCACTCAAGATTTCACTTAAAGTATCCGTAAACAAAAAATATAAAAACACAAACTTACGAGAGAGAGAATGCGTGCCTTTGGGTAAGTACTCAAAGAGCAGAGAACTATCCTCTCCCAGCATGTCGGCTTTCAGAGACAGCAAACTGTTCTTACTCATGAGAGCCGCGCGCAGGTTGGCGACGGTGGCGGCCTGGAGCGCGTCCTCCTTCTCCGGAGTGAGCGGCTGAGAGATGTAGCTGGCTTCCCCGCCGACGAGGGCTTCGTCGACGCTGGCGTAGGGGTCCGGCCGCTCCACTCTGCTGTCGGAGCTGCTGGGCTCTGTGACTGTCACATCAGCACCTGCGGGACGAGAGCCGCCGTCAGAGGCGCAAACAAACTCCTGAGACGCGGCACGCCCACCGCGCACGCCTGTCTAACCGTGGTCCCAATAACTTACCACCACCTACTCTGGCCTTATTGTCACCGTTCGCCCGTCTCCAGCCCCTTTTCCCAGAGTCTGAAGATGAACGTGGCCGTTCAGAGGCTCGACGGAAAGCGTGCCCACCCCGCAGCTGGGGTTCTGCTCTTCCAGCCCGTGCCCATCTGCCCCATCCACTTCAGCACCCCGCAGGAAGGCAGGGCAGAGGGAGGCAGAGGTGTTCCACCTTCCCCACAGCCAGTAACTGGCTAAAACTGTATTTATTTATTTATTTTAAACTAACGTTTCTGGATGGTCTGCCAGTACTGAAATTACTTTCAAACTTCTAAGTTCTGGGTTTTTTTTCATAGTTTTACTCTGGTAGTCTGAATTTTCATCCTTTCATGTCTTCCCCATGATGAATGTTCTGAAAAATCCAGTAATAAACAGCCTATAACAGTGGACTGCTAATTAGTAAATTCCTTGGAGTCATTTATTTGAAAAACACACAGTAATCAGTGGTTCCCAGCTTATTTTTACACAGAGGTGATACCAAACCCCACAGATTAGCCAGTTTACAACAGGTGGCTGCTAAGAAACCGTATAAAAACATAGCACACTATTAACAAAAATATGAATTAGTCAACCTAGTCAACACAAACAAAAACGAAAAAGCTATGATAAGGTTAATGCCTCCCTGCCAAAACAGCCTTTATTTTTGTGGGTTTGGGAGGTCTAGTTAGAGTCTCTCTGTTTGAACTCTGACTCTCTATTGTCTTAGATAACCTGTGTATTTTTTATGTCAAGGAAAGTGACTCATCCTTCTCTCTCCTCTTCACACAAAACAATACGTTGTCTACAAAGTTTCCCCATTTATAAAGCGTTTCAGACTCAGCCCAGGACCCGGGCAGCAGCACACAGCAAGGTGCTCAAACCCAGCAGACAGGGCCACTGCACATTTTATGGCCTCCCAGTTCAAAACACATTTAAAACTACTTCACGCAAGAGGCGGCTGTTACCGTGCCACCAAGGGCGGTGTGACACGGACAGAATGAACGCTGGACAAACCCACCTCGCACTTCTCGGGGCAAGGAGTTCAGCGCTGTCCCTGCACACCACTGCAACGAACCTGTTCCCGCGCAGAAGGTTTCTTTACGAAGAGGGAGGAGGAGGAGCGTGGCACACCCGCACGCCGCTGTAGCCTTCGACAACTTCAAACCAGGGCAAGACACCAATCTGCACAGCCTGATTAAAAATGCTAACGAGGACACATGCAGTGCCTACCTTCTGTAACCTGGAAAACTGCTCAAGGAATATCCTTGTTTTCACCCCCATTTCACAGGCAGTAAGTGCTGGAGAAAGACGGGGTGAGTTGCTCAAGGAGCCCAGCCCGCGGAGCCAGGGTCCGACAGAGGATTTCCCAGTCCCAGCCAGAGCACATCAGGCTCCTTAAGGGGTTCAGATTGGCTTTACTAAACTGTACCGTACTGGAGTACCTCTTGCTGTTAACTTTTTCCATTTCCTTTAAAAAAGAAAAAGGCTCAAAGCAAACAATAAGGAAAAAAAAAAGCAATTATTAGCAGAGGGCTCCTACACCCCGGAGATGGAAGAAATCCCCAGGGCCAGGGGCTACAGACACAGCAGCAGCTACGTAAACTATCAGAGATGCTCTCTCAAAATCAAACCATCTTCCCCCCTCCGCCTGTGTTTTGCCTGTACAATCTCACATTAGTAGTTTTATTAAACCTTAGCCAAGCAGAAAAATTCAACTGCTTTGAATTTTTACATATTGTGCCATCCCTCTGCTACTGAGCGCGCAGCTAACAGGTATAGATATTTTTCTAGATGATAATGAAGTTCATTTTAAAAACCAAACATTTCCGCAGAAAGGGAAGTTACAAGAGCTTAAAAACCAGCAGCTGGTACAAAAGGTGGCAAAGAAAGTAAATCCTAGCCCATTAAACTGGTCGCGTCACAGACAGCTTTACCGAATCAAAGGCGTGATGATAGCGCTAGTGCTCTGCTCCTCGCCACCCCCACGGCAAAGAACGCGGGCCAGAAAGG
This sequence comes from Tetrax tetrax, assembly GCA_009806455.1. NCBI lineage: Eukaryota > Metazoa > Chordata > Aves > Otidiformes > Otididae > Tetrax > Tetrax tetrax. The sequence goes on from WHYT01016025.1 coordinate 249,493, forward strand.
GCGTTTGTCAACAGGAGGGTGCTGCCAGACCACCGGGCAGGCAGCGAATCACCTCGGGCTTTCTCCCGTCCTTTCCACAGCCAGTTACAGACGCTGACTGACAGTCGCCAGATTCTGTTGCTGCCTGCTGCACATAAACACTAATTGCTAAAACACACGCAGATTAATTGCAACCACAACGAGACATTAAACGTTCCTCAAAAGCCAAGAACAGAGACAGACAGCGAAAGAGAGGCTTTAGAGCTTCCAGTATTTATAGCTGATGTCACCTAATCAAATACATATTAAGGCAAAATAAATATCCACTTAGTCACAGAAGTACTAAAATACTCTCAGTACACCAAAACCCAAAAACACATGAAGTTCCTCCTCACAGCATCTCCAAAACCACTTCTCTCTTTTCTCTAGAATACAGCTTCTTTCAACAAGATTTTGCCCAAGAATTCAATGAATCGAGAGCATCCGTCACTGCCCAGTAATCTAAACTGTTTACTTCAGGGCTGCGGCAGTACGTAAACCAAGCTGGAGTAATCGAGCTTCTCTTCTGCAATTATTCAAGGCAGCGGGTCAGGCAGCAGCCCGAGAGCTCCATCCAGCTCCTCCACATCTCATTTTTCACACCGCTGAGACGGTCCCTGCCGCCGCACGGCTTCCAGGCACCGCTCGCAGGAAATCCCGACCGGGGCGGCGAGCTAAACACGGGAGGATTAATGCTGCTCGAAAAAACTGAGCTCATTACTCTCTTTAGCAAATAATTATTTTGCAGTTATTCTACTACACCAGCCTGCTTTCCAAAACACAGGAGCTTTAGAAAAGCTTCAGTGGTTTGTTGACTTGGATGAGCATTTTTTATTTTCAAATAAAACACAGGGCTTTTTTTTTTTTTTTTTTTTT
>WHYT01016025.1:250406-266637 GCA_009806455.1 Tetrax tetrax
AAAAGAAGAACCCACACCAACAAAAAAAAAAAAAAAAAAAAAAAAAAAAAAAAAAAAAAAGAGGGGGGGAAAAAAAAAAAATACTTGAAAGTCATATGAACTGGGCTCTTGTCACACAGCCAGGTATGAGGAAACCAAAGCCAACGGTACCGGCATCGAAGTCATCACTGGTGAGAAAGTCGGCGTTACACACATTTGTGGCTCCCTCTTTTTTTACAAAATTAAGTTGTACTAGTCAAAAGGAAAGGAAAGAAAACAAAACAAAACAAATCGCAGAATAAATTAGGCTGAACGTGACTTCACGGCTACTTTTAGAGTTAGATCCCACTGCTCAGGGGCTTGTACAGCCAAGTTACAAACATCTGCAGGGAGAGAGAAACCACAACTTCTCCAGGCCCTTCTCCATCACTCGTCCACTCTGTGAAGAATTTCCTCTGTTTACTACATGAGAACTTCCCTTCTTGTAACTTGTGTCCATTACCTCTCATCCTTTCTCCACACACATCTGAGAAGGGTCTGGCTCTGGACAATCCACGGAATCACAGAACAGTCTAGAAAGGGTCCTCTAGTCCAGCCTCCCTGCAAGGAGCAGGGACATCTCCAACTGGATCCATCCACCTCCCTTCTCTTCAAGGTTAAGCCAAGCTCTCTCAGCCTCTCCTCACACACAACATCTCGATGGCCTTGGCTGGGCTTGCTCAAACTTGTCAAAGCCTTTCTTGTCCTGGAGATCTCCAAACTGGACCTTGTACTCCAAAGGGGGTCTTATTTCCCTCAAGACGCTAGGTACACTCTTCGTACGGGACCTGCGCAGGCAGCCAGGCTCCGCTCCGCCTCGTCGCTCGCCAGAACGCATTTCCTGCAAAGCTGCTTTCTCGCTGCCAACCCACACCGATGCGCGAGGTTGTTCTGTCCCACACGCAGGACTTCACCCTTGTCTTTGCTGAATCCACACCTTTTCTGGCACCACTGCCTTCCAGCAAACCACTCCTCCCAGGGCTCACCCCATCCCACCGCCCACGATGGTAACAACAAAGTAAAACAGCACGGGCCCTGGACGGTACCTGGGATGGAGGCAGGCATCGTGCTTTCTGGGGCAGTTGTTCGGGATCTCCTGCACACAGCTGGGAAACTTTACTGTGGTGGCAAATATAAGTCTCTTTTGTTCACAACATGACAGGCAGAACGGGGTGAGGGAAGAGCTCCCAGCATCAGTAGCCTCTCCCACCCCACACGCTCATTCCTGCATCCTCCCCTGCTCCTCCCTCGGCTGTACCAAGACTCTTGTGTGTACAGTTGTGAGGTGAACTTGAGACAGGAACCAGTATGTTAAAAATAAACTGGTTTATTAAAAAAAGTTATTTTTAAACCCAGATCAGTTCCCCAATCCGGTTCACTATAGGGTTGCACAGATGTTTGCACCGGAACAACTGCAGCAGAGCGTGGGGGTGCAATTAAGTACCAAGGGAAAGTGGGAACCACTTAAACCAAGTTTTTCTTTCAAGGACACTGTCAAATTATGACCTGAACCGAATGCTTCCGGAAAAAAAAAAAAAAAACAACTTAGGCGAAATCAAAGACTTAATTCTTTAAGATTCTTCTACCTATTTGTGTCAAGTATCTTTACAGATCTGCATAGCAGTAGATTTAGTCTAAAATTTCAGGGATGATGTTTCTTGTATAAACTTAGGAAATTTGGCTTGATCTCCTTATGTGCAAAACACATAATTAATTTTTAAACTCACAAGGAAAAAAAGCCTTCATTTCCTTGTGTTTTTTCTTGGGAATAAAGAAAAAATAGAGCATCAGGACTGGTAGAAAAATGACAATCTTTTACTAGCTGCTAAAAATATCCTTGAAGTTTGTATTTCAGATACTCCCTCCTTTCCAGCAGGAATTCTTCAAAAGCATTTCACAACTCTGGATTTGTTAAGCAAAGCCCAGCACTCACATCCTGTAATATTTACAGAGAGAAGTGAAGCCACGAGCTATATTGGTTTTGATTAGCACTATTTTATGGACATAATAGTATACACATGGATGGAGTAAGTGTGCACAGCATTTAAAATAAACCCCAATTTCACAACTCGGGAAACTACCAGGCAAACACAGACATTTAACCACAAAATCCGTGATCATTAAAACCCACCTTGATGTTAAAGACTGTAAGGTACCTTAAGCGAAGTGTAGCCATACCTTAAGCCACACTGTTTTTTCCCCAAAACTGAGCGGACTGTTTTCAAACAGACTATCACTTTAAAAATATTAAGGTTGACTGTGAGCTTAGCCTCTAAGTCTCACAGCTCACAGGACTGATGCTCCTCTGCTGCTCCCCAGCCAGAGCTGGTCTGTGCCCGCACCTCTGCGCGTGAACACTCACAGACACGGAGGGACAGAAATGCAACAGCCAAGCACCGCACGGAACACGAACAGGAGCGCTCGGACATGACAGGACGCTGAGCTACAGCCCTTGAAAATCCTCGAGAACAAACATTTACCTTTTGAAACAAAAGCCTGTGAGAAACGTAGAAAACAATAAACCTGAGATCAATAGAACCAAGGAAATCTTTGGGCTTGATTCCTAGACACCGCATCTAAAGAGTGAAGGCGCACCATGATTTAATGCAAAAGCAGCTCTTCAAATCGGAAAGTGAAAGTCTTGACTGGTGATGATCACAAGTAGGATCGGAACTTTTACGTTACAACTCTAAAACTTTCTTGATTTCTCACTTGTAATTTCAGTAAAGAAACAAAAAAGGGTTGTTGGTTTGTTTTTGTTTTTTTTTTTTTTTAAAGTTGAGATCTCTGTAAAGATGAGCCTAGTGTGACCCTGGCACAAGGAACAAATAAAAGAGTGAGCAGGGCACTCAAGAGAGGGGAAGTGCCTCTGATCTCTGGAGTTAAAGCAGCTTAACAGAATCAGGGCTGTTACCACAGGGAGGAGGAAGAGGAGGAGGGCGGCTCTGGAGCCTGGGGAAAATGGAATGCAGGGTGGGGAAAGGAAACAGACACTGAGCTCTGAGCTAAAGCTGGGTCAGGGTGGAACCATTTTAAAGCCAGGGTGTAGCCAGGGAGTAAGTGTCTGGGTTTAAAGCGACGATTTTCACTTCCAAACTTGAAAATAACCTGACCTAACCCTTTAATAACAAAAACTCAAGAGTTATTCCTGCGTCCTAATAACTTTGTTAGGCTGTAACCGTGGTGATGGGGAGAACCTGAATTATTCACTGAGCACTCGCTGCCGCGTCTCTGCAAGATTCAGGATCCGCACACAGAGGTCGGGGTGTTGCGCGCTGGGTTTTTCCGCGCGCTCGCTTTCGCATTTTGCTGCCGCTGGCAGCTCCCTCCACGCAGCAAAGCGGACGTTTCATGCACACGAGGAGGGGACCAACGCCGGTGTAGAGCGCGGGGCAGCTCCCTGAGCCAGAGGAATGCAGAACACCGGCTAAGCTGATTTCGGTGCTAAGAAAGAATTCTGGGGGTGGCATTAGAGCACACAGCTGTGACCCCTCCAGGCCTGGCTGCGGAAGAAAGCCTGGCGTCACCGACTGCCGCTGCTCAGGGTATCAAAATATCTCCCCAGTAAAAACATCACTAACCCCCCCTCAATCATAGCAAATGACATTTTGCACTGTAACTATGACTTCACAAAAAGCAGGTGGAAAAATGCAGTAATTAACTTAATTTTCCAAGTGGCAGGCAATTTGTAATTTACTCTTACCTGCCCTCAAAAATACACCAACACCTTTCCAGTAAACTGAACGGTCTGGATCAAAACATCTGTGCCCTTAAAAAGTGAGCATAAAAGAATGATCTAAATAATGAACTAACAGCAGGAAATTATTAAAATTTGAGCCTGTGTTATTTTAGGACATCAGACACTAATCTGACAACCGAAATTTTAACCACTCTAGTTTTCATTCAGGGCTGTAACGAACAGTTAAACACCTGCCTTCAGCTTTTACACTGCAACCAGAGCCCAGCCCACCAGTGTGCCTGAATGCCCAACAGGTATTCCCAGTACAGCCGCCTGTGGTTTAACCTGCCTCCCTCCCTCTTCAGTCTGTCTCAAATATCACCTTTACCGCACCAAATTCAGGCTCTCTGTGCTCAGAGCTTGCTCTCACTTCTCTTTGCCCATTCTCTCTCTTCCTGCTCCTTATTCTCTTCTCTTCTCTCCTACCCCACGCTACCTCTCCTTCCCTTTCCCTGTCTCCATTTCGTGTTGGCAGAATCCTCCACACCAAACAGCCTCCGTCGCTGACTGCAAAGCCCAACTCTTTCCGAGCTCCTTCTTTAATTCTTCATTAATATTAGCCTTCAGTGCTAGCCTGCAGGTCCATCACCTTTCTTCTCTCAAACACCAGCTCTTCCGGACACGTGAACTGATTACTTATGAAGCATCATGTAGAGTCAGAAGTATTACACAGGTTTTGCAGAACAAAAATCTTGAAGAGTTCCTTGAACACTAACTACAAACACCATGTTCAATTTTTCCCTCTTCTCATCATGCAAGACCTCTATTCCACTACTTCAGCTAACGTGCCTGCCAAATATCACCACAGAAACAATGGAATTTTCACTGTTTAAAAAAAAAAAAATAAAAAAAAATCAAGGAAAGATTTGAAGATTTGCATTGAAAAGGTGAAAGAGTTACAGGAAGCCCGGTAGCTTGCTGAGAAAAAGGCTTTTTTGCAAGAATAAAATAATCCTATAAAATGACAATCTACACATTCACCTACCTGTACTCAGACAGGTCCAGAGACCTCACCTGCACAAAATCAGCGCAGAGCTCATCTCGAGAGACCTCTTTCTTGCCTCCCTCGCTCTGAAATGCACGCTCACTATAGGAACCAACTGTTAAGCATCCATTCTCGCCAACAGCTCCTGTAATCATGATTTGCTCTCTAGAAATCAAGAGAGAAAGAGGGACAGGAAAAGGCGTACGACAGCAGCTGCCTCCAGCCCTCACGGAGAGCCAGCAGCACCACTCCCTGTAGCGGGCACTGAAATCAGATTGTGTCTCTGGAAAATGATGAACTCGAATGTCTCCTCATCGCGAGGGAGGAAAATTGTGCGCAATTAAAGGTTTTGATAGGAAAATATTAGAGGAACTCGGAACTCGGCAAAGTCAGAAGGATACGGCGAAGTCCTGTCCATCCCTCCGGTGAAGGTCACTACTCTGGGCTTACTGAAGCCCTGAAGCTCCTCTTACAGAACACAACAATTCCACTACATGTAACCAGAGTGAAGCAAAAAGTTCCCAAACTGTAGCAGCTTGACAAACGACTGTTCTGTTTTGAAAATAATTAGCTTCATTTTGCAGTCAATTGGCACACAAAGATTCACTTGCAGCTTTAGAGCACAAACACTCAGAAGACGTGTGGGAGTAGTTCCTTAGAAATAAATTGCTGAATCATAACTACTATGCTTGAACTAACACACTGATAAATCCATCAATAAATTCTTCAAAAGACACCCTCCAACTGCCAGCATTTTCCATTATATGAAGAGGCAAAACCAGTAACATTTTGCTAGCTCAACAGCTCTTCTCATGAAGATAACTGTCCTCTTGGTGAGGGCATTTTAAATACCTGGAGCCCATGCACTCAGGGTGTCCGATCCTGTAAAAACTTTGTCCAGCAATGTTAAAGGAACAGCAATCCAAGGAAAATTAACACGCTCAAGGCACAAGATTACTTCTGCATTTCAGAAGCATCTTTGATGTTAAGACTAACAAACAGCAATATATTTCTTTAGAAAACCTAAGAAATTCAAGAAAAAAGGCTAAAATAAAAGGCAGACCTGTTATTTTGGCAAGTTGGTGAAGGAAATTCTTCTTGGCTTAGTTATGAAGAAAGTTATTATTTATGAAAGCCCATCCTTCAGTTTACTTTGGAGAACTGCTGTTCCAAGTTAACGTAGCTTGGTGAGGAAAACATATGTATGAATGTTTCACAGAAGGAATGACAGACTGACATCCTGAACAGCGCAAACAGGATGAGAAAAAAAAAAAACTAATGTGTTTTATGCTAAACAGAGAATCCAAATTAATAAACTGAAACTAGCATGACAAGATGGTCCTCATCAAGCTTTGTGCTTGACGGACACCACCCTGTAGAAAGCGAGAGCTTAATCACGTTCTCAATCCAGCATCTCAACTTCGTTTGCGTTCTTTTGCAAATCCTATTTGGTCATTACTTCTTGGATGAAGAAGATACACTCTTTATGGCAGACATTAAGAATCTCGTGCTTCAGTTGCCAAACTCCAAACACTCCTTTTTATTTTAATCTGTAGTGTGCTCAAATTCAAAGACTCTCAGCAGCACCCCAAATGCTTTCCACCAGCATTTGGAAAAGAATCAATTGATTTGTAAAGAATTTTCTGATCTTTTCTTATTTGTTATACTACCAAGTATAAACAAGCTGTTAATTGTTTCAAAAGCAAAGTTTCAGTGACTGCAATGTGCGTGTTTGTAACATAACATAATATAAATTAAATAATCCTGTATGATACAGGAGTAGGAGAGTATATTTAATCTGTGAAGTATACTGCCCAAGTACTCACTGAATTTAAAGGGTGATTCAATGGTTACTTACAAAAATGTTGCTTGCACATCACTGAAACGCAATGCTGCTTGCAAGCAAGAGCGAACGAGTACCTTGCACAATTTCAGGAGGAAGACACAGACACTGAACTTTCAGGATGGACTCTCCTAAATCAGCTGTTGCACTGGCAGAAGGTCTGTGTTAGTCCCCCATACAGAGGCATCTGCAAATGGTACCCAAATTATCCCACAACAAGAGCTTTCCAACTTAACAAGCAGCATCTTAAAATAACTGAATAGATCAGAAAAGCGAATGAGCCTCAAAGAACAAAGAGATCCAGGTAACTTCTTTCTTCTTAGCTACTTAGGAAAGAACATTCAACACCCATTTCCTCAGCAAACAAGGACCTTTTCTTCTTAGCTATGAACAAAATGGACAGGGACACTTCCCAATAAATGAGGTGAAAGAGCCCTAGACTGTGAAGTCTGTTTTGAAGAATGAAGCCTGATACTGCTAAATCAAAGCTGAAAATTTAAACACGTCCGAGATACTCATTGCACAGTGCAGACACTTGCCATTACCCATTTTCACACAAGAGAATAATTTTTTCTCCATCCATAGGAGCTAAGTTTCCAACACCCCTAGACTGCTTCTGAATTCTAGCAGGAGAGGGAAGAACCCGGGGTGCCGGTAACCATCCAAAGCAGAACCCTGCAGCCTGGCATCTCGGGACAGGGAGCAGGCTTGCTTCCACCTGCTGGGATGGGCAATATCAAGACCAAGAGACCCTACTGCTTGTAGGGACCAAGACAGAAAGGAGAAATTCACCTCTGCTCACCTCTCCAGATGGCCAACACGGGGGAACCGCGGGCAGCCCGGTCTCCAGATGTCCCCCTCGCTCAGCGCGGGTTCCTTTACTTTGCACGCACCGCTCGGGGAGCGGCAGCCGGACCGGCTGGTCGCTGCCAACATCCGCAGCCCCCGCGCCTCTGCAACCCTGGCATTCCTCTCGTTTCGGACACTGAGCAGCGCTGCTAGTCAGTTTTTCCTTTTGTTTTACCAGCACTACTGGAATATTGAAACTACTTCCCCAGGCACTGCCATTCGGCTTCCCCTTCCCACCATCAGAAACACCTCTTTTATTGGAAACCGCATTTAGGACAAGATTTGGAACAAATAATTTGACTGTGCCTGCCGATGCGCTGCCTCAGCGCTGAGTCAACGCGAGAAGCCGTCTCCCTCTCATCTGCAAAGAGCTGTAAAGAAAAAGGCCACTTCTATCAATCCCTTAACGATTAGGGGTTAAAGAATCGAAACATCACTCAGCTTTCAGTAACACAATCCCTTCTATTGCGCACTGCGTTCAGCAGACACTCAACCCATAACCACTTGCTAAGACCATGAGAGCGCCCGTCCTGTTTCTGCAGTCACTCCAACACGCGTGGTTTGCTTCACACACCTGAGCAAACCCGCGCACCGCGCAGCACAAGTGACTGAGTTGTTTGCACGGGACGCCGTGAAAGCGACAAATATTTGTGCGAGAACGGCACACCAGGCGATCCGTGCTGAATCGTCCTTCAAAACAATCTTAAAATACACACGTTGTAAGAACAAGATTCACCATAAATCACTGTTATCTCGAGTCATCTCACATTTTTCTTCTAACTGACGTTGTTTAGATGTTATCATCAGCCAATTAGAATAATTACATGCAAGCTTACTGCAGCAGATAACTGTAACACATAACAAATCTAGAGACATTTGTAGAGAGTTATCCACTCAATGAAAACCACATTTAAACTTCAGCATGTGAGCAGCTTAAACATCCTTCTTCATCCCCTAAAGACTCTTCAGACTTTCACTACTATTTATATTGCTTTTTTCATCTGAATTTGGCAACGTAAGGGGATATAATCTCACACGCCCTTCTCCTGGCTGACTTGGCCTCTGGTATGCAACGAAACACAGACCAACCCTCAGCACAGAGTAAGTGCTTCAAGACAGCCTGAGGGAGTTTAATACCGCGCTCCCGTAAAGCCCTTAGGAAAAAACCACCCAAACTCCCATATCAGTAGCATTCCTGGATCTATTAATTGCCAGTGATTAATGAGTCAAACAGGTTAGTTATCTTGAGACAGAAAAATAACTACCAAAGCCTCAGAAGAAGTCAAGAAAACATTTTTTTTTCTCCCTGCCTATACACTTTAAAAGTAGTCACGCATCAAAATACATTTTAAGCCTTAGTAGTACCTTAAAAAACCGCATTTTTCTTAAGAGTTACCAAACAACTTTCTCGCCATTACCAGCAACAAGCTCTGGTGGTTTTCTTACACGAGAAAGTGACACCGGAACACCAGGAAGTGCTGTTCAGACTAAATTACACTTGTGTGGGGCGTCGCCACATCATCAATGCACTGCGCAAGGAAAATTCTTCTTGACATCAGTTTGCACACCTGCTAAAATAAATTCCAACCTTTTCCTCTCGTTAATTCCAACAATCACCATCGTGTTTTGGGGGCGATTTAGGCCATCGTGTGTGAAAGGCTAAAACAAAACCACCAACTTCTTTCGCAGGAGAACCAGCTTGTGTTGCTGTGACAGCGAGGCTCCTGACTGAACCGTACAGTGCTTGGTTCTTTCAATTGTTGGCAATACAGGTTTCTACACTTTTCCGTTTCTGGCAAGCTAATATATTTCACAGATGAGTAAGATCATACCATAAACAGATCTGATAAACTCAACTTTTTAAATTTCAGCCACGAAAATCAGAAGAATGACTTACTTGGGTCTCGACTGCTGTACGGCCATCCTGAGGCAGGTAAAAAAGACGGCATTGGAGAACTTGCCCTGCTGTCATCCTCCACTTGCTGCGTAATATGCCGCACAGTTTCTTTATTTTTCCTGTTCTTCCTGCGCCCAGTGGGTTGCCAGCCATCCCCTACTCCTTGCTCTGAGAAGGCATTCTGTATTGCACTATCCTTTGCAGAATGTAGTTCACTCCCTCCGTAATGTGGCGGTGAAACCTGTTCCTCTTTGATACGTAAAGACCCATAGCCCATGTCACTGGACCAAAGAGACTGGGACGAAACGTCTTCGTGGCTGTCTGTTTTTGGTTCTTGATCCTCTTTTCCGTAACTGCTCCCTCCTTCGTGGCAGCTGGCAATAGCTGAATCTCCAGAGGAGTTTGCTGGACTCATTCGCCGCGCTAACCAGGGAGATATACTCCTGCCAGCCACGACTGCCGAAATCAAAGCATCCGTACTACTGCTGGAAGGGGCTCCAAGTTCATAATCCACGAGGTCGTCCGAGGCGTCAGACTTTATGCTTATGTCGAGAGCCGCTTTTATGAAATTGTGGCAGGCCTGCACGATATCTGTCATTTGCAGGTAGCTAGCGGCCGACATCACCTCAATGACGTTTCTGCTGGTCAGCGCTAGGTGTGCGGAATACATGAAGTCAATGATGGCTTTGAAGCCTTGTGCAGTGACGATGTCCAGATGGGTGACTGTGGCCTGGTCGGAGGTTTTCTGTACCTGGCAGTAGAGAGTTTTGAAGTAGCGACTACTCCCAAGCAGAACGTTTTTGTGAGCCTTAAATATCTTCCCCTCCACTATGATGCAAACATCGCAGAGGATGCCGTGTTGTCTCTGCTCGTTAAGCTCACGCAGCAGATGACGGTAGTGGGAAGCAATCTCCATATCTTCCTTTCGGTTATTCATCTGGAAATCTTTGTGTTTCCTCTTCCACAGGTCCTGTATGGGGAAGGAGACGACAGTATTACAAAAATCCACGCAATCCATGTTTTTTCAAAGACTGAGACAAACTCCAAGTTGTACCAAATTCAGTGACAGGTTCATCTTGAACGAATGCCACAACATACAACTACTGCCCAGAAAGGCTGCACACTCGTTAGACATGCAGCTTATTTTTACCAGACTTCAAATAACTTACATTAAAAGGGACGAGATTTGAAGCTCAACCCTCCAGTGGCTCGTAACATCCTAGAGAAATACTTATTTGAATTACTACAGACTTGTAAGGAAACCTGTCTTAAGTTACTTGGGTAAAACAGCTGCCAGCTTTTACTGTTTGGGTTCGGTTCAGTTTGGTTTTGAGAGAAGTGCTGCGCTTGAAAGCACGCTGGTGGAGACAAACTACTGAGGAGCGCTCTGTAACACGATTTCCTCAAGGGAGCAAGCGTTACGTACGGCACACGGAATAGCTGAAACCCTCCAGCAGCAAAAGCCGACTGAAAGCAGCCATTCCCCTCGCTATATTGCCGTTGAGGGCTATAAATACTGTTTGCAAGTCAGAAAAGGGATAGGCAAATCCAAGACCAGAGATCACAGAATTTTAAGTTCCCACCCAAACTAAACTAGCAATAGATCAGAACTCTGAAATTAATGTTGTCTGGAGCTCAACTACTTATAATCACAGTATTTTAAACTTTACAGTAAAATGTTTTATTTCCTTGGCTTCACATCTCCAAGTTCACCCCACAACCATCCCAAGACACCGAGTAGAGAAACTCTAATATAATCACCTGAACATTCATGTTTAGAAAGGATGCTCATGGCCAAAATAACAAAGCATCCATCAGGCTGATAAAAATTCACAGGACTTTTGCTCACCTTTCACAAAATTTAGCAGTACGCCCCTAAAAAAAGGCTAGTTAGGGTCAGTAGCATGGCGAGAGACCCATATCTCGTAAGTTAGGCCCCAAATTATCCTCCTCTTACACACCAAAATGGGAAAAAAGGTCTTAAACGTGGATATATTGACAGCAGTCAGCGGCGCTAATACGTGCAGATCGAATTTTGTCCTGCCTGCAGAGTACAAGTACGGGAGAAGTAACACACGAACACGGACGAGCGCGCGCACATCCCTCGCTCAGCAGGTCACTCCTCCGCGCAGCTGCATCCCTCGTCCACTCGGCATCGCCAAGAACTCCCCGCCCTTCGCCTCCCGCGGCAACCGCCGCCGTCGGGCATCTCAACCGATACCACTGCAAGCTCACAACACACGGGGTGTTACGGACGGACGCCGGCAGCACCAGAGCAGCGCCATGAAGCGCTCTCCACGATGCCGTACCTCAGCAGTTGCTACCTTTGCAACTCCACACTCGCCTTCGCTGCCCCAGCCTCGCAAATTCCTTGACGTTAATTTCTGTCATTTTTTCCTAGCTTGGAACGTTTATTTGGAACTTACGGTAAGATTTATACACCAGGTAACAATGGTTTAACGGTCCAACTAATTAAGAGTGCTGAGCTGCCACACAACATGAAGGATATCTGCTCCTTTCTCTCAAAAACTTTAATTTGTTCCAATAGGAGAAGTTCCAACTGTAAAACTGACACATGGGCCCGCACATCAGCACGCAGCTGTAAGATGGGTATGTGCTGACAAGACCAAATTCCCAACGTAACTACGGGCAGGCGCACACCAGAAGCCTGGCTTTAGGCTGCTGGTGGTTGCTGATAAAATCAAAACCACCGTACTCCTGAGATCTCACGGTCCTGACGCGCACGCAGTTAAACGTCAGCACGGTGAGGAGGCTGATGCGAGCCTGCAGCAACTCTCTAACGTACATCAGGTTCAAACACACGCTCGGTCCCATCCGCTCCGCCCGGCCCGCGGCAGCGGGCAGTCCTGGGACCGACACATGCAAGTGGGTTTCCTGTACCGTGGAATACAGATCCGCAAGACCCCTGCCCCTGGTCTGCGCCATTATCATCACCTACAGGAGCAAAACTGCTAGTTTAGGCAACAACATCGGCAAGAAAACCACCTCAGCCCCCAAAACACAGGAGACACACAGGACCTTTCCTCTGCAGAGCCACCTGATGATTCGAAAGTTCAGGTTAGGGAAGATTGCCTGCACAAGCTTCCCCCGTTCCGCAAGAACGGAGCTGTCTCTTCGGCAGCCTCAGAAACGTGATCTGCAAGACCAGCTGGTCCCTGATCATTGTGAAGCGTTCGCTTCCCTCAAGAGAGGAAGGACCATCTTCCTTCCTGCAACACAAACAGGCTGAGCTGGTGTTCATCTGTATCAAATCCACACAGCTTTTCTACAGAATTAGGCACAGAATGCATAAAGAAGCTGATTTTTTTTTTTTTTTTTTTTTAATTTGAACTGGAAGAAGTCAACAAAAGCACAGCTTTACACTAGCTGAATGACACCACCTATTTACCATTGAAATCTGCCTGGAGGCCTCAAATCAAACTCTCAGAGAAGCCATCTCCATCTCTAATAAATGAAATAAATAAATAAAAATGAAACTGACAATCAGAGTCAGGGAGTAAGGGGGAAGGAAAAAAAAAAAGCCTAAAAAAAAAAGATAGAATTGATTTTTCAGGTGTTTGGCCTGAAAAGGCTGTGACGGAACGAGCCAGCAGCCAGCACAGCAGCTCTCTCACCCCGGCTCTGAAGGTGGCTGCCACCGCTTCCCAACATCTTTGTGTTTGAGAGAACCACCTCTTAAGGCAGAATGACAGTTCAGTTTTGTCTTTATTCCAGAAACCACTACTGCATCTACTTTTAGGAGTTGAAGAGTCAGCTTAGTCCCCTCAGGAAATACGAATTGCCACATAGGATAAAGCGAGCTGTCCATCACCAATCCTGTCTCCAACAGCTGCCGTATCCACACGACCCAGGGCAAGACGCAAGAAAACCTCACAGCATACAATTACGACGCGATCGGAAGGTTTCAGCTATGGCATTTCCTTTTGCTGCTCCTTCACGGGTACAGAAGGATAGAACGGTTTGGGTGGGGAGGGAGCGTTAAAGCCCACCCAGTCCAACCCCCTGCCAGGAGCAGGGACATCTCCAACCGGATCAGGTTGCTCTGAGCCCCGGCCAACCTGGCCTGGAATGTTTCCAGGGATGGGGCATCCACCGCCTCTCTGGGCAACCTGGGACAGTGCTCCACCACCCTCAGTGTAAAACATTTTTTCCTGAATCTGCCCCCCTGTATTTTGAAACCATGACCCCTCATCCTGTCACCCCAGGCCCTGCTGCAGAGTCTCTCCCCACCTTCCCTGCAGCCCCCTTTGGGCACTGGGAGCCGCTCTCAGCTCTCCCCGGAGCCTCCTCTTCTCCAGGCTGAACAGCCCCAGCTCTCTCAGCCTGTCCTCGCAGGAGAACAGCCAAAAACGGAAGCAGTGTAAGAATCATCACCTTTTTCCTAGAAATATCCTATAAAAATCCATATTCCAAGACATCAACTCCCTGGAATTGTTTGGGGAAGCAGGGGGGAGAAATCTCCTGCAAGGATAATTTTCTCTTCCTCAATTTAATACCGAAAGGCATCAGGAATATTTGTCAATGTCTTTTGTGAATTTATGGAACAACAGCTTTTCTTCTCAAATGTTTTTCACCTGGAAATTACACCGATTCCTTAAGACTTTATTTCTTTACTATTTCACACATTTATTCAGCTTAGCTCAGTGGGCTGGGTTTCCCCTCGGTGTTGATAGCAGTCTATTTTAGATACACTTTGTCTTTTCTTCAAGCTGCCTAGGGCAGGAACCCAGATTAAAGTATTTGTCTCGTGCCACCTTTGCTTTAAACTGGACCAGTCTGACATTCAGGCATTGACTAATCTGGTGCTTCTTAGGGATGAAGCACTTGGTAGCCTCTTCATGAAACAGCTTTTTTCTGACTTTATTTCCTATTGAGGGACTTTCACTAAACACACGCATATTAAAAAAACAAAACCAAAACCAGACCACTGTGTAAGATTCCTTCCCGGCCCCGCTCCCTCCCTGCCACCCACCAAGGTCTTGACAGAAGACACCCTCCAGGCAAGCCACGGATGAACAGAAGTGTGTCATTACAGTAAGGTCACACAGTCCCAGTGTCTCACTTGCCCACCTTTCCAAGGACACCGGGGACAAAAGCAGAGGATTGGTAGGTTCCTCTTGGACAAGAAAGCAAAAATATCTGGCGTCCTAAAATATAACGAACACAAGAAAACAAAGCAAAAGCAATGAGAATACACATTCCTCTCTGCAAAGGGAAGACAACCTGCCCTTGTTCCAAAGTACTTTAAGTACAGAGAGACAGAGACACGGACGGGGAAGGCGCCCAGCACGCAGAGCAGCACCCTTTCCACTGACAGGCGGGCGCATTACAGCGCTTTCGAGTACACAGGCAGCGAGGCGGAGACTCCCGTGTTCACTCTCATCAATGAAACCCAACGTCTTCCAAACCAGCAATTATTATTGTAGACGTCTTGATCTTCCCCTGTCTAAAGGTCTGCTACCTTACAGACATTGTTCCACATTCAACATTTGTCACAGCTTTGTACCTTTTAAATGAGAGGTCTTTGGGGGAGAAAATTAAATATGCCTCAAATTCAGAGGAATTAATTAGTTTTCTGTCTATCCATGTCAAACCAGAACATCCATTTAATGCCAAGGATCACCAGGGAATTACTCCAAGTTAAATTTAAGGCAATTTGCTAGTAGTTAAAAATTCAGGAAGCTTCAAAACCCCGTGCTCTTGTTTTCCAATTTTACAGGCTGTTTTGTGGCTTGGTGGTGGTGATTTTTTTCCCTTTTCCCGGTAATGATATTTATCCCCACTTAAAAGATGTTGTGGAAAGATTTCTTCAGAAAAGCAGTACCCTTCAAACTTCTAGTGGAAGCACGGTAAAGATGGAATAAACCGTGGAGATTTTTTAGAAATAGACCCTAAAGATCAGCAATACGTTTCTTGTTTTATCTCAGGATTTTTTTAATATATTGTGTCGTAGTTTAGCCCTGCTCATGACCAGACTACGCAGTCTCTCTCTCACTCCTCCCACCCTCCAAGAGAATACAGAGAGATAATGTAAGGGAAAAAAAAGGCTCGAGGTTTGAGATAAGGACAGGGACTAATCCTTAAGGAAACCGTTATGGGAAAAATAGCCTCAACGTGGGGAAAACTATTCATTTATTACTAAAACCAAAGCAGGATAATGAGAAAGAGAACAAGATAACCTCCCTCCTCCCCTCCCTCTTCCCGGGCTTAACATTCTCTCTACCACCTTCCCCCTGCAAGGGGCACAGGGGGAAGAGGGAATGGGGGCTGCGGTCAGTTCATCCCACATTGCTTTATGCAGCTCCTTCCTCCTCGGGGGAAGAACTCGCATTCCTCCCTGGCTCCAGCGTGGGGTCCCTCCCACGGGCTGCAGTCCTTCGTGAAGCTGCTCCGGCGTGGGTCATCTCTTCCACGGGGCGCAGCCCCTCCAGAGTCGGGCCCAGCCACCGCCCGGCGGGAGGCCAGAGGGTGAGGCCTGTCGTGCCTCCCCCTCTCTGCCCCCGCTCAGCTGCTTCACTCCTTTTATTATTATTATTATTATTATTATTATTCTCCCTTTCTTAAATATGATATCACAGAGGCATTATCAAGGAACATTTTGCTACCAACTGGCTCAGCCCTGGCCAGCGCCAGGTCCGCCCTAGGCCCAGCCGAGTCCACTGAACAAAGGGGAAACAGCTTCTAGAAGCTTCTTACAGAAGCCAGCACCGCAGCCCCCCCTCACTAAATAAAACCAGAGCACACTGAAGGATTTCAAAGTTGAGCACCTACTAAAATCCTTTAGGCCTGGGCCTGCAATGACAGCACATGGCCACAACACAGCTTTCCAAGAAGCCAATGAACCATGAAAGTGCATCTGTAGATTTTCCACAAAATAAA
>WHYT01016025.1:267299-277616 GCA_009806455.1 Tetrax tetrax
AAAAAAAAAAAAAAAAAAGAGGATTAAAGAACTGCAAGCACATCACACTGGGAATTGCCCTGAAGAACGGTTCCCCCCAAACTTTCTCACTGGTTTTTGGCTTTTTAACTAGGGGATCTTTGCGAAAGTTCCCAAGCTCAGCACGTAAAAAGGGAGGGAGCCAGAGAAGGGGGAAGAATCATGAGGTAATTTTTAAAGAGAAGTACAGCAGTGGGAGGAACCAAGGGAAATAGCACCTAGGAGACAGAAAAGATGCGTAAGGAGTCAGGAATAATCCAAGAGTGAAAGAAAAAAAAAAAAAAAAAAAAAAAAAAAAAAAAAAGACTAGAGGGGTTTTTCAGGTTTTTGTTGTTGATAGGGTTTTTGTTTGTTTGTTTACTTTTTGCTCTCAGAATGTAAGCGAACCAAAGATTTAAATTACATGACATTTAGTCTGTTATGATTTTCTTAACGTGTTTCTACACCTAACGCTAAGGACACAGCAACAGAACACCAAAATCTTCACAGCACTCCTCCACCAGCTACTCTGTGCTCCCTAGAGAAAACATGCCAACTGGAATTTAACCAAAAATGTGTTGTTTCCTCCCCCCTCTCCCTTCAGAGAAAAGTAAAAACAGATTAAGGAAAAACTCAAATTCACTCCAATGGTTTATTATACGAAAAACCAACAAACACGCCCCACTTCCCTGCTTCCCCTGTGTCCTGTCCATGCCTCCACTCCCAAGACATTCCAACATTTTCTGAATTCCTCTGCAAAGGAGCTCTGTAAGGTGAGATTGGGCTCAAAACGCCTCCTTGCACAACAAGACAGAGTGTATACGAGTTTTACTTCTATCCAGTGAAAGACAACAGAAATGCACAGGATTCCTCCTGTCCATGTGCCCTATGCTGAAAAGAACGGAGAACAAAAAAATCCCAACGTAACCTTAGCAACTGGAAAGGATAGTACCTACACTTATCCTCCTAAATGAGAGAAAAAGAGGAAGACTTGGGATATTAACAGATGATAACTCCCTGCAAAGACACCACTCATGAGCTTTACAAGTATGAATCTCCAGAAGGAAAGTGTTTTCTCATGTGTTTGAAGAACAGTTTTAACTCTTGACACTAGATACCCCAAAATTATACACCTATGCTCAGCTTTGTTCAAAGTAGATCCAAGTAAAAGCTAACGAAAACGAAGAGTTGCCAAAAAAAGGAAACCCTTCTACCGTATTCTCATCCATGAAACTGATCGTTTGTTGTTGAAGTTGGTCATTCCAACCACAACTCTGAATTCAAAGAGAAAGAGGCACATGTTTGTAAACAGACCAAAGCAAACCCTTGGGCCAAAGAGGTTACTCATGACTCAGGGTTTCATGAAAACACCAGCGTACCACTTTTCCCTTATGTCTGGGGATGGGAATGTTTAATTACAGCCCAACAGTGCGTGTTCATCCTTACGGGCTAGGAGTCACAGGAAGAAAATAAATGTTTCATCATTCAGTTTGATAAAGACTTGAGTTACAGAAAAGGCAGGAATTTGGGAGGCAAACGATTTTTCAGTGAACTTAACCCCAAACTAGTTATATTTTTATTATTAGATTTGAGACACACACTCAATTCCCAATGATTGTGGGGGGAAAAAAACCACAAGCACCTACCAGTATTTAATCAGAATCTGCCTGATGAGGATTCACTGAAATTTCTCCAGTTTCAAGTCAACGCTACCCATCAGCGACAGCATCAAAACAACATCTCTGTTCAGCACCTCTGCAGCAGTTACAATACAGAAGGTCCGTAAGTACAGCTCAAGCAGCAGCAGCCGGGCCAAGCACTGCACCTCCAGCAGCTGCCGCACACGGCAGAGAAACCAGGCGCTCCAGCCGCCGCGGCTCAGGGCGGGCAAAGAGAGCTCAGCTCCCCGTCCGTCCAGCTCAGACTGGGTCAGGAAATACAAAACATTTCAGACCAGACTGTCAGTTTACAATTGCTTCTACCAGGAAAATGCACAGATCCCAATGCAATGAGGAGTTTAAAAAAGGCCAGTTTCAGAAAAAAAAGACATGCAAAACGCTACACGTTTCTGGTCACTCTTATCATCAAAGCTTTGTTTCTGCAACCCAAACATGAACCACCAGCAAAACCTAACTCCAATAAGCAGAACATAAAACAACAGCGAGCTACTGTTAAACATTTGACTCTCTATACTCTAAAACTTCAAACCAGAGATGTGGCTTTGGCCTTTGACCTGTCGAACCATCTACCTGATGTGACGGGGCAGAAGCCGGACACTACAAAAGTGCAACCAAAGGACAGGATTTCTGAAGGTGGCTTAGAAAAATCCATTTGTTAACCTTCAGTAACTCTGACAGCACATGGAGAATTTCAAGAGGAAACCAGGTCTGAAAATGAAAGCTAAGGGAAAACAGCTTCCAGATTACGGAAGGAGGGCAATTAGAAATTAGAATTAGAAATTTAGAAACTGCAAAGTTAAAAATAGGAGGGAAAACAAAAACGAAGACAAAAAAAAAAAAACCAGGAAAGACCAGAGATGTACATTTTGCTACAGTGTTCTTAAAGTTAAAAGCAGTGAAGAGATGCTTAGTGATTTTGTTGAAGAAAGCAAGCAAACTTTAATATTTAAATTAAAAAAAAAAAAAAATCCAAGACAATTACTTCTTACCAGTAACAAACTGGGTTCCAGGCCTAGCGTTTCTCCTGCACCAGCTGAGGACATCAACGGCCCCAGGGCAGCACAGGCAGTGCACTGTTCTGCGACCTTCCGACAGCACTGGCGTGAGCTGCTGTAGGAGAAGGACAGAACTCCGTTAAAACACAAAGCCAGACGTTGTTATTACCATTAAACTCCAGACTATCGCTGTATCACTGAGCAACAGCGATGCAGCTTGAGTCCTCTCCCTCCAGACTCACGGTTTTGACGCCCCTGCGTATGAGCTAACGAACCCCCCAGGAAGGTTAACTCACAGCATACCAATACAGTGCAGGTAATTAAAGCCTGGTTACCTTTTTACAATAATGCAAACAAGGGTTACTTCTTAAAGTATGGGAAAAAAAAAGTCTAATTTTAGATACTGAAACTTCAAACAGATCCTTGAAACAACAGTGCTTCCTGTTTGGTAGCTTTTCAAAACATTCTCACTTTAATGACTTTTTAAAGAGACATTTGTGGCCTGAAGGACACTAATTCACCTTATCTGACCTATAAAACACTGAGGTTAAAAAGCTACCAATGCAACTCCTGGAAAAAAAAATAAAAATCAAGTTTGCGATGGAATATTCAAGAGAATTTCCTCTTGAAGTGTTTAATGGGTCAGTTTCTACTGGCTGATGCCACTTGAGGTTAAGAGGCTAAACAATCCCAAGATTTTGAAAAGTCTGTGTAAAATGTAGATACTTACGTACAGTAAGGCACATTCTCAGACAGATTTCTCAGATAAAATATTAACATTTATGATTAAAATGGATAAGGAATTGGAATAGTTCATCTACACAACGGTATTTCATCTGTGAGGGCACATCCACTACAACTACTGTCTCGTACACCTGGTTTTCCTTAAACAAAAGACCGTTTTCTCCAGAGTAACATTCACTACACTCACAACATTTAACTTCTACTAAAACTTCAACCTATACATTTTTCAGAACTTTATACTGTTTATCTACTGTTAGTCATCACAGCCAAATGTTTGCCCCGTAGTTCTGATCTCTGCACTTCACACATCTTCAATATACAGATTAGCGCTCCTAATGAAAATGAGCTATAAATCAGTACTGCTGAGTTCAGGACTGACCTTCTGTAGTAACTGATTGTGAAAGAAAACATGGGAAGATAAAAATTAAGCAAGCTTTTCCAACACAAACTGATGTCATTATAAACGGTGAAATGACATATCTCAAACAAATGAAGTAAGAAGGAAAATCCAAGCATCCTTAGGGCAACAAGCAGAACTGAAAATCCTGAAAACAAATATGACCCAATTGAAGCAAATACCACTGACTTCGTTCTCCGTTTCTATTTCAGGCTGCCAAGTCTCCCCTTTCTCTAGTTCGGATTGCTTCTCCATAGCGATTGTTTTGGCTAGTGCTTTTTAGTCCTGTTATTTAGACAGTTAAAAAAAATTAAAATGGGGAACTGAGGGAGCCAGACCAACACAGAGACATGGGAAATCACCCCGTTAGCGAAGTGTAACAGTAATAGGTGTTTTCACACAGACTTGGCACTGTTAGTGTTAAGACCCTCATTCGCACCGCTGTCCCAGAGCCACCAAAGGAGCCAGAATTGTCCGGTAGGAATGGCAAAGCTGAGACCCACGCTGTTTTGCGCTGCTCTGCATTTTCTCTTCTTGCTTTGAGCTCCGCACCTGTTTTCCCCTTCTAGCCGCGCAGAGGAGAACCAAGTGACCATGATGAATGGAGGCACCCCTGCCACAGGGCAGGAGCAGAATAACAGCCAGGAGTGTTTCTTCAGCTTTTGCAGTTGGGTAAGATTCCTAACCGAGCCTTTGTTATCAGCCTTTGGTCAAATTTCATAAAGAACTGGAAGTCCTCGCGGCAATGTTATCTCCAGCCACTCTTTCTCTTTCCCTTACCACATCACACAAACATCTTTAAATGCTGCGAACTTACCAAGATTTGAAAATGTTTCCTGTTAGCAAAAACAAACGTCACAGTGTTTCACAGCTGGATAGTGCATGTTTTGATGAGCAGCGGAGAACGGCCTCTAGCAACGAGCTCCAAAAGGTTCATCAGATGTCCTGTATTTGGGAGTGGAAAGAATAGAAGGCAAAAATTAAAATCTAAATGGCAACTTAATACAAAAAACCTTCAGTGTCACATAACTACAAGCAACAGTTAAAACAACTGTACATTTACAACAGTTTGCCATTTCCAACAAGAAATATTCTGAAATATTTCTACAATTAAGCATATGAGAAGAATACTTTAGCCCTTAAGTTAAAGGGAGAGTTTAACATACAAATTTTAAGACTATTAGCAACTTCCGACTATGCGTCCAGAGAGCAGTGCTTTGAAGAAGTCACCAGAAAAAAAAAAAAACACAAACCAGTACTCTGTATGAGGATTTGAAACAATTTTAACAACACTGTTTGTTCTAGTTAAGATCATAAAGTTTCAGTTAAGGTTTCTGTGACACTTGCCATCCACACACTTTAAATGGGGTTAGTATCAATCTAACCTCATAGTTACAGTGATTCCCCTCCAAACCGAAATATTTGCCTACGGTTACAGAAAAATTATGCGCCCACATTAAATAAAAGTAAAATATCTGAGTTCTATTCCCTCCCAACTCGAGCGAACCACAGCCTTCAAAAGCCAGTGTCACCCTCAAGCTGAAGAACAGCGTGCAAAGCAGCTCGTTCCTCTTACAAAATTTTAAAATTTTGAAAGAAAGAAAAACCACAAAGATACAGAAAAAGATGCCAATACCTAACAGAGGCCAAATTTTTATTTTCCACGCCTGTAAAAGCTACGCAGCCCGAAATACAATATTCCAGCTGGTAACAATCTGCTAATACAACAGGATGCACCTTTCCCACAGGGCAGTAGGTGCACGCTCCTCGTTCCAAACGCTTACTCGCGGGAATATTTCCACTGCGCTCTGCATTTCCTCTGCATTTCCCTTATTCATTTCCCCACAACTTCCAGCCCTGCCCACGAGCCCATCAGCTCCATCATGTTGCTGGTATCATTCCCCCACTTTTGATCTCCCTCCTCTCTCAGCTGGCTGCATCCAGAGGAGAACAGATCCAGCAGCACCCATGCGACGGAGCTCGCGGAACGCAGCGATCATACGGGAGAGCTAGCCAGCGCTTAAAAAGCAAGTATCTTACAGGGTGCCAGGCCTGAGAAGCCTGGTGATATTAAAAAAAAAACAAAACCATCTATAAGAACTTGGCTACAGATATATCTGTCACAGTACCAGTGAAGATTAAAAAACACCCTGAAAAAATCCAAATGCCTGTGGCTAGCATGACACTTACCTGTCCAAGTGCCATGAACTCCTACAAGACCTTAAGCTTCCACTTAAAAGAAAAAAAGTCAGAAAAGTAATCTAAGCAAAAAGACTTTGTCCTTGTCCATCTATGAGACAAAAAAAAAAAAAAAAAAAAAAAAAAAGAAGTGGAGTGAAGCCAAGAAGGATCCAGCGGGAACGAGAAGGAAGTCAATAAGCCAGTTTTATATTTAGCCACCGCCTCGCTCCCCAACGCCACCGCGGCCGGGCTGGCAGTGCCGCATCCCCACTGCCGCGTTTATCAGCACTCCGACCGGCGGCGGGCGGGTTGGGGTATTTTAAGCGCCTCACGGCTACTACAGACCATGGATTCTTCTCTTCCAGAGCACGGTTTGGGCACTAGTCAGGGAGGTATTTCCTCCAGTGGTGTATTAGCGCAAAAAGTGCAAGTTTTGTTTAACCCTTTCCTCAAAGCGAGCGAGCTCACAGCCTGAAATAACGACTTTCTGCAAAGTTGTTCAGCAGAGGGTGAGAAATACCAGAAAGCAAACTCACTGGGATGGAATAAGCAGTTTGTTCAGCACATGAGGAGGAAATAATTAGGAAAGGTAACTAGGTATTTAAGTGCACGCAGGTATAAACATATTCCTTAATGCGTAAAACCCCACTCCCTTTTCCAAGTATGGTTCTTCAGCAGCTAAGTTCCCAGCACACACGCTGACGTCGTTACCCAGCTTATTTTGATCCACACACAAGCTACCAGCTGTGTTTGCAGAATATTTCCGACCGCCTCCCTCCATCACAGGAGACCCCAACTCAGTTTTACCCCAACGCAAATGCCAGGCAACTTCCAACACCTGCAGAACGTTCCTCTTCGCCGGCGCACACGCAAGCCAAACAGCTAACGGGACAGGAGGGATCCCCGCTGCACGGGCTGGAAGGAAAGCGAGCCCCATCCCCAAAAAGCAAGGCGAGAAGGTGAGTTTCAGCTCTAACTCAGCGTCTACCTGTTACACGTCCATCCTTACCTACGCGCAACGGAACACCGCGAAGTGGAACACATTTCCATCTAATTAGAATTACTGTCCAGGATCCCATCCTGCCTGCGAAGCACTCGGAAGCGATTCAAAGCCAACATTTCAAGAGAAGCCAAAACACAAACGGAGGTTTCTTAAATACATGGGTATGAAAGAAAGTTAAAGCAACTGTTCAGAAAATAACTGCACCACAGCTAACTTGGTAAGGGACAGAAAACCCCACCCACGAGCCTCCGAGCTCCACCGTATCGAGCAGGAAATTCAGCGAGGATTTCAGGCTAGTCCACATTCATGAAGAATAAGCAGTTTTTAGCACAACCATGGTTTTTCATCAGTATAATACAGGATGTTTTGGAAAAGCCGAGTAAAATCCGGCACCCCTGTTTCAGAGGAGGGGAGAAGCAGGTACAACACCAGCAGGCTCAGTCGACAGCGACGGGATGGGAACTGACTCCCAAGCAGCGATCCCTGCAAACTGGACATCGCTGTGCATCCGAACACCCCACAGCACAACCGTACTGCCCACCGAAACCAAAACTCCTCAGGAAGGACTTTCTGTTTCACTGGGCGATAAAAGTGAAGTTCTGAAGCAAGAAATTTTAACACCGCAGTCCTGACAGCGCCATTGGACCTGACTGAAGGGTCCTAAAAACGCAGGTGGAGATCCTCAGGCGAGCAGGAAGGGCACAGTACCTCACGCAGCCCAAACACCTCCTCCCTCTGTCCCACAGCCGCGGCAGGTCCTCGTCCCCTCGCCTACCGTGACCCCTGCTATCTACACACAACCCCCCGCCACGCTCGCTTTCCCCACCCATACATTTTTAAGCTTCAAATATCACAGGCGTGAAACACAGGTAAGCCACACACTTCGAAATATTCAAGCCAGCCATACGGCAGGAGCAAAACATAAACACAGCATTAATCCTTTTGTGCAAAGTGTCAGAATTTTCTAGGGTAACGCTCACAGCCAGGAACGGGCTCCTGGGAATTGCAGCGCGCATGTGGGATAACCATTACGGCTGCAGGTAGCTCCTCAAAGACTTAAACTAAGCCCTCTCCTCGCCCTTTTGTTTGCCCATTAAACTAAGCACACAGGAGCAAGGAAAAGCCCTGCGTATGCTCTTCTCCAATTTAGGGGGAGCGTAGAGAATGTTACAGAGCGCTCTGGAGCAGCCAGCAAAACCGGCAAGAACATTAAGGGAAAAACGTCCTGGGAAAGGGTGAGCTGTTTATGAAATAATTCTGCTGTGAAAGCAAGCAGCAGCAGCTTGGACTGGGTGTTAGCCTGCCGCTGCGCTGCTGGGAGGACAGGAAACTTTGCTTAGGAACTTCAAAAAACACATATCTAAAAAAAAAATAAAAAAAAAATCCACACAAGCAGATAGCGAAGACAAAAAGAATATGCTCAGCCTCAGCAACACAACGCGTTGCGGGGGGAAAGCGGGCGCATTACCAGTAAGTAACAGATCTCAAACATGAGGCGTTTTCCTTTTGACGGAGGACTGCTGGGGAGGGGGGGCTGCTAAACTAGTTTTCCTCTAAGCACTTCCAGTTATTAAAAAAAAAAAAAAAAATTCCTCTTGCGAAGAATATACCCACTGTTGTACAACTGTCCCAGAAAACAGAGACCACGGGGAGAACGTGGCCCATTTTCTTCAGTCTCCAAGAACCCCATGTACAGGTCATGTTTTCAGAGGCTCAACCCTACGCTCTCCAGAATGAAGCAGCACTTACAGAACACGACTGCACGGCCAGCGGTCGCCGTATTAGAACACCCCACTTTTGGTACCGCACTAAAATTGACTCAGCTACACCAAAGCCAGCGTTCAGCCTCTGAAGCAACCGCCAGAGAAGTTTAGCTGGGAGTGAGTTTCCCCCTCCTGGACAGGCTGCATCAAAAACAAAAGACGACTTTTCAGTTTCCGTTACTGTTATCGCACTAGCGTACCAAAACAAGCACTATTTTTCAGGAACGTACGTTTGGGAGCTCCCCCAAATTCCGTCTGTAGCTCTCCCTCCAGCCCACGGGGCCGGCTTCTCTACCCGTTTCTTGTCAGTTCCCAAAAAAACACCTTACAGCGATAATTCGTCACCACATGTTGAAAATATTGTGACTAATAATATACTCCACCCATTTTTTCCATCACTAAGGATTTCAAAATATTAAACTTGACAAACAGTGAGAGAAGCTAGAGGGAATCTAGAAGGGGAAAGTCAGGTCATACTTCCAATTAAAAGATGCTATAAAAACATTAAATGTTCAAGCAAGGTATTGACAGAAGCAGAAGAGCTGTTCTATCACAGCAAGCTTCTTCCTCTAAATTAGGTTTCTCACTCTTCTTGGATAATGCAGCTTTTTCTTTTAATCCTCACAGAAAAAAAAAATACTAAATACTCCCTTCCCTTTTTGAGAAAATACATTTAACGCATTAGTAGCGGGCTGCTCCACGCACACAGAGAACCCACACTTGCAATAAATACTTGATCGAGTTCGAGAACTGAGACCTAGATCGGTATTACGGTGACTAAATGCTAAAAATGATGCCCAGTGATGCAATTAAAATGCACACAAGAACTTTGGTACAGGTGTCTACACCACCACTGTTTGCAAAACACAGCTCCTAATTAGCATGGCTTTAAACAATGCTGATAATAATCCGCTCCTGGAAGGCTTGCCAAATGAATCACTGAGATTGCAAAATAAAAAGCATGAGGAATTCATTAAAGAGCCGTTAAACTCTCCTCTGTTTATCTTGCCTCTGTCAGGTGTAAAAATAAATAAATATGGGTTTTTATCTCCGGATTTCTTCTGAACGCTCAGCTTCACAATAACGCGCCGGTGAAGAACCTCCTCAGGAGGTACCAAGCGTTTGGTTTTTTTTTTTTTTCCTCCTCTCCGTTTCAAAAGAGAAATCCTCCCACTATTACAGTCCTGAAAATCTGCTCCATTCTCTATTTGTCATCTGGGATTGAGTTATCAGACACTACTTGTATTACTTTGGGAACTGACATGTCTATTTACAGAGACACAAAGGCAATCCAGCAGCACAGCCCCGCTCTCACCAGCACCTTTCCCAGCACCTCTCCTTCCCCCCTCAGCCAAATTTTTACCAACACTTTCTTCTGGGGAGGGAGGAGGACGCCTCACTAGTTTCCCAGCATGACAGAAAACATTTCCAGCCACTTTTGCACTTGTTACAGCCTTATGAAAAATCACCTATATCCTCCCAAAGGAACAACATTATTTTTTTTTGTTTGGTGGTGGGTTTTCCTTTTTTTTTTCAATAAAAAAAAAAATAAAAAGGA
>WHYT01016025.1:277636-290423 GCA_009806455.1 Tetrax tetrax
GGCGGGGGCGCGCGCCCGGGCTCGGCGGCGCGGGGCACGACGGGACGGGGCTGAGGCGGGCGGCGGCCCCCGGCCCCGCTGCCGCTCCCGCTCCCGCCGCCCCGCTCCCACCCCGGGCCGGTCCGGGGCCCCTCGGGCGTCCCCCGCCCGCCCTCACCGCGGGTGGGCCCAGCCCGAGGAGGGGCCGCGCCGCCGCGGCCGGTTGTCTTCCTTCCCTCCCCCCCGGCGCGGTCAGGGCGCGTCCCCTCAGGGCCATGGCCGTCTCCCCGGGAGAGAGGAGCAGCATCGCGGGAGCCGCTGCAGGGCGAAAAACCCCCGCCAAAAATCGCTTTTCCCCCGTAAGAAATAAGCTGCGTTTCGCACACACCGTGGAAAAAAAAAAAAAGCCCCCAAATGAAAGAGCTGCGGGCATCGGGGAGCCCCCGACTCGGCCGGGCAGCGGGCGCGGGCCCGGCGTAACGGGCCGGAGCCGGCGGCTGGAGGTCTGCGGAGCCAGGTTCTGCCGCTGCGACGTGGAAACGGCCGTTCAGCGGCCGTCAGATCCAGGATGAAAAACCTCCCCTCGCAGCGAAGGGCAGGGTTGTGCCCTTTCGCCTGCCGCGCTGAAGGGTCTGACAGAACCTGCCCTGTGTTTCGGAGGACGGAGCTTAGCAGGCCAGGACGGGGCTGGGGCGCGGAGGGGGCCGGTGCCGGGCGGACGATGGCTGCGGGCAGCGAGGGAGCCGCTCCCGAGCTCTGCGCGGCTGCTGGATTGTGAAAGCGGGAGTTGGTCCCGCGAGTAAAATCTCCGCAAACCGTTTATCGACAGCGGCGCGCTGTGATTGCGCCCCAAATTGGGGAAATAGGCGCACGAGTGAGTGGCGTTGGCCGTTTGTTTGCGGAGTTAGCTGGCTTAGGTGTGTAATCGCAGTGATTGCCCAGATAATTGCCTGCTAAGGTTTACAAATTTCCTCCGTGGTTTCCTTCCCCTCATCCTATAGATTTCCTTCGTCTCTGGCTTTCAAGTAGGCAGACCTGCTGTTGAAACCTCGGCGTCGACTTTTATGCTCACGCTTTGTTCAGGTCCATTTCTACAAGGTGTGTTCAATCTCTAGGACGTCCCCTCACTAAAAGTGTATTTTGCACTTTTTGATCTGTGGTTTAAACAAACAGATGTTCCGTCATGTGTTTTCCTCCCCCCATTTCCTCCTATGTACCCTAAGTACCTTTAATTTTGAAAAGGCTTGTGAATAAACCTGATTAATGACAATGAAATGTCTTTTAACTCCAGCCTGTTTTTAATTACCTCTTTATTTTATATTGCGACAGAGGCCGCGCAGCACCTTCCTAGAAAGAGCTCCATTAAAATGCAAATGAAGACTTTGCAGAAGTTGTCTGTTGACGCCACGAAGGACACAATTTCTTAGACTTGAGCAACACAAAATCATCGCCAGGCAGGGTTCCCCGCTGCCGCCTCCTCCCTCTGCACGTGCGGTCCTGTCTGTCCGCCGCGTCATTTGCGCGTTTTCCAGTCTCCATCACCTGTGGGTGCAGAGCACTGGAGCTAAACCCCCCAAATCCTTTTTCCACCCGAAATGCTCCGGCCGGTTTCCATGTGAAGCTATTCCCCCTGTGTCTGCAGGCATTAAAACCTTCAGCGCTTTCAGTCTTTCTCTGTTTTAGGCTCCACGCTGCAGTGTGACGGTTAGAGGGGCCGATGGACAATGGAGCTACGTCTTTCAGCAAATACATCTATTTTGCAGAAAATCTCTGTTACACCTGGTTGCAGCTGTAACCCCTCCTGCCTTTCCTCGCTCCTCCGCGTTTGAGACCGAGCTCCCCCCGTTACCCCACAGCTCCGCGCGTTCGGCACGTGTGTTCCCTCCCTCTCCTCCTACCCCGGGTTTCTTCTTCAGGTCTTTGTTGGAAGAAAGTATTTATTTCTGTCGTATTTATTTGTGTGTCAGGCTGGGCTGACTCCCCCAGAGCAGCAGCAGCTGCAGCCTGGGCACTGCCCTGGGGAACGCTCTCCGAGAGGGGGAGGGTGGCGGCAGGCCGAGTTTCCCAAAGCTGTTCCGCACAAAGGATTTCAGGAGACTTGAAAAGCTTTCATACTCTTTCGCCGGTCACATCCCCCTCCGTCTCCTTTAATTAGAAGTCTGTATTGTATTTTAGGTAAATGCTGCGATCGCTCAGCCTCTCCTTCGAAGAGAGGTGGTTTCTGCTCGCAAGAACGTGCGTGGGAAAAAAGAGGAGGATAGGAAAAATGGTGAGCTGGAGGAAAAATCAGGGCAGTTTATGTGATTTTTGGTGTGCAAAGTGCCAGAAACAAGATGCACAAAGGTGAGGTTGACGGCGTAAGGATGCACCTCTTCAGAGAAATGTCAGGGAAGAGGGACCACGTGTTCCCAGCCCGAGTTGCATGGTGCCCTGCCGCAGATCTCACCAAGGCGGAGACCGCCGGGGTGAGGACTTTGAGCACACCACTGGTAGGTTTTAGCCACCGAGGGAAGGGGTAAAATCAAATTCCTGTAGCAAAGGGAGTTTGGAATGGCTCCGACACGTCCCTTTGCTTTCCTCTCTTGAGTGCTTCAAGCCAGGCTGAAGCCACGTGCCAGCGCTTCGTGGACGTGCACATGTCCTTGAACTCTGCCGCTTGCTCTGTGTCCCTGCGCATTGCAACCGCTCACTCAGACAATCTCAAAGACCTTACTGGTGCTCGGACGGCAGCGCTCGCCTGCACCGTCGGGGTACGGTGGGACTGGACGGGGAGCGGCGCCAGGGGAAAGCTGCCTGGGTTGCTGCGCTCACGTTGTGTCCCATTTGCAGAACCATCCGTAACGCTGAAGGCTTCCTTGCAGGTCCTCTCTTCAGCTCCGCTCTGCCTTGTACTCATTTGATAAATTAAAACGATTTCTTGTGTGTCCTCGTGATGCGGTCAGTTGGGAAGCGCGTTCAGAAGACCCAAGCGGCCTATTTACTCTGGTTTTTTCCCCCAGAAAATTTCGTGCTCTGAAATAGAGGTGCCAAAAAAAATCCGGAGCGATCTCTGATCTGTAAGCTGTGCTTGCGGCGCTTCCCCTTGCGTTTCCATGTTCTGTAGATGTGGATCTCCCACCACCAAAGCCTGTTCCTCCCTGACCACAGCAGGAAGAAAGCTGCTCTGCTCCTACCCTTTCCACCAGCTCTGGATCCCTGAAAATCCCGGGACCACCAACTTCGCCATCCAAGCTGGAGCAGCTCGCTGAGTCGGAGCGAAAGGGTTAAGGGACCCACATTCCTGTCCCTGTGGCTCCGATCAAAGGTCAGGCAGTTTTTAGGTGAAGGAAGGGAGGGAGGTGGTGTGCAGCCCTGACCAGGTCACTTGGGGAGTAAACCACATCTGAGGCGAGCTAATGAAGCAGTGTTTGTCTCTCTGGCAGGCACATACTCCCGCTCTGCGCCGGGCAAGTTGGAATTCCTTCTCTAGTGGGAGTGAAGATGTCGATTGTGTTTTTTCCATGATGTGTATTGAGGCATTTGCTAGGTTGTGGGAGTAACACTTGGGGGAATTCTCCATCAGCTAGCAAGGGCGAGTCACAAGCCTACTAAATATGGTGAATAAAGATCACAAAAAAAACCCTGGGGAATAAAACTCCCTCTTTCCACCCCATCTCCCCACCGCTGCCACCCCCGCGTATTTTCTCTGGCTATGGTGCAGTGCTGTGTCCCTGCTCGCCGGGTGGATCCGTTGCCGTCGGTGTGACTGAACACACTGCGCCGCTTTCGTTTTTATTTTCTGAACTGAAGGGCAGCGCTGGGGTGGCCCTTCCCGTCTCCACCGCTAACCGGGACACACCGCGCCGTCCCGCCCCAGAAAGCAGAGACACCAAGCATTCGACGGGGAGGGGAACGGCAGGAAATGCTCTCAGGTCTGTAAATACTTGAGGGGGTGAGAGATGATGTTCATGTACAAAATATTTGACCAGCCGCATCCCACTGACCTCCTTTGGTGCTGCTCTTGAAAGGGATTGGCCCGAGTCAGAAACAGTTGATCTTTAATGCTCCAAAAATACATTCCCTTTCAAAGCCTCTCAAGTGGAGAAGCATCCCGGCTGCCAAATTCGGTCCCCACTCCCGGCTCCTCGTGGCCTGGGCGAGCTCAGCTCCGGGTGTTTGTTTCGGTTGACCCAAGGCCGTGGGTGATGCTGAGGACGAAAGGTGACGGGGGCGCGGCACGGAGGGGCGCGGGGGGCCAGGGGAGCTTCTCCTGGCCGCCCCGTCCCCAGCGCGGTCTCGTCTCTCGCCTGCTCCCCGCCCCGGGGGGGCCCAGCAGCAGCCGAGCTCTGGTCCCGCAGGCCCCGTTGGCAGCCTAGAGCCCCTCCCATTCCCACCCGGAATTTTGGTGCCGGTCCAGGCTCAAGCGGACCACTCTGTACTGCGCTGACATCGCCCTCCTCTCGCAGTACAGGGTCTCTGCTTTCCTTTTCCTGAGCTTGGGCTCTTCTCAGGGTCGCTCTCTGCTGCGTTTTTTATCGTAGTGCTCTGGCGCTTCGTCCCCCTGACATTTCCTCCTGTCCCAGCTGCGCATCCGGGGCAGCTCACCGCTCTGCGTTTCGGGTCGTGCTCTTCGCAGCTCTTCGCTGGCGTTCGCCTCTCTACGTCTGGGAAGAGCCAGAGCCCGGGCCGTGCTTTCTCCCGAGACCGACAGCGCAGCGCTGACACGTTCAGAATAAATTTTGATCTTTCCTCTTCCAGAGTCGCCGTCCTTCATGCCCGCAACCTTCCCCAGCCGTTACCCAGCCCCGTTAGAAACAGACAAACCCATTTCTCTTCTCAGTGGACAGAAAACGGGGACGTTCCCGCAGTGCTGGCATCCTTCGGAGTCCGGTTCGGCTCTCGGTCGATCTACAGCCTTTTTGCTACAGCACCTCAAGCTGCTCAGCGTTTACGAGAGATTTACTGAAATACAGCCTTCTGTTTGCAAAGGTTTTGTTTTCTGCAGCGCCCAAAGAAATTGCAGGGCTGCACACGAGTCCTCTGGTTCACGCGATCCGTATAAATAGCGCGCGTAACGGAGCCGCGCTCGGACAGGGCAGAAACGGCAGCGAAAATTTATATAACTGCTGGAGTCTGGGACGTGTGGTCTGGGGTTTAGGCGGGGAATTGGTAGCTGGCCTAACGACCAGAGCCACCGTTGGGGTTTAGCTGGGTTAAATACGGCAAAGTCCGGTTTTGCTCTGATTTTTGTGGAGCTCGGGCTGGCCCGTGCAGGGGGAATTAACGCCACCTCCGTTCCCACCCCCTCAGCTCCGCTGGGATGGAGAGCTCTGGCTCCCATCCTTCCTTCTGGTGCTCCCTCCACCGTCCTGGATTTGCTCAGAGAACCCAAATTTTGGGGTCCCACGCGGAGCAGTGCCTGGAGCTGAGCTGGGGGGGCATAGTGGCAGATCTCTGTGATTGCTTCCCGGTCTAAAATAATAACAAGAAAAATTAGGACTTTGGCAACACATTCCCAAAATGCTCTGAAGTGAATCGAAGCGTTTTGCCCGATATTTGAATTTCTGTGGAACTGGCTGTGACGAGGAGCGACGAGGCTGTCGGTACCTGGGTTTATGCTACGGGCTGTTCGAAGGCGGTCGGGAGCGTCGGGCGTCACGCGGCCGTCCGGCGAGCAGCCGCGCTGACGACGCCTGGTTCCTGCGCTGCGGTGGGCAGCATCTTCCTGCCTCCGTGCCCGCGGCCGCCCTTTCCTCCCACCCTCCCCGACGGGAAAGTGGCTCATTTAAGTGCAAAAAACCCGTTCTCGATGGTGTGAATGGCACACGTGTGGGTGATGGGTGTCCGCCGTGGGCACCTCACGGTGGTCTCCACGCGCTCTCCCCCCATTTCTGCCTGCTCACCCCGGCTTTCCCCCTCTGCCCAGAGCTGCCTGGCCAGCTGACGCGACCCGTAGCCGAAATCCCAGTGCTGCCAGACCCCGGGGAGAGCCCGGCCTCTGTTCCCAGCCCTCAGCTCCCACAGGATTTCCTATCCGGGCAGAGCCGGGGTCAGCAGGGAGGGGTCCCGCCGGACGCCCCGCAGCCCCCAGCCCAGCCCTGCCGCAGGAAGTGCTGCTGGGTGGGGAAAGGAGGGGAGAGGAAGAAAATGGGGAGTGACGGGGGGAGCCGCCAGACGAGGCTGTGCTGGAAACGCTGGACGGATGAGGGCCCGGGCCGGGGCTGGGACCTGCGCCCCGGTCACTTCCCTCGTGCCGCCCGGCCAGAGCCGTTACGGGAGCCCAGGGATGAAATTCCAGCCAGGGAGACCAGCACCTGAGCTGGGGCCGGGCTGGCTCTGGCAGCACATGGCAAGCAGGCGGCGGAAAATCCCTCCCGGAGCCAGCCACGCTCTGGGACAGCCGGGAAGGGCACGGGCTGAGCCACGACCAGGGCAGATCTATCCGGAGGGATGCAGGGGGCCGGGGGAGGCAGAGCCCCACGTCCCCCAGGGCCTGGCTGTTACCAAGCACCAGCAGCGATGAATCCCACCTCCACTCCGCTCGCCTTCGGCCCTGGTGCCTGCTCAGCCCCGCGCCGGAGCCCTCTCGCCCGGCCGTCCCATCCAACCCTGTTTCAACCCTCGGATGGGAAAACAGTCACTGGATGAGCCCGGCTGGAGCTGTGCCGGGGGGGGGCGGCTCCTGTGGGGCAGGGATGCGGGCAGAGAAGACAGCTGCCTTCTTGATTTTCTTTCCCCCTGGATTTAGTAATTTCGAACCCCTCCAGAAATTTCCCTGCTCCCTTCTCAGCCTTCCTAAACCCAACCTGCTCACTCTTATCGCTCCTCTGGGATTCGGTTCCCTGCATTATCCGCTCCCAGCATTGCCACACCGGTGCCCGACGCTTCCACAGCTTCGGTTCCTGCCCCGCACTGGTTCCAGCAGCCCCGCGGTGCCTCCCCCCCTCAGATCCCACTCCGTCCTCGCTTTTCCGGAGCAGCCATCGCCTTGCACCCTGCTCCTTTGTCTCTGGCTTCCAAGGGATTTTTGGGGCAAGGGGAACAGAGCTGCCCTGGCAGAGGTGGGCTCCCAGCCCCCCCCAGTCCCAGAGCCCCCCCAGCACCCATGGGCACGGGCAGGGTGGGACCCTCGGGGGGTGCAGGCAAACCCCAAACCCGCCGTGTTTCCCCTGCCCCAGTGAGCGGCAGGCGCCGCGTGGTTTCGGTGCAATCTGCGGGGGAATCTTCACACCTTCCTTTGCTCTTTTCCTCGCCAGCCCCTGCGCCTGCTTGGCGGGGGCAGCTGCCCGTCTGGTGGCCGCTGTGGCTTTTAAAAAATATTTTTCTCTGTTTTAACACATTTTTCTCCCTCTGTCTTCCCCCTCCACCCACGCAGCCCCCTCTGCCCTGCTCCCCTCCCCCTTACGGGCACCTCTCCGTTCTCCGCGCGATTATTGCCGGTGCAGCACGGATACAGCTCGGTGGGAAGGGAGGGATGCTGGATGGAGGGGGAGGATGGAGGGATGCTGTACCGCTGCCGGGGCTCGGATTTGACTCTCCCAACCCCCAGTTCCGTGAAGAGAGCAGCTCCCAGCCTTGCACGCGCGCGTGAGCAGACCCTGCTCCTCCGCCTGGGAGAGGGCGACAGCAGCGGACGCGTGGCCTCCTCGTTCTGCGAGGGGTGAGAAGGGGTATCGCCTGCATCCGTGCAGCCGCGAGCTTGTTTATGCTTACCAGATAGTTCGATGGCTTTATCTGATGGCAGGTTTTCCTGAGGAAGGAAGGGTGAGTCTGACTCACTTGAAAACGGGGGCCCGGCACCTCTGGGTATGACTGGTGGGGCCGGGGATGTCGGCAGAGCCACGGGGGCTCCGTGCCGGGCGGGCATCGCTGTGGCGGTTGATGGACCCCCGATCCCACACGAGGCGTCGGAGGAAGCGCCCGGGATGCGACGCCCGGGAGCGAGACGGCTCACCACACCCGTGGGGTGCGGGGTGGGGAGCTGCCGGGACGATGCCCCCGCTGCAGAAAACACCAGCGCAAGCAAATTGAAAGTGAGAGATAAAATCTAGCAGCAATTGATAAATTCAGCAGAGAGACAGGTTCATGCCCTCCGAGGAGAAAACCAAGATAATTAAACTCCCTTGATCTGCTCAGGCTTTCCGGGAGGGGCCGGAGGAGGCAGCCCATGCGAGACCACCGGCGTCCAGGGCGCCGGGGGCTGAGGGGCGCGGGGGGCTCACCAGGACGTGGGGAACAGCAGCGGGGCAGAACCACTCCGACTCCTCGAAACCGGGGAGCGGGGCGGGGGTCCAGGCCATCCCCTGCTCCCGGAGCCCGCCGGTGACCAGTGTCCCTCCCTGCGGCTCGGAAAACCCGTGAATTTTCCATCCAGCACCCTTGAAGCGCTGGCACGCGGCGTGTCATGGAAAGCGGGGGCTTCCAAAGCCGTGTGGGCCCAGGCAGGCTGCGGCGAGGGGAGCAGGGCAGGCGACGCCGCGCTGCGGGATGCGCATGGAGCCGGGCCCCTGGGGTCCGGAATTACTAGGACAGAGCGGGGGCTGGTCCCTGCCCGCTTTATTTATGGGAACCAGGCCAGGGAGCTTCCCTCAGCTCTCTGAAACAGTCACATCGCCCCTGCTCTGCGCTGCCCACGGCCGGGACCTTGATAAATGGGGCAGTGCCCGGCCCCCGCCACGCACCCAGGGCGAGACGCTGGCCCCAAGGGACCTGTCACCCCCAAAATGTGGCCTTGTGCCCCACATCAGCACCGGTGCTCCTGCCCGCTGTGGGAGCTGCCCGTGAGAAAGGACCCACGGGAACTCCACCGAAAATCCCCCAAACAGTGAGCCAGCGCTGGGCACCCCCCGCTCCCCCCTTCCGAGAAGGGAGCCGTGTCCCCAGCGCCGAGGTGACATTTACCTCACGCACCAAACCCGGCCCCTGCGGCACCGGCTGGCAGCGGGGCTGGAGACCCCAAAACAGGAACCAAAAGTGGAGCTCTGCTTGATTTCTTTATTACTTTTTTAATTTATTTTTTTTTTTTGCTGTTTCCTGGTGCCAGATCGCAGGCACGGCCTCACCGCAATCGCCGCCACGATGGCATCGCTGCCCGTCCCGCCCAGCAGCCCCCGGGCCACCGAAGCATCCCCGTGGCGGTACCCAGAGGGGAGGGATGCTGAGGCCAGGGCCAGATCCTGCCAGGGGAAATCCAGGCATCCCTCCCAATTTATCCAGAGGAATCGGGGGTTTGCATCCCGGGAGCGGGGTGCTTTGCCGGGCAGCACCCTTGGGTGATTTTGGCACAAAGGCTCCCAGCAGCAGGGGCTGGGGAGGCCCTTAGGCACCCGAGAGCACCAATAGGATGGAAAATGGGGTAAAACACAGGGCACCGCCCCGGACTGAACCGGGAGAGATCCCAGGCTGGGCCCAAGCGCGGCGACGGCTCCGGTCAATCCGTGCCGTTGCCGAAAGCGCGTTATCGGTGTCTGCGTTTGGCGATTACGGAGCGAGGCGTTCCCAGTGAGTCAGTGGCGGAGCTGGGAGCAGCTGGGTTCCTCTCCCCGCCCTGCGGCCCCGGCACAGCATCTCCCTCCCCGCTTCCTTCCCTGCCGATAACCGGCCAGGTTTGTTCTCCCGCAGCCCTCGGCTTTGTGGTTCCCGGTGATTTCTCCCGGCACGCCATTTCCCCGGCTGGCTGCTGGGAGGGAGACGTGAGACCCGCGCCAGCTCCCGCCACGGGAAATGACCGCGGGCGGCCCCGGGAGCGGGGAACTGGGCAGGCGTTTCCCAAAAATCCCATGGCCGGGGGCGGATGGGGGCAAGGGGCAGCGGTGCCCTTTGCCGGCGCAGGAAATCCTCCCCCGGGGTTCAGGAGCGTCTCCGCTCTGCCCTCCCGGGTTCCTGAGCCCAGGGCAGGATGGTGGATGTGGGCGGGAGTCCCACGCTGCCATCCCACTCCGGTGGGGACCAGCAGCCGGGAAAGGCTGCCCACTCGCCAGCTGAGGATGACAAAAGGCTCCGGCCGCCCTTCCTGCGGCTCCCGACGGAGGGGCTGCTTCCAAACCCACGGCCTGAGCCCGATCCCGACCCCGGCTGCTGCGGGGGTCCTCTGCGCCTTCGTGTTCTCCGTCCCTGCATCCGCAGTTCCAGGCTGGGGGAATGGCTGGGGCAGAGCTGGGCCCCAGCTGGGGACTGGGGTGTTTTTGCCTCGCCGCCCCCGCAGCCGCACTCCCCCCGGCTCCCTTCTCATCCGGCTCCGTTGCCGTTTTCCTGCGCGGGTGGGATATCCCCGTTTGGTGTCATCTCCTAGGGCTGCCCAGCGTGCGGCGCACGGCGTGGGGCTGTTTGCTCTTTCCTAAGGAAAAGAAGCACCTGAAGTCTCAAAAAAGGCTAAGAATAAATTAATTCAATGAATAAGAGGAGCCCTGTTAGAGTATGGCCGCCATTTACTGAAAGGGGGAATTTGCCAAGTGTAATAAACCTGGAGCACTTTTGTCTCATCGTCGCGGCGCGGCGGAGGGTGCAATTAGCCGTTCGTTATTTCCAGCCATGACATGTGTGTTTGTCAGGAGCCGGGCAGGGCTCGGGCCGCTTCCCCTGGCCCTTGGCGTGGGGTTTTGCCGCAGAGCAGCTCCCTCGGCACAGGGAGAGCCTTGCCGTCCATTAGCGGTGAGGATGGAGCTCCTGGATCGCGGGTCGCAGGGATGCAGATCTCGGGGGCGACGGAGCGGAACGCAGCGCGATAAGAAATGGCGGCTGCCGGCGGCCCCGCGTGGGAGGGCGGCGAGGAGCCGGCAAGAGCAGATGGAGAAGGGCGGGCGGCGATGGAAACGGTGCCCGGGGCCGGCTGGCAGCATCCTGGCAGCAGAGCCGCTTCCCCTCCTGGCAGCAGCCGGCGGGCCGGGGTCGGGGAGCGGGGGTCTCCCAGTGCGGCAGAGAAGGGTCCAGCGTCCCCCGCACAGCACCAGTTCCCATTGGGAGCCATCCCATCCCCACTGGAGCATCCCCAGCTGCTCCGGCCCTGGCTGCCCGCCCTGAAAGATTTTAGCACAAGCCAGAGCCTCCCATGGGTCCCTGTCCCCCACCTCCCCAGGGTGGGACCCCCCGGGACCCCCAGCACTGCCTGCTTGCCCCATCCTGCCCGGACCAGAGATCCTCGAGGATGGATTTCAGCCAGGACGCCCCTCCCCGGGACTCGGGGCGTGCTCCCACCCGTGGCCCTGGCCTGGTGCCCCCGGTTGGGTGGGGAACCACAGCTCCTATTTCTGGTTTTCTCCCTGGGAGGTGCTCCAGGAGGGAGGACGGGAACACCCTGACCTGGTCCCCGAGGTCCCCGAGGTCCCATCTCCGGGATGGCTCGAACACGCCCGTGCCGCTGTGCCGGGAACAGGGAGGGCAGATGTCCTGCCCCTCTCCCCTTCCCCATACCTCCTCCCTGCGGTC
Source organism: Tetrax tetrax (assembly GCA_009806455.1). Lineage (NCBI taxonomy): Eukaryota > Metazoa > Chordata > Aves > Otidiformes > Otididae > Tetrax > Tetrax tetrax. The sequence continues at coordinate 289,019 of WHYT01016025.1, forward strand.
AGTGCCCTCCCTGTCCCCATCCCCATCCCCATCCCCATCCCCGTCCCTGTCCCTGGCTGGAGCCACCGCTGCCCCCACCAAGTCCCTGCGGCAGTGAGGCCCCGGGACGCTGCTCGGTGGGTGAGGGCACAGAGGGATGCAGGGATGCAGGGGCACGGAGGGATGGAGGGGCATGGAGTGATGCAGGAAATGGAGGGATGCAGGGGTGCAGGGGCATGGATGGATGGATGGAGGGCACGGGGGGATGTAGGGCACAAAGGGATGGAGGGATGAAGGGATGGAGGGGCACTGAGGGATGCAGGGATGCAGAGGAATGGAGGGATGGAGGAATGCAGGGGTACAGAGGGACACAGGGGATGGAGGGGCGAAGGGATGGAGGGGCATAGAGGACTGCAGGGATGCAGGGGAATGCAGGGATGGAGCAGCACAGAGGGATGCAGGGATCCAGGGGAATGGAGGGATGTGGGGATGCAAGGAAATGGAGGGATGGGGGGAAGCAGGGCACAGAGGGATGCAGGGATGCAGTGGCCGTGCTCATCCTGGGTTACCTTGGAAACGGCGCCCGAGCCACACATCCCTGTCACCACCGAGGGACCAGCCACCGCAGTGGCGAGGCCAAACCCTGCTCACTGGGTCGGGGAGACAGCAGGGTGCCCCCCCATCCTGCTCGGCGGTGCTGGGCAGGGGGAGAAGAGGCTGCAAAGGGCAAACATCAGGCAGGGGGGCATCGCCCAGCCCCAGGAATGGGGAAAAGCCCCTGCGCGGGCGGGCGGCGGCTCTTGCTGGCAGCCGGATCCCTCGCTGCAGGACACGCGCATCCCGCAAAGATGCTGCTTTAAATAAATAACGAGCTGCCACGCTGGGAGCCCTCCCAGCCACCCCCGCTCTCCGAAACACTGGGAATGGGGACGGCAGCTGCTAGGAGCTCGGCTGGGGTGGGGGGGAGCCAGGGGAAAGGGGCTGGGAGTCCTGGGGGGTCGGTGGGACCCTGGCAGGGTCAGCGCTGGCTGGTGGCGTCTGCCCCCCCTCTTGGAAGCCGCCTGTGACGGGGCATCACAACCTGGCCTTGAAAATGTGATTGAAAGGCCGAAGGTGGGCAAGGGAGAGAAGCCCCCCGTGCCCACCCAGGGCTGCAGGCAGGGCCCAGGGATGCCACTCAGCTTTTCCTGCTGGAAAAGCCGCTTCACTGCCATCCAGTTTGCGGGCTGGAATGCTCCAGAAGCCAGCGCAGGCTGGGGGAGGCGGGGGGGTGCAGACAGAGGCCAGGCGAGCAGCTCACCGGCGAGCCAAGGAGCCCCAAAGGTGGCCACAGGCTTCCAGTAGCCAAGGAGCGACAGCAAAATCCTGCCTTAACCAGAACCTCACCCGGCATCGCTTGCCAGGCGCCGTCGGGGCGTCGAGGGGA
>WHYT01016026.1:0-15379 GCA_009806455.1 Tetrax tetrax
AGTCCCTTCGGCCGGGCTCCGTCCGGCGCTCGGCCGCTCTCGGCGGGCACCCCGCGGGGCTCCCCCCCCGGGCCCGGGGCGAGCAGCGAGCGCCGCCTCGCCGCAACAATGCCCGACATGGCCGTGGGGCCGCTGCCCCGGCGGGTCTCCGGCACCCGGGCTTGGAGGGCGGGGTGGGGGGGAGCCGGAGCCCTTCGACCAAGGGAAGCGGGTGCGGGTCCGAACGCTCCCACCCGCAACCGGGGTGATTTTTCCCCTCCCAGGGCTGCACGGTGCGAAAAACCGGCCCCGTTCCGAGGTGCCGGGGCTCCGACTGGGTGTGAGGGCGGCACGGGTCGGGCAGGCGAGGCCTGGCCCTTCTCGCCCTCGCTGGGGTCCCGTGGGTGGGCAGGTGGGCTGGCAGGACCGGCTCCCGGTTCGGCCGGGGAGAAGGAACGGGGTGGGGGGGAAAAATGGCAGAGCATCCCGAAGATGTGTTCCTGGGGGTGGGCTGAGCTTTGAGAGGGAGGCCGAGCTGAAACGTGTCTCTCCTGGTGTGTTTTCACACGCGATTGAGTTTGCCCAGTGCAAGGAGCAATTCGTCAGGCCGCTGGTGCTCTGCAGCACTCGGGGCTTCGAGGCTGATGCTGTTCTCTAAGACAAGACTTTTGCCTTAAAACGGTGAAGTTACGGAGCAGCAGAAGTAGCAACCCAGGGATTGCCCTCCCATCCTCCATATTGACTCGTTGCTCTTTTTAAAAATGTTGTATTTGGTCAGATTTCCTTCTCAAGGTGGTTCTCCCCTTTTCCTTTGATTGCCTGAAATGTTCCCGTGCAGTGTTGTTAGCGTAAATGAACCTTTTCCCCATGGCTTGTCTACAAAAGCCAGTGCCAGAGCTGAGCTCCTGTGCTAACATGCCCATCTGAAGCAAGAATGCAGTCCAGATGCCCAAAATATTGGGGTCAGCGATGCATCTGGATTCCCCTAGAGCTAGACGAGGCGACACAGCGTATTTCTGAAACGCCGAGATTTGCCAGGAATGTGGTGCTGGTATGTCACTTGAGCGTACGAAAGCCACCTGTGTTCGATTAAGGTGCAGTCTTGCTTTTGGGACTAACTGGATATTGTTTCAGAGTATTTTTCACAAGCCTTAAATTCCTGTTTGGGGATGAGGATTTCCTAGGTCATTGGCCTGATAAAGACACACTGCCTTAGTACGACCTGGTCCAGGTGGGCTGTGCGGAGGAGTTAACGGCAGCGCAGATGATGTCTGTCCTGTGGCACCTGAGGGTAGAGCTCTTGCATGTGGGGACGGCCGGATCCCAAGGTCCTGTCAAACCACCGGCCTCGTGAAATTGGCCGCTGGTTTAGCGTAGTGCCTGCCACGTCAGTGATGCCGAATGCTGGATGTAAAGTTTTGGATTGTTCTGTAACTGTCATTTTTAGAGGATGCCTGGTTTGAGCCCGGTTCTGCGCTCTCTGAAGTCGCTGAGACCTTTGCCATTGATTCTGCTGAAAAAGAGGCGTTAACGCAGTAATGGTGCAGAGCAAAATTAGTGGTTTGTAATCTTAGAGTGTTTATTTACAGTAATACTCACTTTTTTTGTTTTCCTCATCTGTTTCAGCCAAACAAACTTTTTCCCCTTGGAGCTACAAATATTGGTGATTTGAGATTTGAGCTCATCCCCTGCTGTTCCTGCGCCAGCAAGGACCAGAAAGATGAATATCCAGGGGAAAGGTTTCCCCTTGGACCTCGGAGGGAGCTTCACTGAAGATGCTCCGAGGCCACCGGTTCCTGGTGAGGAGGGGGAACTCGTGTCCACGGATCCAAGGCCAGTTAGCCACAGTTTCTACTCCGGTAAAAGCGATGCGGTTAGAAATGAGACATCCACGGCAACACCGAGGCGCTCGGATTTGGATTTGGGGTACGAGCCTGAGGGGAGTGCTTCGCCAACTCCACCCTACCTGAAGTGGGCCGAGTCGCTGCACTCCTTGCTGGATGATCAAGACGGTATCAACCTCTTTAGGACTTTCCTGAAACAGGAGGACTGCGCCGATCTGCTGGACTTCTGGTTTGCCTGCAGCGGCTTCAGGAAGCTGGAGCCCTGCGCATCTAACGAAGAAAAAAGACTCAAGCTGGCAAAAGCCATTTACAAAAAATACATCCTGGACAACAATGGCATTGTGTCCCGGCAGATCAAACCGGCCACAAAAAGCTTCATCAAAGACTGCGTCATGAAACTGCAGATTGACCCTGACATGTTTGACCAGGCCCAAACGGAGATTCAGTGCATGATAGAAGACAATACCTACCCTTTGTTCCTTAAGTCGGATATTTATTTGGAATACACGAGGACAGGTGGGGAAAGTCCAAAAATTTATAGCGATCCCAGCTCGGGATCTGGGACGGGTAAAGGGCTACCCGGTTATCTGCCGACTCTGAACGAGGACGAGGAGTGGAAATGTGACCAAGAGGCCGAGCCCGAGGCCAGCAGGGACTCGGCACCTTCCAGCCGGCTCACGCAGAAGCTGCTTCTGGAGACGGCCACCCAGCGCGCCGCCTCGGCTCGGCGCTACAGCGAGGGCAGGGAGTTCAGGTAGGTGAGCGCCGGGGCAGCCGCCCTTCTGCAGGGTGGGGCACGGATCGGGGACCTGCTGTGCGTGCCGGGGCGATGGGAAGCCTTGGAGGACTTTCGGCGGTGGTGGGGAGCACCCACGTTGGTACGGGATGGCGTCGCGCGGGCGCTTTGGTGGAATGCGAAGCTTTGTTTGTTTGAAGGGTGTCTTGGGCTGTTCCTGCCTGGTTGTCCTGAACTGTCCCTGCAGCATGTCCCTCACCTGGGGAAGCTGCTGCTGGACATGGTCTGGAGGCACGTGGGGCTTGGTGGGCAGCGTACGTGCAGCGAGCTGCAGTTTTGGGTTGGCCATAGCCCGCCCCGGTGGAAGGGCAGCGTTTGGTACAGGTACACGGGTGAGCGCAGCTCGTGGTAAAACTTCTTGTAAATACACCGGGAAATTGTTGTGACGAGCCACAGCTGGAGGCTGCAGGAGGCTCGCAGGAGATGCCCTCACCTCTGTGATATTTGTGGGAGTGAAATGGGCTTTGCGGTGCTTCCTGACAGTGGTGCTGCTTTGCACACAGGATTCCCAGTGCTGAACTCCAGCGGTGTCAGAGCCAGAATCACCAAATCCAGTTAAAACCGTTCCCCGCCGCAGCTTTTCACTTCATCAAAGTAATTGCCTTAGCTTTGTTGTTTTGCTGGGTTTTTTTTCACTGGAGGAGTTGCACAGTTTTGCAGCCTGTTTTTTTTTTCTGGGTCCCCCACCCACTTCCAGCCAACATGGATTTTGAAACTTGCTGAGAGCTCAGTTAAAATTCCAGACAATTAACTTAGCAGGGAGCTCTCTGGGATCAATAAGTGTGTGTGTGTCTAACCCTTGCTGAATCAACACAACCCGGCCAGAACACATTCCTGCTTTCTTTTTTTTTTTTTTTTTTTTTTTTTTTTTTTTTTTTTTTTTTTTTTTTTTTTTCTTTTTAAATAAAATCTCCTTGGTTTAAGACCTGCTTAGGCTAAAATCTGACGCTTTGTGAAGATTACGAAATGAAGTAGTTGAACTGTCCTCTTCAAAGCCGCCTGCCTTATGAAAAGCATTTCTGTGTTTAATCTCCCTGGGCTGTCCCTTTAGGCTGGCAGCTGGAAACGCATCCCACCCCGCGCAAGGTCTCGACGCCTTTCAGCTGGTGAAACGTTTTCGGTTTGATCCTTGTTTTCTTATGGATTTTGAGGAGGGGGATGTTTCTTGGGGGGAAAAAAAGGGGGGAATTCATGCGGACTCCCGCTGTTTTAATCAGGAGTCGGAAAAACAAAATCCCAGGGTCCTGGGACTTCCCTGTGGAGTTAATAAAAACCTTAAATATTTCTGGAAGTGCATTTTCACTGAGCAGTCAGGTACTCACCGTAAGTGAAGGATTAGAAAAGTCTACAATTTAAGTATCTTTTTATTTAAGCAATGACGGCTTTAAGATTGAAAATAACTTAGTTGAGGTTCAGCTGTGTTTAGTTTCCTTACTGGAGCAGGTAGCAAAAACCCACACGCAACACTGCGCTTCTCAGCTCCAGCTTCAAAAAAAAATATTGCACTTTACCCGTTAGCTGAATATATCTCTGCCAGATTTTAAAATGGTTGAGAAACGTGCTGTGAAATAGAAGCATTTTGGAGCGGAGTTCCTTGGTCTTGGGCGTTTTCAGACCAGATTGGAACAAGGTGAAAGAAATCTTTACCTGGGGGATGGAGGTCAGAAAAAAATGCGTTGCCATTAATTTGCAGTGTCCAACAGCCTGTCATTGTGGCTTCTGACGCTCCGTTGACCTGTCAGGTAGGGAGGCACGGCAGCGTTTGCTGTTCTCACCGGAGCAGGAGTCATTTCTCAGCCTGGAGTAACTGAAGAGAAGAGATTGATTTTATTTTTTAAATGTTGGTATGTCAGCTCTAGCAGTGTCTAGAGCATCGCCATGGAAGGTGCTGCTGAAGTGCATAATCTCTGCGTTTTTTGTTCTAGAAAATCTGTTGAGATACTAATTTATGAGGGGATTGTTCCTCTTTGTGCAAGACCTTGTGGTTGAATTAACTTACTTCCCGGATGCTGAATGGCAATAGCTGTCTTGAATAAGCTGGTTTTTAAGCTGTAGGATCTTTATCCTGCAGCCTTTTTTGTTCATTTACTTTCTCACCTGAGGAAGCACGCTGGAAGGCGGCAGAACCACTTGCAGCAAGAAGCGATAGCTGCGTGCAGCGTTTGGAAGGCTGGGTCCCAGTTTATTTTGAAAATTTCCACAAACTTTTTATTTTTTGTGTGTGTGTATGTGTGAAAGAATTTCTCGTTTCTGTTCTGGAGGGAATGTTGAAATGAGCTGGTTTGCATTATATCTGAGGGCCTGTTTAATCTTCTCAAGACTGAACTTCTATTCCTTGGCTTCCATGGAAACCCTAAATAAAGAGGAATCTGAGCAAATGCAATGGAAGTATTTCTCTGTTAGCAAATGAGCATCTTGAATCATCTCCAAATTTTTTTTCAGCATGAAAGTTCCTAAATCTTGATGAGGTAGCTCTCCTCTTGGGAGAGCAAACATAAAAAAATTCCTCAAACGGCAGAAAAGAACCCATTATTAGCGTTGGATATTTTGAAGGTGTGCAAATGTGTGTGCGTGTGTAAGAATATCCCGAAGCCAAAAGCATCGCCGTTACCCACTGTGTTTTTGTATGCGTAGGAAAAGGCCAATAGTCATTATAGTTAGGCTCCTGCAAATTAATTGGACATTGGTTATGGATCAGTGAACTTCAAAGAGGGTAACCCCCCAAGATCTCGGGCATTAACTCGCAGCTTCCGAAAGTGACACTAACGTGGTTGTGAGGGCGGCTAAATCGTTCATTAACCTTCTTCTGACACGCCGGAACGGCGTTCCTCGGATCCGAAGAGCAGAAATTAAACCCGAGCCTGAGAACCGCCCCGCAGCCTGGTTTTCGAGCGCTCCGGGAAAACGCACGCGTCTTGAAAAGCTGAGAATTTGGTGTTTGGTGGCAACAGATCGTGGTTGTGTCTTTTGTCGGGGTGGGTTTCTTCTGCTGCCCCTTTAGCTCTGCATCAGAACATCCCCTCCCACTCCCAAAGCACCGGAGAGCAGCGCTCCCAGACGTTGTGCTTTCCACAGCATTACGCAGGAGCAGCTGTGCCTTCATCTCTTCTGAAGGGCCAGCAAGCTGGGAGATGGAGGTTGATTCTGCCAGTTGTGTTGGGTTTGACCTTTGTCGTAAGCTCGTGGCGTTTCACAAGGGTTGGTGGTTCACGTGACGAGGATGGGTGATGTGGTTCTCCACCGGGGCTGGTGGAGATCACCGGGAGAGTCCTTACGCTTGTCCCCGTGTACCGGCAGGCTCCCTGGGCACGCGGGAGGGCAGCTCTCCCCAAGCTCTCACAGAGAAAGCAAGTGGAGAAAAGCTGAAGGAGCTCTAGAGGGGTGTGACAACCTCTGGTCTGGATCAAAGCAAAGACAAACGGTGAAGTGGAGAGGACCGATCCCAGGGAATGCGGGACCTCTCCATGGCTTAGGCAGCGTAAATGGTCCAGTGGTCAGAAGCTGGGCCTGCATCAGGAGGAAACTGAGATTTAGCTGGCAGAGACCTAATTTTGAGGTTTCCTTCATAATTACATCCCACACGTCTGACTCAAGACGGTGTGGTGAAGGAATCGGTGTTAATTGTACCGAACCAGTGGGAAACTGAGGATGCAAAATCACAAATGCTGAGGCAGGAGCGGTCTGCGCTTAGAAAGCGTAAAGCGCGTGTCACGGCCTTACGGGGACTTCTTGTACCCGGAGAGGCAGCGCGTGCATCCTGGAGTTCTGGGTGCTGAGCTTGAATTAACATCACTTGTAATCAGTACAACCCCCGCTGGGGTCTCCGTAGAGCAGCGGCTATTTCCAATTTTGAAGAAAATCAGTTGCAGAAGAATAGTTTTGGGTCTGCGTTGTTCTTGAGAGAAGCTGCTGACCCTCGTGGGGCGGTGGACTCTGACGCGGACGGCGCTAAGTGGGGGTTTAGTGGCTGGGGCACCCTAAGGTACACAAGACAAAGACTGATGGTGCTTTTGCACAGAAGTTACGCCAGCTTTTCTAAATATACTGTTAGGCTGATGAAACTTCTGCGTGGAAACGCTTACATTAACAGTGTAAAGTATTTACACTGGCGTTTGCCAAGTTTTAAAATGGATTTTATTTGAAGAAGAATACCTTTTGTACCCATAGCTTTGCCTCTACACAAATCAAGATGAAGTGGTGTATTTCTTGTTTGGTTATGGATCAGTGCTTTGGCTGCTTTTTAAAGACAAGCAGTTAAGCTTTTAGCACTCACTTTTGACAAATGAGTCACGTTTTCTCCCCTCCTCCAGCAAACAGCTACCTTACTTTTTTTGCGATTGAGTTTTATTTGGGCTCTTTTCTCTCGCAAGGAGGAAAGGGGAGTTACATCCCCCCTCTTTTTGGTGCTGGGGAGGTTCAGATTGGATGGGGGGGGGAAGAATCTTCATGAGGAGCACGATGCGGTCCAGGAACACATCACCAGAGGGGAGGGGATCTCCGTCCTTGGAGGATTTCGTGGCGGGGTTAGATGGAGCCACGGCCTGTCTCGTCCAGCGCTGGCGACGGTCCTGCTTTGCTGTGCACTTAGAACAATGGCACAGATCAGGAGAGAGTGTGCTGAGAACTGCGTGGAAAGTTGGTCTGGTCTGCGTTCTGCCCAGAAAGGACTGGGTGCTAAAAGTCTGAACGGGAGCTGAACCAAGCCCAGGACAGAGAATTGCACCCGGGAGGTGGGTGCACCTTGGTCTTGATCTGACGTTGGCTTTCTGTTCTAAGCGTTTCTTTGTTGCCGCTATAATGGACTAATCCCCTGAATAATTGGTTACCATCGGACGTTTTAAAAACGACTGCCTCTTGGATGCTTTCCTGTAATAGTCTGTTAGATCCTGGATTTATTAACTACTGAGACAGGCTGTGAAATCCTGTTACACCAGGCTTTCGTGGGGGAAAAGGGACTGAGAAGGCTGTGGCGGTGTCGGGAGGAACACGCGCTGGCCTCGCGTTAGGGTCGAGCTGTTGGCGTCCCCACCTTCCCCAGCCATGCGAGAAGTCCTCCTGGGCTGGGTCATCCCCAGGTTTGGGGCTTCGGAAGGCGCTCCAAGGCGTCACGGCACTGCGGCTGCGCAGTGCCAGGGCCGGTCATGCGGTCACTGTCCATCGGAAAGGAGTCGTGTGCCTGGTTTTGTTAGAATTAGCGCAGAAAATCTGGTTTCAGGAGTGACCGTATGTGTAGCACAGAAAATTGCTGCATTTAAAAAAAACCCCTCAGAACGGAGGTGCTGATATCCTGAATCAGTTCCTGGAAATATCATTGGATTATTAGGCTCATCCTTAAATCCATTAAGCAAATTACAGTTAATCAGTCAAATAAAAGAAGAAAGATCTTTTGCAAGGCCCTGTCTTTTGAGCCACATGCAGAAGCTCTCGTAATATTTTAATTTTCCGTCTGTCAGTGAATGTATTCAATCACTTCGCTTCCTTATGTGGAGGATTTGAAATTAGAAACTGAGGTTAATTATCTGCCTTAAATGAAGTATGTGAAGACCACAAAAGCAAAACCTCCACGATTTGGTATGGTCTGTTAAGCTAGGCAGGCTGTTTCAGAAGGAGGGGGGAAATTTTTCCCAGTTTTGTTCCGATTGAAGGGTTTTAGTCACAGTAATTGAAATGATTAAAAAGTCAAATTGCTGGTGAATATAATTCTGAGCATCTTTCTGAAAAGATTTGACACTTGGTTGAGAGCAGGGGTTTGCTCTGCCTAGAGCAGCCGGTGCTGTGCTGTCCTGGTGTGGGGGAGGCCGGTTGTCCTTGGTGCCTCTTCCGTGGCAGCGGGCTGTCCTAGCTTGGCTGCTCTGTCAGTGGTGATGGTTTGGAAGTGGAAGAGGAGAGCTACGCTTTTCAGCCTATCAGGTATAAAACTTGTCCATCTTAACGCCAGTAGTTAGCTAATTACTGCCTGCTTCGCTTGGACGTGCAGCTTTGGACTCTACAAAGATGACAATCTTCTCAGAAATACACCAGCAGCAGCAGGTTTGGGGGTGATTTATTTGTTACGGGGCTCTTTTTTTTTTTTTTCCTACCATCGCAGGACACACGCGGGTCAGATGTGAGCTGCTCCAGGAGCTGCGGTGCCCGTCTCCGCTTCTCGGGGCGCAAAGCTGCCCCTTGGCTGCTGCATCCCCCACTCCACTTCAGGAAAGGTCCGACTTTCTGGAGACACGCGCACCTTCTCGTTCCCCTCTGCCGCGTGACAGAGCGAGCTGCTTTGCCCAAAGTCATGCTCAGAAATTAAATTGTTAGCAGGTTACGCTTGCGTGTAAAAGCAAAACCCTCGTTACTCGCAGCCCTGGTCCGGGTTCTTCACTCTTCTCAGGCAGTGATGAATTTCAGTAGAAGCGTTGCAGTTTTAAGTCAGATTATCTGAATTCTGTAAAACCCACGTGGAAATTGGATTTTACCTTTGAAGATTGCGGAGTATGCTTTTGTGGTAAGGCCTGGAATTTTTTGGTCCCACGGCCCCCAAGACAGAACCTGTCCATAAGGTACCAGCTTCTAGGAGATCTTTAGCTGATCTGAACAGCTGATAGATGAATAGCTTTCATCTGCTCTGATGAAAAACAGCAGAGGGAGGGAAAACTATAGCTAGAGGAAAAAAACTCTTTGAACTTCCCCAGTGAGGCCTCTGATGGGCACCAGGACCTCGTGGTCTTCCCTGGGCCCGTCTCCAGAGCTGATGACCGGAAGGTGCTGGGTTTTGTTCTTCCTTCAGCCTTCCAACCCCTACATATTCCCCGTCCTGCTGTAGACCGGAGAGTCTCAGTCCTCTCCCTCTCTCCATTTGCATTTTCCTTTTTTTCTGGAGGGTTAGTTCTCATCATTCATCTCCAGGGTGTGTTTGGAGAAATGCTGGTGCTGGAGGAAGGTGAGCGGTAGGGATGAGGAGGTGGGGTTGCCTTTTTTTTCAGCAGTCCGTGTTTAGAGTGAGTTAGCTCTGCTGGAAAGCCGTGCCTTTAGTGTTTGACAGATTTACCCTTTTCAGTCATAAATTTTGGACTTTTTCTCGGCTGGCAATCAGCTTTTCGGACTGGGTGAGATTTCTTTGGAAGAGGGGCTTCCTTGTTGGGCCATTGCTGCCAGCTTGGTCCAGGCGTTTGCTTTGGGACCTCCGTCCAGCGCATCCATTCCCATGGGAACAGTGGTTTGGTGGCTGAGGACCTCTCCAAGCTTTCACAAGCAAAGTACAAATCCGAGTCACGGGAGAGCTCCTGGGAATTACAGGTAGGATCCAGCGAGAGAGATGCAGGGACTTCACATCCAGCTGTAGCTACTGGGTTTGATTCACTTTGTCCTGGTTCTGCCCTGCGGAAGTGAGAGCTGTAAAACTATTTGGCACCAGACATGCAAATGAGAGCTGGGCTGGAGCCGCTGTTACCCTCCAGGATCCCAAAAGAGGAATCAACAAATAGAAATTATTCTATTAGCGGGGGCAAAGTTCGCAGGTTAACCATCGTGTCAAATCGATGAAATACAGCCTTGATCTCCTGCACAAGGGCTTTATTGTGTATAAATAAGAGTGCCCGCGCAAAGACAGCAAGTTCTTGCACTGTAACATTTGCAGCGTGCAGAAGAAAGGGAAGCTCTGTACAGATTGCAGCACGAAATGCCTCCTTCGGACATTGGCTTCATTCCTGCTTCAAAAGATTGTAAAACATGACCTTGGAACCTTCTTGCTCTCCTCGTGGCCTTACCAAGATTGGATTTCCAGAGGGCATGTATTTTTTTATTTTTTTAATAAAACGTTGGGGTCTCTGGCGAAGAAGCCTTGGCTTTGTACTTTTAATTCAGTCCATGTGACTGTCATAACGTGTATTTCTTAGGAAATGAAAAACCGTTCCTCCGTGCGCAAAGCCGCAGAAGAAAGCTGTTGGGTACGCTGGCAACCTCAGGTGTGTGCAGCACGTGTTTTCTGCTCATCTGGATGGAGACCATCCCCTGAGTCCTTTGTTGCTTGGTCCAAGGCTCTGCCAGGAAACAGTGGCAGAAGCCACCTTCTTTGTTGTGGAAGTGTTTATATTTAATGTGTCTTTGAACATCTGCACCTTCAGGGAAGCTTAGGTTTCCTCTCTTGGGAGAAGCAACTTTGAAAAGGCTCCCTTGACTCTCTTTTCTTTGCTGGCAAAAATAGATGAGCTTGAAAGGAGTTAGAAATGGGCAGCGAAGGATGTGTGGATGTGTCACTGCAGTGTAGGGTTTGTCACCTTGTAAAACAGCGTGGAGGTTTTCCCCTCCAGATATAATCAGTGAAGTTTGTGACCTGGGGGTGACTGAAGTGCTGCCGGCGGGGGAAATTAGCCCAACTGGAGGCATTTGAGAAGGCTGAGCATCCCGCTGTCCCGGAGCGAGTGGTGGGTTGGGGTCTTCTCCAGAAGAGACTGGAGGAGCCTGCTAAAACTGATCCCTGAACCTTCCTCCTTCTGGAGAGAGGAAGCTTTCCGAGTGGGCACGGGAAACACTTTCCTTTGGTAATCCTGGAGATGACAGGTCATGCAGCTTCACCCGGGGGTTCTTGCACAAGGACTGTGGTCGGGCTGAAGTGTCTGTTTTAGAAAGGCATCCAAGCGATGGGAGGTCACGCAGCATTTTTGTTATCTCTTCCCCTGGCTGTTCCCGGTGTGTTCCTTACTGCTCCCTTCAGTTCCTTCCAGCCTGGGTTCCTAGCTGCTGGCTCTTGGGGTGTCTTTGCTGGCTTTAGAGTCTCCAAATCCCTTCACGTGTTGGAAAAAAAACCCTACTGAATGGGCGTGAACGTTCTCCTGAAGTGGCAGCAGCTTTGTTATGGAAGGCCTTTCGGTTTTATTAGACTTTTCAACCCTCCGGTCGACTGGTCAACAAGCCAGAGCTTGTCATGGTTGACAAACCTTCGCTCTGGTCTCAGACCTAACCTACCAGTTTAAAAAGCAGTATTCTTTTGTGCGCAGGTTTCTGGGTGGGGACCATCAGGCTTCTAAGGGAAATTAACTTGCGGCCTCTCTTTCCCCCCTCCCACCTCAAATAAATTAAGCTTTGTGTTAACTGTTCTGTCACTTGGAAAGGCCAGAGGGAAATGTCAGCCTGTGCTTTAGGATTTCTGCTGCCTGAAATACTCTGCTGCACACTGAGTGCAAGTAGGTGGGAATGTGTAATTATATTAAAAACAAAACAGCTGCACGATCAGTGCAGCTGAAGATAAAATGTAGAAAGCTTTTTTTTTTTTTTTTTATTTCACATGATTCATCCATAATTATTGCAAAACATGTTGAATTTATTCTTAAGCTTTGCAGGAGAATTCTTGCAAGGCTGGCGTTTGCCGGCCGTGGTGTTTATACACCTGAGTAAAAGCCTGTCTCAGCAGTCTGTCCGTGTTGAGCGCTCCAGATCTCAGTCCCTTCGGAGGTGAACCCAGCACACCTTTGCCTCTGCTGGCCTTCCCGTCTCCAGAGTTTTGGCCGGTGAGGTGGAACCGGTCGTAGCGGTGGCTGGGTGCTGAGGCTCTTGCTGTTCCATGCGGATTTGCTCTCTGGAGGTTTGGGTGGCAAAGGCTGTAGCAGCTGGATGACACAAATGCGCTGGTGGCACTGGTGGAGAGGTGGCTGGGGAGCAGCTTTGTGTGCCCGCAGCCGAGCTGTGGGTATGTCCGCTCCCGCCTTTCTCCGTCCCTCCAGCAGTATTTTGTATGGACTGTGGTGGTCTGGGGAGGATGGGAGGGAAGCTCCTTTGGATGGTCCCTCTGGGATGCCGCGGACTGGCCACGCCTGGTTTCAGGGGCGTTGGAAGGTTTGGTGCTTTTCCCCCTGGCACAGCTTTGCAGGTGCTGCTGGGCAAAACTCAAGTGTTTTTATTTTCAGCCCTGCAGTACTCAGGAGAAGGCAGCCTGCGCTGAGAGAGGGGCATTTTTCACACGCTTCTCTCTCTCTGGGATTGCCAAGAAGCTGGAAACGGTGCTACACTGAACCGGCTGAAAATTATTCGGGGTGGTTGTTGTTGTTTTTGTGCTCGCGCTCTGCCCGACTCACCAGCCCAGATAAGCATCCGCGCAGGGCAGGGCCCTGGCCCACGTGGCCGGGAGGGCAGCCCGCACGCAGCGGGTGTCACTGCCAAGCAACCAACGCCTTGCGCTTTCGTCAGGGTCAGGGTGCGTTTTTCCTCCAGCGAGAGGCACGGCACGGCGGGGACGCCTGCCATGAGCGCACGCAGCCTTTCGCTCTGCTCCACCACAGCAGAGCAGGGAAAGGAGGGGAAGCATCTCCAAGGCCAACATCTCGAGTTGCATCTCTGATCCAGACATCAGCAGGGTTACCCTGAGTCCCTGGGACAGGTCACCAGTCAAGCTCCACTGCTCCATCACGCTGCTTGGTTGGAAGAGATGAGAAAAGTTGAGGAAGGCAGAAGCTCCGGTGCTTGTTCTACCTGTGCTGCTGCTAAGCCCTGCAGCTGCAGCTTTAGTCAGGAGCTGAAGGAGGCTTTTCTAATCCTGCAGCAGCTTGGCAGAAAAGTCAGCTGGCCCCATGTTGACTCGTTTTCCTTTCTTGATGCAGTGCCGGAGCTCCTCTCCTTGAGAGCCGAGTGTCCCTTGTAAATATTGTTGACGTGGGCACTCTCAGCCGGGAGAGGTGGCTCGTTGGAGCTGTAGCGAGTGAGCTCGTGTCCCACTGATGTAGTGAAGAGGCTGGTCTTGCCTGCCCACAGCTCTTCCATATGCTCATGGAGATGCATCCTACAGCTCGCTGGATTTGCCTCCTCAATGGTAGGATGCACTGGAGAGGCACCAGTTGCTTGGACTGGGCAAGGTCCAAGGGTTTTGGTCCCTGAGGGTGACGCCTTGAGTCAGCTCTGCATGGATTGCTCTCATTCTCACCTCACATAGATTCTTCTGTCTGGAGCCATCAACCACAGTGCCAGCAGTCAGGCTACGAGCAAACCTTTTTTCTTTGTTAATTGCCTCCTGTGGCTTGGCACCAGCAATGTCAGAAACCCTCCCAGGTAGCCCATCTTGGGCTGCGGACTTGGGTGTAGCGTGCTGCCTCGGGTGGTGTGGAGTAGCATGATCCTCTCACTTGCCAGCTTTGGAAATCGTCCTGGAAGCCTGAGCTGAAGAAAGAGGGTGGGACTGGAGCCAAACCTCTGGTTCCAGATGGGACAGTAATGGCAGGAACACCTACTGTCCACAAAGCCACAGGAGGCAATTAGCAGGGAAGAGAAATGCTTTTATTTTAAAATTTGACTTTTGAAAACAGTTTTTCCTTTTATATTGAAAATACACACATTGGTATGCCAAGTAGGCAACATCAGGACTGTAGGAGCAAGCATCTGAAATTATCTAACTCCTGTAGCCAGCAACTTAATAAAGCAGGCGGCTTTGCCAAACGGGATTGCCTTCGATGCGGAGCAAGTCCCCCTCCGCAGCTGGCGTTGCAGCCATGGTTTGTATCGGTGCTAGGCTGCTGGATTTCACTGTCACTGTCCTGGCACTCACTGCATCAGTTCCCTCTCTGTATTATCCCATTTTGAATGTGAAATTTGGAAACAGACAGCAGGATTTCTGTGGTGGGGACCTCAGGGGTGGGAAATTCTTCTCAGGTGCTGGGGTGAGTGTGGAAATGGAGAGCATCGGAGCGGCAGTGCCGTAGCAGGGAAGGAGGGGAGGACGGTGGGGAAATGTCACCTGCAGTCAGCGATCTGCATCGATCTGGGCTTGAGAAGGTGGAATAGCGCAGAGGGTGGATGGTGTGACCCTGCGTTGGCTGGGGACCTTCTGACCGTGCGAGCTGTTTGAAATCAGAGTGCCCTTTGAGTCCTGGAGGCCTCGTTAGCGATTTACTGTTCTTCCTATCTCCAGCTTCCAGTGTAGACAAAACAGGCGTGCATCACTTGGTGGAGAGAAGTACGGTAAAACTTGTCCCAGGCTCTTTCAAGCATGTTGTTGGCTTTCCTTGAGTTAATCCTTCCTCCTTGCTCTTCCCCTGGTCCCTATGATGCAAGACCAAAAAAGGCTGCTCCAGTACCTCACCATAGCTGATCATGATTTGACCTCTCTCACCAGATTTCTTAAAATACTCCTGCTCTCGGCAAGTACCTCAGCCATGGCCACCTTACCTGCTGTTGACAGCAGTCCCACCTCAAGCTGGAGGTTGGACTGCTCTGCTCCTTCAGAGATCTCTTCCAAGCAATACCTCTGTGATTTTAGTCCTTAATTCACTGCCGAGCAGATCTTCCTGTGTCACGCACACCTCCGAAGAACTTCATCGGTTTTTGTGCAACAGTGAGCCCTGCAGAAATTCATATTTATGCAGCTGAAGTGATGGCTCTAACAGCTGGACCGGTGGCCAGGAGATGGGGACCATCACTGGAAAGAATTGTGGATTACAATATGAGAGCCCTGAGATAAAAACACAGTTCTGGCAACCCAAGCCACGGCAGCATGGAAAGGTTTTTTTTTTTTTTTTTCTCCCCCAAAAAATGGCATCGAAAGTGAGGGATGAAACTGCTATAGTGTAACAGCCATCCACACTGGATGGTATCCTTGTCTGCCTCTGCTCCTCGAGGGGTGTTTTTAAATCTCCAATATGAAAAGTAAAGCTTTAAAAATGAGAAAGTTCTGTTTTCTTTCCTCTCAGTCATGGAATGCTGTTTGCTCCTGGTTCTCCTGCAGTAATGGGTAACCAACAAAGCAGATGCCTGTTCCTTGAAAACCTGTAAATCAAACGATGCAGCGTGTTTTCAG
>WHYT01016026.1:29861-71315 GCA_009806455.1 Tetrax tetrax
ACACGCACACAGCGGGGTGTGTGGGACCTGCCAGCTCGTGTCTCATTGCGAGTTGACTTTTCTTGCATCTCCTGAGCTGCTCCAGTGGAAACTCGGTCCCTGCTCTGCTCCGGAGCGATCCACCTGTCCCGTCTTGATAGCCTCTCGTTTCTCACCTTTCTGTGTACGGGTGTGAGGCAGAGCTGGAAAGTAAACAGTTAGCACTGACACGCCACTCTTGTGTATCCCGTCTCCTGGTTATTTTTCAATTAAAAATGCATGCAAGCCAGAAAACATTTCAAGGGGGCCTTAGCTCGTTTTAATTTTTGTGTCGTTTTGATCAAGGTGGGAGAGGCAGGAGATGGCCAGATGGTGGGAAGTGCGGCATGCTGCAGACTTACCAACAACTTTCCTCCAGGTTTTCCCATCTCCTTTTCCCAAGGCATGGCTTGCTGTCCAAGATGGGGAGCTACCTCCATGAAACCCACAACTTCTGACAGAGCTTTGCCTATAAACCAAACCTTAAAGGTCACGGACATGAAGGACCGTATCCTATTAATACACCGATATCCCGTGCCATGCCTCGGCTTGGTACTGTCCCCCAGGCCAGAGAGGGTTCTGACGAGCTCTGAAGGCCTCGAATTTCACTTTGCTCTATTAAATGCAAGTGCCACACACTTTGATACCTCAGGCCATGCCGCCCCGAGCTTTCTTCAGGTGCTCTGAACACGTCGCGTTCACCTCCCATCTCACCGGGCACCAGGAGCCAGCCAATTTTCAGCATAACGCACAATCTCAACTATTTTATTGCTTAATTTAGGCCATAAAGTCCCTTTGATGTGTTGTGTAATGCAACGTTCATTCTGAAAAAGTGGGTGGAGTAGCTTTATGGTATTATAAAAATAAATAAAATGCCTGGCAGGATTTTGAAACCACATGGTCATTCCTCCTCTCTCCGCAGATAAGTTGATTGTTGAGAGAGAAACCTTGCTTAATATCTAACTTTGGGTGATTTATTTCTCCAGAGTCCTTTCATCTCCAGCGTGTATTGGGTTATCTGTGACTTCTAATCTGATTGTTTTAAGTGTGATCAAAGAAACCAAGAGAATGTGCTTTATTTTCCCACTGCATGAACAGAATGCTGTTTGTACAGGGCATTACATCACCTGTTCCTGCTGCTCCTGAGTCCCGCACCAAATGGCTGCGGTATAAATAGAAAACAGAATGGACTTGAAGGGGGTGATGAAATGCGTTCCGCTTGCCGAGTAAAACAGAGTTAACTCGACGAATGCTTTCTTCACACCCCGCTCTACCTCGGCACACGGGCTGAAAATGTTTGAAATAACTCACTTGTTTGGGATATCGAGGCATTTGGCAGTGTTGAGGAACCGCACTGAAAATTCACGGGAGGTGGCAGGCAGGGAGATTGCCGTCGTTGAAATTGCTGGGATTCTTTCCAGGCTGTGCAGAGAAAGAGTTTGGCCTTGCGTCGGAGCGGTTGCGGTGTTCCAGCTGCGGTGGTCCGCAGGCAGGGTCTGCAGGGAGAGGTGGTCGCCGTCCTGACCCGGGCTTGGTGCACACCTTTGGGCTTGGCCATCCCAAAGAAACTCCGCTGTTGGAAGCAGCTCACTCTTAGAAGGTCTGGAGGAGGTAGACTATGGCGACCGGCCGGGCCGTTGCTCCAGGATGCAAACTGTGTTTCTGGGTGACAGGTGCTGAGGAGCAGCTCCGATTCACTTCAGCCTCTGAAGATGGGCTGGGGAGCTGTGTTTCTCTGCTTGATCTTAAAAATCCTGAATGCAAGAAAGAATTTTTATTTTCTGATGTTCTTAACGCTTCACCACCACCTAACAGCGCTTCGTGGAGGACAGCTGTCCTCCTCTCTGCAGCTCTGCCACGTCTCCTCCTGCGAAGCTCCCCCGGCTTCTTCGAGGGCGCCGAGCAGTGTTTTCACTCCAGTTATCTGGTTGATTAACGTATTTAACTTGGAGCATTTGTCCTTAACCTGTGTTTGACTTTCAGTTTCTTGCTTCTCTTGCAGACTAGGAGGGTAATCTGAGGGCCTGAAAGCTTGCTTGCTAGCTTTTCCAAGCTGTAGCTGTTGGCCTTAAAAAAAAAAAAAAAAATTTAAAAAAACTCAACCCTCTCTCCTTACTGCCCTTACCTTGACACACCTTGTGGAAATCTCACCCTGGGTAAATAGCTCACGTTTTTATTCAGAGGAGAATTGCCGTGCACCAAAGGGTCAGGGAAAATAATCTGGGAGATAAGTGGTGGTTTTATCTGAACAATGAGTCCGTAGTGTCAGGGGGTTTTTTATTATTTTCTAATTGGTTTGGAGGTTGTTCTTGTGCAGCGTGTGGTCGCTGTAGGAATACTGAACTTGCAAAAATGGCTAAAACCTGTCTCCCCAGTCCCTGCCGCCCGGCTCGCTGGGAAGCAGAAAGCTGCCGGCATTTCTGACGTGCCATTCCCGCAGGATGAGCTCAGGGCCGCTATCTCCCCCATCAGCCTCCGGGTAGCGATCCTCCGATACGCGGAAAGGTTTTGCCCATCCGTCCTTAAACTGCTGGTGGTTTTCTCTTTCTGTAGTCCCCAGGTTGAGGGGGCAGGAAGGAAGCGGGGAGAGGACTGAAGCATGGAGATTTCCCTTCGGATGCTGTTGCTCGTGGGCTAGGGCCGGGATCGGCGTGGCTTCGGCAGTGCCGGCTGTTCAGGCACGGCCGAGTCTCCTTGCTGCAGCCGTGATGCGGTGGGGAATTGCCTTCCTCAAAGCAAACCGAGCTGCTCTGCAATTTGTTTACGGTGAATTTTCCAGCCCTTTCCAGCATCCTTTTGGTGTGGCTGGATGTTGGGCAGGGACGTCCGTCCGCAGCGGCTGGGAAGCTCCTCTGTCTCTGAGGCCTTGTCGGGGAGAGGGACTGAATTCTGGGCTGCGGTCTGGTGAAAGGGTGAGCTGAGCATCCCAGAGGTGTCCGGTTGGACTCGGTGAGTTGACAGACACGCAGACCAGCACTGAAACAAACTGCATCTGCATGCGTTCACCAGGTGGGACGTTAGGGTTTAATCTGTGCAGCGCTCCTTCCAGAACAGAAATCAGTATTTCAGTGTGACACGCTACTGGATTCCCCACCCCTCCCCCAGAACTGTTCTATGCAAAAGCAGGAGTTGCTTCAAATCATCCAGAGGTGTGAATTACAGCTGATGTAATTAATTAGTGTTTGTGGGCCTGGCCCCCTGCAGCCTAGGTGGCATGTTTGGCTGGCAGTTAAGAACAAAAGTCTAATCTCGGAGAAGATTAGGAATTCTTTGACAAAGGTTAAGCCAGGGTGCTGCTGCCTTATCATTTGTCCCAGTGTCCTGTGGCAGATCTGTAATTTAAGCCATGAGCAGTGGGCAGGCTCTTTCTCACGCCAGCTTTAACGCAGCGGCATCCCTGCTCGCCTACCTGGCAGTTTTGCAAAGCAAAGTCTTAAAAAATGGTTGGGCAGATAATGAGACAGGGGCAACTCCAGATTCTGAAGTTGCTTCGGGGATGCCTGTTGCAGGGACATCCAGAGCCAGAGCCCGCTGCGTGACTTTTGAAGTCTCTCCCTCCAGAGCCTGTCTCTGTGCTGTCCCCCATCTCTTCTGCTCATCTATTGCCATCCCTCGCGCCCCGGGGTGAGCGAGCAGCGTAAATCCTCTGCATCAGCCCGGCGCTGCCGGGAGAGCTGAAGATGAAACGGGAATGGAGGAGCTTGCGTTTCCTGCGGGCTGCCTCGGCGCGCGGAGCCCCAGCCCGGCTGCGGCGGGATTTCGTCCCAGCGCGCTTCCAGCCAGCGTGTCGTGGCAAGCTTCCCCAAGCAGCAGTTTCCACTTTTCCTCTTTGGTGTCTATTGTTTTGTTATTTGGCGAGCTGGAATCCGTGATCGAGTTGGAAACGTGGTTAGCATTAGCCTCTGATGCAACGGGGTTTTTTTTTTTTTTTTTTCCTTTTCAAACTGGTCTGAGCCCGACCGAGCACATCTTCCCCTGGATGGCTTGAGGGGTCCACAGCTCTCCGGTGACCCGCGCGCTCGGGCGGTGAGGCAGCGGTGTGGTCAGTGCTGAAAGACCGTCCCGTTCAGTCTCAGCAGAACTGCAAAGTGCTGGCTTGGGCTAAATCAGGCAAATAGTCACTTGATGGCAAGTGAGTTTCCAAAAGAGGAGGCTGAGTGCTGATGGTTTAGGTTTAGTCATTTATCAAACAGCATCAGGAATAGGTTACATTCTCAATTATTCTGATTTGAATCTAATGTGTTAATAATGTGAGGCTCTTCAGATGAAAAACGTATTTCCAAGTTGCGTTAAGTATTTGCTAGCGTAGTGAGCTGAAGACACATGTGAAAGAAAGGGCCATCTGATGAGCTACTATTGTTCTCTTAATTCAACCCACCCCGTTTGGGCCGCTCGGCAGGAACAGCTTTGTGTTTGCTAATAAAATCATGCTATGTTCCCTGCAACACGTTCTGCATGTCCCAGCTAGTCAGCGGCAGTAAAGCTTTGTTTTATAGGTTTATAATGTTACCTTCTCAGCTGCGGCTTCTTTTAGAGACACCGGTGCTTCCAAGTTGGGCCTTGGCACGCTTGAGCGCACGGTGTGGCTTTGAGAGCTGCCGTAACCCCGTGTTTCTGGCCCATCGTCCTCTTTCGCCGTGGTACCTTGGGCTCTTGCTCCCTGCACAGCTCATCAGTGAGCACGTGTACCTCCTCACCTAAAGGGTGCTGGGTTGGCACGTTGAATGTTGGAAGAGAAATAGAGATGTGCTCCTTGGACTGCACCCTCTGCCTTCTCTCCAAAATATTTGGATGAGTCCGAGCGTCCAAGCATGGCTGCCCTTTCATGTGCTGGGCTTTGGAGACCCAAAGAGGTGGTGGGAAGAGCTCTGCGCTTGCCCAGGAGAGCTGCAACCAGTCTGATGGTTTCTTGGGTGATCTCTAAGACAGGGATGAAAACCAGCCTTCTGCCTTAGCGCAGCATCTCAGAGGGGACTGCTCTTAGCAGTTGGCTGGCAGTGGTCCTCCAGGAGCCACGTCCAAGCTGGAGGGCAAATCAGTATGCGTAGTGGTTGCTCCCTTTCCTTGGCACATTGTTTTTTAAGGGCTGTAGGGTGGAGAGGATTAGACACAAGTTCTTAGGGGAGGAGAATAGCCAGCAGGAGATGGCTGGTCATTTTTGTTCCTTTTGTGGCACAAACAATCTCTCCTTTACTAGTTGTCCCAGGCTCATGAGCCTTTGTGATGTTTATTAGGCTGAAAGATTTGGAGACCTCTGGTCTAGATAGCTCTCCAACTGAGAAGGAGAATTTAGGCACTTGTGATAGCGTGGCCAAAGAAATTACAATAAATATTTGGGAGGGTTTAGTGTTTGGCATTTGTCAAGGATGGTTTAGCAGAATGAAATCTTTAGTGGAAAGGCTGGAAGTCCAGCTGAAGTGACAAAGATGTGCCTGGGTTGGCGTTGGCACATCTTCCCCACTTCAGGGATTAGAAGGAATTGTGTAATAGCAGTGTAATGATCTGCAGAATTGGCTCATTTAAACTTCAGCTGCTTTTGTTTAGGAGATGGACTTAAAATTTGAAACTGGGTCAAAATCTTGCTCTAGAACTAAAAGTTCCATTCATTTCAGACTTCTGGTTGAAGAGACCTCTTACCGCTGCTCAGCGAGCCCTGCTAGGCTGAATTTCAGCCAGGCAGGTGAACTTGGCCTGCTAATTCTGGTCACTTGGGAAAGTGGCATTGATTTGGATCGTGGAAGATGTTGTAGGTTCTCATAATCACCAGCACATCCTCTCCTGATCGAATCACAGTCCTTGGTCCTCTTTAGAACAGATGGAAATGAGCTCTCCTCTCTAAGACCAGCGCTGAGCACGCACCATTCTGGGGGTATGTTCACTCTTCTGGATTCTGACCACATTGTCACTGAAGATCAGTGTCAGAGTTTTGTCACTTTGTGAACTTGCCCTAAACGACCAGGGAGACAGAAGTCTTCTTCAGCAATGGCGTTCTTCCCGAAAACGAAGCCCAAGTCTTTGTGAGCAGTGTCCTGGAAGCTGTTGTGGCCCTGTATCTCCTCTACTGGCAGCAGATAATAAAATCCCCAAAAGGTTTTTTGGGTGCAACTGCGTCTCCCTCAGTAAATTAAGATTCTTCTTCCTGATCCCAGTGCAGCCACTCACAGATGTGTATGGCCTCCTGATCTCTCGGGGTTCCTCCAGTCAAGGAAATGTGCAGATAGCTCTTTGTCCCAGCCTGTTCCCTAACTTTTCCCAGAGGATACACCTTGGGGGCGGATTTGCACGTCAGTGTCGGGAAACAGCTGCTTGGGAATGCTTCCTTGCCATTGGAGAAGGCAGCCTGGTTCATTATTCTGATTGCTCGTTTGGGCTGAGGTAGACTTCCAGTGGTGAGACTGAGAGCAATGGTGAAGGGGAGGATTTGGAGGGCAGGAATTATGGCCTTGCGCGGGCGATCCCACAGGCAGGCAGCCTGCTGCCCGCGGGCAAGCAGAGGATCTCCGTAAGTCACCAACAGTGGAATTCATAAATTAATTTATTATTTGCTTAGAGCTGCACAACAAACGTGTGTCTGCGGCGTATGTAGGCATCTGTGACCATCTTGAGCGGAGAAGGTGATGCTGTTGAGCAGTCAGCAACATGCACTCACTCGCTTATTCACGGTGTGAATTCTGCATCCTACCGTGGATATAGACGTGGTCCAGAAAGACCAGCCCTCGAGTAAGAACCGCTGGCAGATGTTGTTCTCTCTTCCCTGGATGGGACAAGGTACTGGCAGCAAAATCTCTGCCGTCGCGTCGCGTCATGCGAGAGCCTCGCAGCTGCGGATGCAAACGTGCAGGCTCAGACGTCGGTGTCACAAGCTCCTGCATGTTTTGATTAATTCACCTCCGATTTTCACACGCAGGTTTGGGGACGGGTGCTTTTATCAACTTTGCCATCAAAATGTGTGCCAAGGATACTATGACTCACGTTACAGACTTGCCCGTAGTTTTGCGGGGGGCGATGTTAAAATATCGCTCATTTGCTGTACGAGCGGCGATGGCTGCGCTCACGGCTGCCTCACGTTTCCCTCTCTGTAGAACTTCGTTGTCGTTGCTCGTGTCTTTATCAGGCTGTGGTGTTTGGTACTCTTCCACACTGAGACTCTGCCGAAGGCTGAATTCTTTTGGCAAATTTTAGCAAAACAGAGGGGGGAGGAAATAACATTGTTTTGCTCTTGTCAGAGTCTTACAATTCACTTTTCATTGATAACCTTCCAGCTTTCCTCCTTTGAAGCAGGGCTGGATCGTTTGGCAACTGGGATGCTGGAGCTGGGAGGGGCACTGGCAGCCTGAACATAGCTTTTGCTGTCCATGTAAGAATTGATCCAACTTGATTTAAATCATAAGCTTGTGAAAATTGCGCGAGGTCTGTAGTAGATGGTGTAAAATTTTGGCAGCCAGAATATCTGAAAAGTGTGTTTACTCTGATGAGTGTTAATTGCATAAAGATATTTAGGAATGGAACCAGAGTTCAAGCAGCTCTTTCACAACACTTTAGATGGACGTGGTACTTCATATATATCCCCACGATAATGCGTGCCAGATGAAAAGATGCTGTGGAATTTGTGTAATAAAGGTGAAAGCCCATATATCTGCCTCTTCTCATGGATGAGAACCAAACCAGAAAAATTGTGTACGGCAGAAATAATAACCAGCAAGTCTCACTTGCTGTAGAGTACACCGAGAAGAAACAAGCCCAGGGCTTCCCTGAGCAGTGGCCAAACACGGTAACGGGATGGGCTGCATTCATCAGCTTCCCAACGGCTTCCGAAGCCCTGTCACACTGCAGTCAAAGGCGTTTCATCTCCCCTCTGGCCTGGAGTTTCACTGGACCTTCAGGTATTGCAGTGTCCCAGCAACTCCTTTGTGAGCTCCTGTGCAATTTGTCTGTGAGCAACTAATTATTTTTAATTTTTTCCCTTCCCTGCCTCCTTTAGCTGTTTTTCACTGCGTTTTAATATCCATTTAAATGAGGTGAACTGGTTCTTGCACCTTGAACTATTTAGTGAGTGCCTCTGGAGACGTCGTCGCCTTCAGCAGCGGAGCGTGCCCAGCGGGATCCCTCTGGTTCTGGTCGAGGTGTAAGCGGTAAGGAGAGATCGCTACCCAGCCTGCACCGGCCGGCTGCTTTGCTTTTGGTTTGCCAGGAAGCCACTGAATTTAGATCCATTTGTAAAAGTACAGCCACGAGGAATGAGAAACTGAATCAGCTGATTTCATTCATTATCCTTAAATACGACTTTGTGTGACCTGGGTGCAGTGATTGATGGTTTGACTTCCAGGTCTGGCTGGAGATGCCAGGTTCAGTGACTGTCCCAAAAGTAGGACTGTGAATGAAGGCTCCATTCTGACCATCTAAGGAAAAGTTATTTTAGTCCTTATTTAAAAGGAGGGCTGGCTGTAGCAGCTTCACAAGACTAGCTTACCTCTGTGTGCCTGTTTTCTGGGGACAGCAGCAGATTGTGTGCTGTCGGTCTGCTAAACTCTTAGAAGAGGAAAAAAAAACCACCTATCTCTAGAAAAGGAAAGATCCTTTTTATCAGCATCTGCCTCCCTTAGACTCAGTTTCTGCGCAGTTCGCTCCTTCTGGTTGTTGTTATTACAGTTCTTCTGGGGACTTGTCATTGCCGTCAGCCTCTGATGGACCTTGTCGGACGGACAGCATGACGCCGTCCGCCCTCGTCTTGCCCCAACCACTGCGTTGTATCGGCCAGGTCACTTTGAGCTGAGAAGGGAACGTCAGATTATGGGCTCCCAGTAGAGACCAGAAGACTGAGTTGTGGTTTGTACACGTACTGTGATGCTCTTCAGAGCTGAGCGGTAAATGATAGAGCAAGTTTAAAAGCTTTTTGCAGCTTGCCAGTGTTTTGTTGTTGATACAGCTTGCCCCTTGTTAGCGTCATCAACAAGTGTCCTTTAACGACCCTGTTTGGGGAGCTTTGGAGACTGCTGGAGAAGCTCTGTTTCATGGTGCTGTACTTCTGAGACCTGCGTCATGGTTGCTGTCAACTGATGCTAACGAGTTCCTGCTTGTTATAAAGTACTGATTGGAGGTGGGAGCCTTCGGGGGCGGATCTTCTTTTCTGTCCCAATCTAACGATCTCTTAACTTTAAACTTAAATGTGTTCCCTAGATAGAAGTAAAGTTAAATCAGGCTTTGCAGGAATTTTTAATGTGAAGGTATGAAATGTCTTTGTGAAGGTCTTTCACTCGGCTGAGTTGGTTTTTCATGTGCTGCCAATGTCTGATCCCACTTCTGACCTTTCATAGAGACTGAGAGGGAGATTAGGATGTTTCTAATCGGCTGAATCTCCCCTCTGGGAGCACTGTTACATCCTGACTCTCAGTTTTACCTCTGCCAGGTCTTGCTAGCCCTCCGTGGTTTTGGTTTTGTTACTAGCTGAGGTTGGAGTTCAGTCACCTCAAAGGTTCTTGTTCCGTTGGGGGGATCTCTTGGATCCTTTCTGTAGGAGTTAAGACACCGGTGAGCAACTCTGCTTGGAGGCAATCCTCTTCGTTTCATGTGTGTTGGTGATCCAGACCTTATTCAGTGAAATAAAGTCTTTTTTTTTTTTTTTTTTTGAGCAGGATTATTGCTGAGTCCCTCAGTAATTCTGCCCATCTCATCATTACTGGGGCTTTACCAGATGTCTTCAGGAACAAGCCGGCATTGTTTTGAGGCACCAAGTCAGGTGCCTCATAGATGTTCAAAGTATGACACCAACCCGTTTCTTCTGCTGCCCAAATTTGTAATGTCCTTAAAATACCAGGTTTGCTGGCAATAAATTGGTAACAGTTGTTGAATTTCATGCCATTGTTTCAGTGAGGATCAAGTGAGGCTAGCGAGTGTGCAGTCGTGTGGCTCAGCCTACGTGATGTGGCCCAGTGGTACAAGCAGTTTAATGTCAAAGCTGCGACGTGTTTTGATCAGACGCAGGCCCCTTGAGTTGCATATCTTCCCATTTCAACTCAGCCGTCAGCAACATCACTGCTGTGACTTAAAAACTGGGAAATTTATCCCTGAAAGCAATGCAGACACGGACTGCAGTGCTGGGGTTTGTTCCCTCCTGGAAAGCTTTGGTGATGTAAGGAAGGACCGAGCCCAGGCCATCTTATTTGTCCTTTGCTTCCAATCCCCAGTGTGGCCCACGTACCTGTAGATGTCCCTACCCCGTCCCATGTTCTTCAACACTCCAGAGGCTCTGTGGGAAGGAGGGGAATGGTCTGGAGTCAGCTGGCCAAAGCTGGCTGCTTTGTTCCCATCCAAAAACTTACTCATCCTACAGGCCCTAGTCTTAAATTACTGAGCTTGCAGAGAAATCTGCTCATAATTTCTTTCTTGTTCAGCAGAAATTTTGGCAAGGAAGAGCTGAGGCACTGGAGAATCCCCAGTTCTGCCTGGTTATACCAGGCCTCCTCAGATCTTTCCTTGGAACGAGCAAGCAAGAGGAAATACTTTCCATTTCAGAGAAGCGTGGACAAACAGCGTTGCTTCAGGAGAAGAAAAGCAGCAGACGGGGTTACAGCACTGAATCCTGCTAGCCAAAAGCATGCTCTCGCCCTTCTTCGATCGTTCCTGGAACACAGTGTTCTTATTGTGTTCCTCCTCCCCCTGCTCAGCGCCTCTCCTTGGGCTGGGGACTCAGAGATACCCCGACCGCCATGCTGGTGGCTTTGGGGAAGTTAAAAACAAGCATCAAACGCGTCTCGGAAACGGACCCTCTCCCTCACCTGACGTTAGGTAAACGTGTTTTCTGGAAACCCGAATCCCGTTAGGAAGGTTCCCGCTGCCTGGAAAACAAAGTACTGGCTTGCCTGGTTTAGTCATTAAGTAAATTTGTGGTTTGGTTGAGACGAAAAATAATGAAGAAAAGCTGTTGAAATCCCAGGATTAATTTGATAGTTTGCAGGCAGTGGTGTTTTTAAGTGGAGCTGCTGCCTTCTGTAGGTTATGAGCAGAGCCAGGTATAAACCTGGGCTTCCCCTCCTCCCCGTGCCTCAGAGGCAGGCATTTGGAAATAATTTGTTTCACGAAGGCCCTCGCTGGGCGGGCGAGGGGGATGCTCTGGGCTGCAAACGGTGATGCGTGGGTGTCTGCGCGGCTGGAAGGCTGGGAGATGCTTTCGGCCGCTTATTTCATCGGCGGAGGAGAGCGGGATGCAGGGATCCTGGGCTGCAGGCAGGGCGGGAGGAGGGGACGGATGGTCGCTGGCTCGGTGTGACGTGGAAAGCTCTGAGCGGCTGGGGGTCCGCTGGTGTTTTTACATCTGCAGCGTGATAGCTGTTCCCAGTTCTGCTTCCTCTGTGACTCCCAGCTGCCCTGCCAGCCTTCCCAGGGCGGGGAAACTGCGGGGCAAAGGCTGGGGAGCCCCTGCAGAGAACCCCATGGCTCTGCAGAGGGTTCCTCCTCTCCGTGGCCCCAGTTTATCTGGGAGAATCACCCGGGAAAGCAGAGATGTGGGAGCTAGCACTGCTGTCTGAAATGGCTACGGTGTGTGTTCATCCACTTAAACATTTTTAATTTTTATATATATATATAATGTTCTGACATTACTGCTTATGCACGTGATCCTGGCAGGAGCACTCTGTTCTGGAGGTGTCCGGAGGATGTGGTCCACAGGTCCTCTCGCTGCGTTTGGGATGCATTTTGATGTCAGTCACAAACGTAGTTATTCGGGCAACTTTTTTTTTTCTGGCAACATGCGTTGCTCAGCACATCCCTGTGCGAGCTTCTGTCCCTTCCAATAAAATATTATAAATAATTCTCCTATGGCATATTGTCTGACAAAGGCCACGGTGTGATTGACGGGTGGCAGCGATGTACCTCGAATCCCCAAAATGTGCAGAGGAGATGCTGGGTTTGCCCTGGTTTTGTGGCTTCTTCACTCCACAGAGGCTTCTGAACGGCTGATGGAGCCGGGCTGCTCCACGGCAGCTCCGGTTCAATCACAGTTAATGCAGTCAAATATCCTGTAGGCTTTGTAGAAAATTTCCCTATTTAATGTCAACCCTTAATACTGGGTAAGGATTCATATTAATCACGGCATCATTTTTTTAAAAAGCTATGTTATGGTGTAAGTTCAGCCTAATACGTTGAACTGAGTCTAAGCAAATGCCTGTTACTGTTACATACAGAACAAAACGTTGTGCGCCGTTTGCTTTATTTCAGGACGATGAGCCAAGCGTCCTGTTAATTGGTGTGCAAGCATTGTGTTGCCCATATTTTCTCTTTTATTTTAATTTATTTCTTGTGCATTGAGCTATTAACTAAATGAGGGGTTTGGTCTTATTCTCAGGAAGATGCGCGCTGGTTTTAGGAAGGACTTGACTTTATTGCTTGGCAAAAGTGGATTTTTACAGTTTTTATTTTAAATCTAACTAGTGGAGAAAAGACAGTATTACCCTGGGGTGAGGAATGGGCACAGCTGTGTCTCTGTGGGAAGGAGGAGCTGGCAGGGTTGGTTTGTACATGGCAGGTGAGATCCTGAGGGACTTGTTCTGCAGTTTCCTTGGAACACAGTGGCTGCATCCTGTTGCCTGGAAGCCTTTCCCAAGAAGGTTGGTGTGGCAACAGGGCAATACAGCCACAATATTTAGCCTATCTCGTCTTTATTTGCCTCCTAAGGCAAACAAAGTATTTCCTGTATTTCAGCTTCCCTCCTGGATTCTGCCAAATCCTGAATCTCTTTTCTCACCTAGCTTGCTGTATCCTGTGCTCTAAAGTATTGGTTTCAATGAACGTGTCTTCTGTACCTCAATCCTGCCCCACAAGTTAGTACGTCCTTGGTAAACGCAAAGGAGTGAGAAATTGGAAACTCAGGCTGGTAGATCTCGGGTTTAGCTTTTATAACTGGGCTTTAATACTCTGGAATAACTTTGAAACTTCCCATAAAATAATCTCCGCGTACTCCTAAAATGGAATTGAATGCCTTAGAATGAAAGAGAAGAGGAGCCCTTATCTGTACTTTTAGTTAAGTTTTTATTTATTTCCCTTCTTCCTCCAGCGTGGGAGGATAAGTAAGGACGGAAGGAGATAGAGATTTGCAAAGGCGAGGAGTGCTCGAGCGTCGTCGTCTTCATCGGCTTTTAAAAGTCAGACTGCAATCATAAATTCCCTGATAGCTGGAGCACGCAGAAGTCGTCCTTAAGCCTACAAGTGACAGGCTGCTGTTGCTTTTTAAATTTAAAATTTTTTTTTTTTTTTTTTTTTTTGTAAGACGCAACTTTGATCTGGTTCCTTTGTAATGCTCTGCAGAGCGCCGGGGCCGCAGCGCTCGCCGGCTGCGGGGCTGGAAGGGAACTTTCTTGGCAAGAGCCATCTGGAGACCTCAAAGAAGAGATTAACTTGTCCAGAATTGATGTGATCTTTGAAGAAGCTGCCCTTGCCTAGAACACATGTGATTAGCTTGACATTGGCGGTGATGAAGTTGAGATGCACAGCAGTGTCTGAGCACTCGCAGTAATTGGAAGCGTTTTAAGTGGAGCAGCCCGGAGGATCTGCAGTCAAATTATCGGCTAAATCTCCAATTTTAACCTCTTGAGCAGACGTTGCATCTTTAGTGCAGGTTAAATCCAGTTGGGAGGAAAGGTTTTCAGCTTTGCACCTTCACAGACATTTTGTTCTTAGCTCCAGAACATACCCGTGACGAGGTACGGGGGGATGCTGTGAGTGCACTAGGACATTTCTAATAATTTTATACCCAGTACGGCACAAATCTTGTGATGGTTGTTCCACCATGGGTTGGAAACGGCGACTTTTCTGTTCAGGTGGTAGATGAATGCGATCTTGTAAGTCAGACTCCTTGGTGGATGCCGTTGTAATCCCTTGTTTGAAGGTGACCCCGCCGCTCGGACACTCCTGTCAGCACATGCTATTTAAATGTGCTGAAGGGATTTGCTTTGGCTCGCACATCACAAGCCAACATGTGCACCTTTTAATTTGGTTGACTGGTTGTGATAATGAAATGTGGTATTGCGTGGAGGATGTGACAGTCACCCACTGGTTGGTAGATGTAGGTATGGGAAGGAAGGGAGCTCTGCTTGAACGTGTCTGGCCGGCCAGAGAGCTGTCATTTTGGAAGCTTTTTCTTTTTTTCTTGAGTGGAAATACATAACTTTTCCATTAAAAAGTTATGTTTTTTTCACACTGGATAAATGGCAGATGTTAAAATAATGAGCTGGAAGGATGTGTCAGCATTAGACTGCATCCTCCTAATCACAAAGATAAAATTACCAAATAAATGTAGGGCTTAGTCCTGATTTTCTCCTGCAAATGTAGTTCTGGAAACAGTCATCTTTTAAAAACCCAGGACTATAAAAGTTTAAACTGAGTTGTCAGAAGGTGTTGTGAAGAAGCAGGGTGGGAGCACAGAGACTTGGTAACTGGGTTTCATGGTGTTGCAGCCCTGCTCTGTGGTCTCTGGGCACCGTCCGTCAGCTCAAACACCACCCACCGAGGAGCAAAGGAGGAGTCGTGTCACTGCTGCGCAGGAGGGACGGCATCACAGCTGCTCAACCCGCCTCAGCTGTGCTGAGAGATTCTGAGTTTCTGCAGAGCCCGTTTTGGGGTGTCCTTCTCCGGGATGTACCCCTGTCCCCGCTTCTCCTGCAGCTTGGAGCTTTCCAAGGCAACTCGTGAAGTTTGGGTGATTGTCAGCTGCCTCATGGCTCAAGCTGTCTAGAAAGTGAGACTTTCTAGAGCTGCTTACCCAGACGTTGGTGACCAAAGGTTCGGCCTATGTCATGGGAGGAAATCTGGAAACGCTGTTTAGGGGAATGTCAGGAGAATGGGGTTTTGTGGTTGTTGGCTTCATGAGTCTTTATCTCTTGGGTTTACTACTCTGGTGCAGCTTCCTTGATAGTGTGAGGATTTGGAGCTGCCTGGCCGTGCCACCATCAAGTTTGAGATCCGCTTGTCTCAGGACCCATGCAGGAGGAGGACTGCCAGCCTGCCTGGATTCTGTCACAAGTACAATTCTTTGGAGTAAAAATTTTCTTCCAGAAAATGTCAGTGTCATAAAAATTCAGCGCTAGAACTGGAGAAGATGGTAGGAATGCAAACTGGTGGATCTGACCAGCTTCCATGTTAGACTGGGAGCTGCTCTGGCCACACGGGAACTGCAGGCAGACTTGGGAGGACCGTGTCTCACAGACTGCCAGTAGTGTGTTGTGCAATTTATTCCCTCCAGTGAAAATATAAACTCTACAGAAATTAGTTGCCTACAGGTCTTTCATCTCCAAGGAAGTTTCCTTCTTCCCTTATTTTTTAGGTTTTTTTTCCCATGCTTGATGAGGAACATCAATGAAGGAGGTACGTAATTGTTGAGAACCGAAGGGATTTGGGCTTGCAGGCAGGATCTGTGAGGTCTTTCTCCCTCTGTGGGTTCTGAAGGTGGTGCTTCCCCAGAGCATGTCAGCCAGAGCATGCTCTTCTTTGGCAAAAATTGAGGGCTTCGCATCTTTGATTTCAAATTGAAATAGCCATCAGTGGGCAGCTGTGTGGTGGAGACTAGGGATCCCAGACTGGAAGGAGTAGAATGCCCTTAGGGACTCGCGATGCGGCGGGAACTCCATCTGGGCCAAGAGGACCGGAGAGAATCTCACCTCTCTTCTCACGTCAAAGCTCCAGAATCCAACGGCGCTGACGTTGAGTGCTGTGTGCTGGCCTTGGTTGGAGGAGTGGGAGGTGTGGGGGGTAGGACGCAGCCACGACAACACACAAAATAAACTCTGAACAGGTAGAAGGAAGCCCTGCGGAGATGCTTGCTGGGTTTCTGCAGCAGTTTTGGCCCTTGTCAGCATTACCAGAATTGACAGGGATCAGCGGAGGGCTTTATGCAAAGAAAAGGCGGCTGGTCAGGTTGACTTCCTTGGGTCGCTGTGATCTCTGTTACAGTTGTTCCCGGTGTGATTATTTTGAGGGTTGTGCAACTGAGAGCTGCAGAAGAGCCATGCAGCTTTATTTCTGCTGTGTGTGAAAGGTTCTGTGTTCATTTCAAACCCCTTCATTGCTCTATCCATCAAAAAAAAAACCCAAAACTCCTGAAGTCTGCAGGAATTTTTGTGAAGTCTAACTTGAAATGCTCACCTTCCCTTTTATCGCCCTTATCAGCGCACAGAGCTCGGTTTGTGAGATTTGGAGCTGACATTTCAAATCGCTCTGAGTCTGCCTGTATCCCTTTTAAAGCGGGCTCCCCTCCCAGATCAGAAGTGACCAGGGTTTTGGGTTTTTTTTTTGTTAGACTCCGTGTTCCTTTAATGTTTTCCTCCTAATAGACGTTGAAAGCGTTCTTCAGAGGCACGGCACAAAACATTCAGATAGTGATACGAGCCAGCTGAGGAGAGTTGTCAGGGAGAGGGAACATTAGGAGAAGGATTGAATACAGATGGATTCCTCAAAAGTAATGTAACCTGTTATGATTGCTTTGAAATCCTACACCCTTTCCATCTACTTACACCTACCAAAAGTTTACATTTGCATTGATGTATGAGAGGCAGAGCTAAAATGGAAGTAATCTCTGTTGTATACACGCTTAAGTGTGTAATTTTAGCTAAATACAACAGTTGTGACCAAGCTCACGCCTGCATCCTCGGTGGGGAAGCCCACAGCCATGGAAAGCTGCGGGAGGGCCCATCCATCCCAGCTCCTCCGGAGGGGCCGGGACCGCCCAGCACCCGTCTGCTCGCTCTCGGTTCCTTCAGCCCTCTCAGACCCACACCGGACAAACTCTTCGGATGCGCTCTGCTGCTCTGCCTTTGCGTCAGCAGATACCAAGGAGAAATGGATTGATCTGTGCATTTTATTCTAGAAATCGTCGTGCTTTCTTAATATACTCTGAGAATAACCCGTGCCTCTTCCAGGCAGTCCTGGCAGAAGGTCCGCTAGAAGCTGGTGCTCTATTTTAATTGGGCTATCCAAAAAGCATCCTTCCTTTTGCCCGCAGGGAAGGCCTGAGCTGTCCGTCATTCCGGCCTCAATTGAAGAGGCTGGATTAGCCTCCGGCACGCAGCTGTCGGATCGGATGTGACAGGAGGGCTGTGCTGTGCGGCGCTCCTTTGATGCTCAGAACTGACCAGTACGCAAGGGGAGAACTGGAGAAGGGGGTGGTGAGGATTCCACTTACTATACCTTGCTTTTTAGGCAAATTCAAATTATTTCCAGCCTTAAATATTTGCCCTAGGAAGCTCTTCTGAAATCTGATAGAATATAGAAATAAGGTTGCTCTAGTGCATGTTTACAGCGACAGACACAAAATTTGTGTGCTGGGTGACGTCCGTGGTGACTCACCATCCCAAGGCGCCCATAAGCGTTCGTACCTAACCAGCTCTGTCCTGCACCCAAGTGTGGAGAAACCTCACAAGACTTCCTTCACCTCAAACAGTTGTGAGAAACCTCAGCTGACTCGGTTTTGGATGCTCTCTGCCCCAACTCTGCAGCTGAGCTTCGTCCTCTGAGGAGAAATAGCTTGGAGTTTTTGTTGGCTTGTAGCAAGCAAAATACTGGTTTTCTCTTTGTGACAGTTTGTTGCCAGCTGACCCCGTGGTGGACCCAAACCAGTACGGTTTTTCTCAGTGACCAGTAGAGATCCACGACCCCACGTATTATAAGGAAAATTGTCTGGTTCTGGTCCTGGAGCAGAAGGTGAATAGGGGCTGTGTGGGTGGTGTGCCAGCGGAAGGCTATAGCCCTGTCAGATTTGGGTTTTAAAACACCTTGGTAATGCTTCCATCCCTGCGCACCGAGTACCACATCACACAAATCATTCTGAAATCCTCCACCTGAAATGGCTTCTCTGCTAGTGGCGGTTTGGGTGGTGGCTGTCCTGCGTTTGTACTCCGTACGAACATACCGAACCTGCCAGCTCTTCCCTTTGCCAGTGTCTCCCTCACCTCCAGTCCTTCTGTCTGTGCCTTTCTCATGGCTTTCCTTGTCTTATTGAAATGTAAACTCATCGGGGCAGGGGCTCTTTTCTGTTGTCCGTAGGACTTTGCCCGCTGCAGTAGAGCCACAAAAGCTTTTCACATCAGAACCGGGAAGCACAAATCGCGTGATGTGTCCTCCTCAGAGGTGTTTGCTCAGGGTCCATTGCAAACCACATCGGCTAGGTGCCAGTGACTGAGTTACTAAGTGAAAGATCGCGCTGATGAACTTCATGATCTGAATTAAAACAGGACTCTGATTTTCAGAGCTGGCAGAGCTTGGAAAACCCAGGAATTCATCGACTTCAAGATACTGTACCAGTGCTGCTCTTCGTGCAGAGGGGTAGCAGGGCATGAAATGATCCCGTGCTGGTGTGAACCTTTCAGCTTGTTCCTCCTTCTGGAGGTGACTTGCAGTGACGACAGGAAGCCTGCGTGGCCCGACTGCCCTGCAGTGTGGCGGAGCTGGAGCTGGCAGCAGTGGCGTTTAAATGCCAGGGGCAGAGCCAGCGTGAAGGAGCTCTTGCCTGCTTCTTTCGCAGGCTGCTTCGCCGCTCGTGCAGGTCTTCTCCTGAGCAAGGAACTCACTTCCCAAGCTAGCTTGTGCAGGCGGTCTCTCTTCTACCATTTTGTTTAAAAGGAGGAGGTTGGCCTGCTCGCATGTGTACTTGAATAACCCGTCTGCAGGACAAGGCCTGTGGTTGTGTACGAACGAGCCTCCATAGATCCATGAACAGATTGTCCGTTGGAAAAGCCGGTGTGATTAGATGGTCCTTCCTGGTGGAATTTGCAAGTGTTTGATGTCCCTGAGCGTGACGTTTGAGGTCGGCTTTACATGCTGCGTTGTAAGCAACAGCCATTTCTTGCTTTACCTCCTTCCCTTGGCAAACGTGTTGGAGTAGAGAGGGATGTAAAAGCAAGCAGAGAATGGGTGAACCATACTGCACGTCCCTGGCTGTTGGAAGATGAGAAGCCCATTTTGACCAAGAAAAATGCTGTCTTATTAGAGAGATACTGCTTTTAGATGTCCTGCCTTGCTCATACAATGACAATGCTAAGCCGTTGGCCAGCAGTTGACCATAAATCTTGATGGGAACTGGACTTCTTCAATGTAGTCTTGTTCCTTCCCTTCTTCACCTCTAACAGTATCATCTTCATTACTCCATAAATTCCCTTTTGCTTCCAGTTATCAGTGAAATCGTTCATGGTTCTATCAGTGCAACTTAACATGAACACAGGTTATTCAGTAGCCTGTCACCGATGCTGGGGCTCCAGGCAGAGTCCTTCTGCCCAGTGATGCAGAGTACAGTCAAGGTTGTGTCCTTCTAATTTGACTCTCTCATTTTTCTTGCAGGCATGGGTCATGGAGAGAGCCTGTTAACCCTTACTATGTCAACACGGGCTACGCCTTGGCACCAGCCACCAGTGCCAACGACAGCGAGCAGCAGAGCATGTCCAGTGATGCCGATACGATGTCGCTGACGGACAGCAGCGTGTAAGTAACTCCAGTCTGGTGGGACAATAAACGGGACAATAGCGTGTTTGTTTCTTCGGCGTTGGTGCTGCTGTTGTGTTAGTCTTGGGGAGGCGTTGCCACAGCTGATGTTGGGGGCAATATCTGACTAGACCAAGGTATCTTCTGAATGCCAGAAAGAGCTTTCTACTTACCTGGGTACTTCTGTTGAGGTTTTTTTTCTGCCAAACTGTGCTCAGCCTGCGATTGCTCTTCAGTAGGATTAGCGACCAACGAGTTCTAGTTTATGTCTGAGGACCACTGCACTTAACACAACTTGTACCAGCAAGCCCTCGCCAAATCTGTTTTGCTTTTTCTTGTTCCTACCCTCACAACAGTGCCCAGCATCTCACCCATGAGATACCTTCCTTAAAGATGGTCTGCAAAGGGAGAAAAAAGAGATTATGAGATTTTTGTTGTGACTGCATCTCTGCGATGGAATAAAAAAGGACTTGGGGGAAAATAGTCCATGTTTGGTCTGGTTTTTAGTAGTGCAAATGCAAAGTGTCTTTCTGTAGAGCAGAAACCCTTTGATTCTTCAAGCGAAAGATGACAGGTTTACAGAATTAGGAGAGGGTTTTATTAACAGCAGTGCTGTAAACACGAAGTCCTCCAAGAGGCTCGTTTAGTGTCACTGTGAATGTCTGGAGCTGTCAGACCTTGTTGGAGAAAGTTTCCAGCCTGTGTTGTGGATGTTGTTAGTGGGTGCTGCAACTGTTCCCCATGGTGAGCTGGCGAACGTGCGACATGGTAAAGGGGCTCCTCCGTCTGCTGTGGCGGCTCTGTGTGAGCTGGTGGCATCCTTGTCCCCGGCTCCGCGGAGGCTTGGAGCCGTTTAGGAGCAGCCATTGAGTCCATTCTGCTGCCTGGCACCAGCTCCTCGCGTCTTATCCACGTCGTATTGCAAAATGGAGGAGGCAGACCTTGGCCAAAGCGGCATGGGAGGTGGAGGATGCCCTTGGGACAGAAAGCTGTAGAGGACTGCTAATTAAAGGCTCAGTTTGATACAAATCCAGCTGCTTTGCCACATTCTTCTGCAGTTCTTCATATTCATCAATTTATATGGAGGAATGCTCTGAAGCTAGCAGGGGTCATCTAACTTCTTGTTATCAGGAGAGACAGATATAAGAACTCCTCAAAATTAATTAGCTTTTAGCACTTCCTTTTCCACTGGTCCAGCGGGCTCATGGGGTTGCGCTGATGGTTGTACCTGTGATGAGTTGTGATCATTTATGCCAGAGTTCTTCACCCTCCTAATTTTTATTTCAGTCGCTATAATTTA
This sequence comes from Tetrax tetrax, assembly GCA_009806455.1. Lineage (NCBI taxonomy): Eukaryota > Metazoa > Chordata > Aves > Otidiformes > Otididae > Tetrax > Tetrax tetrax. Next base: position 50,638 of record WHYT01016026.1, read on the forward strand.
TGTCTTTCCCAGGCAGAGTAATTTCTGTGTGACCATCCTCTGCGTTCTTTATTCTTTGCTCCTTTCTCCTTTAGGCATTTTATCCCTTCTCTGCCCACCATGGGCTGCTTCTAGGAGTTTAATTACCGCTGATCCGTGTGCTACCTTCTGCTAATAACTAACCCAGTCTCAGTGGTTCGTTTTAAGTAAGTCTCAAAAATCATAACTGTAAGCCTGTGATCTTTCTGTGCATCTCAAACTGGATGCGCGCAGATTGGTCCCCAAATTGGGATTCTGGACCTACAGCCTTGACTTTTGGCTTACAAAGACTGTGTCTGCTTTCAACACTTGCTCTTCGTTACGTCCTTTAAAACTCCAGTACCAGGTTTTGGTTGGATTTTACATGGCGTTGCTGAACCTATCTGCCTCCCGAGTTTCAAAGGAATTTTTGCAGAATTGCCCAAGGCAGCAAAAATGAAGAACAACCAGACGCACGTTAAAGAAGGGACTCCTGCTGCTTGACAAGACTTGCATGTCTCGGCGCTTTGAATTTAGGCCTTCTCTAAGGAGGCCTCGCTCTGCTGATGAGCGAGGTTCTTCCCTACGTGTGCTGTTTACATACAGCAGTCAAGCTCAACAGCGAAGAAATCTGGCATCTGCTCCACGGCAGCGGATGACTGGGGTGTGATCCCGAGATGGAAACCTCTGTGACGCTTTGCCAGAGGAGAAGGTGTCTGGACGGTCGGAATGCAAACGTCGGCTAATTGAGGAGTGCTAACAGTAAGGCAGGAGCATGCCTCGATGCAAGGCGTGCTCTTCCAGCCTTGGCCAACTCAAGTCAACGGAGAAGGCAGACGCGTTGAGTGGTCGCTTGTACTCTGACGTATTGCAGTTGTGTCACCAGCTCCCGTCCAAGCTTTGACGCCGCATTGATCACGGCAAAGCGGGGTGCGGACGCAGCTGCACGTGCAGCCCAGCTGCCCAAAGCCGCTGGCAGACCTGGGCGATGCTCTGGCCACCCGGCCTCCTGCGCTGGGGCGAAGGGAGGCAGGCACGGGCTTTTCGAGAGCGCCCAGCTCACCGGGGTGTTTTTAAAAGCCATTTCTGTGGTACCAGCTCCAAGCACGCTTGCCTAAAAGACAAACTTTCAACAGGATGTCTTCCCAAGCACTGGTAAATATTATTATAATGGGTTGAATTTATATAATGAACGTGTTATCAGCCCCTGTTGTTTGAGGATTTGGCTTTTTGAGCGGCTTAAAAAACATTGCTCTCAATGCCTGTGCTCCACTGATTATTTTTCAGCCTTCCTGTGTCATACAAATTCCTCTGCCCTTGTAGGCAAAACAGCTCTGGTCCTCTCTGCTGAAACCTGTTTTCATAATTGCCGTGGCAGCTGTGTTGTTTTAGCTGGTTTACGCGGAGGCAGGGTCCTCCTGGAGAGGACATGGTGAAAAGCTCCGCTGAGCGCTAGCCCAGCAAGCGTGCTGTGGCCACAGGTGGGGCCCGGTCGCTCGCTGCTGGTGGTCGGTGGTGGGTTGGGGCTTTGGGGCTCTGCCCTCACCCCCGAGCTGCTCGGAGCCTGCCCCAGGCTTGCAGCAGTATTTACAGCGCGTCCTGCTCGGCTCTTGCTGTCTCGGATAAACCCCACGTACAAATAGCGTCTTCAACGGCCTCTGCGTGGGAGGGGTTGTCGCAGCAGAGACACTCAAGGGAAATTAAGGCAAATCTTGGTTGGAAGGTAAAGGGCAGAAGCTGAAATGCATTAAATCGCCCTGTGATGTTCCAGTTGAGATACAAAAATGCCTTGGGTCCATCTCTTTCTTCCCTTTATTTCTGCAAAAGCTCACAGTGGGTAAACAAGAGGTCATGCCTCCTCTTTAGCCCGGTGCTGCGATCCAACTGAACAACAATACTCCTTCTTCTGGACCTTATCACGTGTCCTGGCTTATTTGGCCTTCAGGAAGTCCTTGGTGCTGGTGGGCCTGGCCGGAGAGATGCTCGTTCTTCCCCAGTTCCAGTCAAACCTGCCCCAGAGCAAAGAGCTTTAGGACAGTGGTTACTGCTTCATAAAACCCTGTGGATTAAATATCATTCCTTGGATGACTGGCCTTTGGCCAAAATCCCTGATGATTTTCCCATTGCGCTGCTTTATGTGAGAAAAGTGTCTTGGTGACGGTGGTGCTTTGGGTGTGAGTAATTGGTAGAAAATACCAACATTGCTGGGGGTTTGTTTCCTGTCTTTCCTACGCGAGTTATCCAGAATGACCCTGCGTGCTGCTATATTTAAACAAATGTAGCGGCTTTTTAATTTAAACGGTCCCAAATGGTGATTTCCAACTTGGTAGGCTCAACGGTTGGGTTGCGAGGTTGAGTTTGGAGGTTGTCTCCAGAGGAGCGAAGACAGCGCTTGGCAGAAGACTCCAACTTCAGAGCCACAGCAAAACCCCCCTGCTCACCAGAGGCTCCTGCAGGTCCTTTCAGAGAGGAGAGGAAGCCCCCGCGTTTCCCCGAGAGCAAACCAATTGCGTTGTCGTTAAAGAAACGGTGGAAATACTCTTGCTCCCCTCATTGCATTTCAGCACAGAGCTTTCTGGTGCTAGAGAAGACCGCGTGATGAAACAAGGAAAAACAGTTTGGGGAAGTTTTATTTTAAAAGTAGATGTGCTCTAAAAAAGTTTTTTGATTTTTTTTTTTTTTAATATATATATGAAATGTCTCTATCTATTGAAAATATCTCAAAGCAAGCTACCTGACAAAAGGAAAACAAAAGTACGGTATTGGTTTTCCTTGCTTTCCCCCCATCTATTGAATAAGGTTTTGTTGGGATAAAATTAAAGTGCTTATCTTTGAATTTGCTTCCTCTGGTTGAGTTGGCACAGCACATTGAACGAAGGAATGTTCCAAGTTCAGAGGTGGCATTGGGGAATCTAGTTAAAATGACATCAAAGGCAGCACAGCGGGGCTGAACATGTGTTTGAAGCCGGATAGATTAGAGGCCATTATCAGCCTTTCGCTACTGTGCTGGGAACAAAAGTCGCTCTTTCCGCTGGGACTGCTGCTGGGGAGAATTTAAAAAAAAAAAAAAAAAAAAAAAAAAAAAAAAAAAAGGAGAGAGAAAGAAAGAAAAATTGCACCTTCTAATATAATGCGGCTTTTCCCGCGATGGCCATGCGGCTTTAGCGCGCAAGTCGTGTTCTGGCGCCCGGGTTTTGTGCGGTGGTTAAGCTGAAGTGTTGTCTATTGATGCCAGCCAGCGATGGCTAATATAATCCCCTGGATTATTTTTTTTCCTATAAAAATTGCCAGTTGTTTTGTTGCTGTCCAGTCTGGAAAAAGCCGTGTCGTGATGTGATGAGAGTCTTTAACCGTTGTGACTCTTAAGTCATTTTTCAAGTGGAGGTTCGTCATTAAAGAAAACGAAGCCATCTCATGAAAGCCATCGTGGTCACCGTCGGTATGGCAACACCTGGGGAAATTGTTGGCTCCTGTGAGGTGTTGGGCACAGCGGAGGTGATGCTCCCAGACGCGCTCTTCCTCCTCCCGCCTTACCTGCGGCCACTAGCTGGAGCTGTAATTAGCCTGGCTAATTTTCTCTTCTCTCATTTGTCTTCCAACTAAAAAGCACTCATCATTAATCACAGGTTTGATTTTATTTTAATGGTGTTTAATTTTGAATGCCTGGGTTACTGCATTTGTCTGATGTCCTTTGGTGGCAGTTCTGCCTGCGCCCGCGTTTCCGAGGAGCCCGCGGAGCAGCGGGCCCGGAGAGCCGATGGCGACCGTCCTCGCGCAGGCTGCTGCTTGCAACTCGGGAGGTTTGCAGGCAAAGCGCCGCAGTAAATTGCGTTTCCCTTGCCAAACGGCATCTCCACTTCAAAAATCTGCTGGTTAAACTGTTTGGCTTGTGTTCTGGAGGAGCAGCTGTGCTTGGCAATTGGGGAGGGGGGTAGGTGCTAAGTACATTTGGCTTCTGCAAACATCTCATCCTTGTGAGATGTGGTGGGACTGGCTCGTTTGCGCTGCTCGGAGTGGCGCGGGGTTGGAAGGAGACAGCACGTGCGCGCGGAAGTTACTCGGTCCTCGCGACAAACCAGGCTTCTCCATTCATTTCACCCCATTGCACAGCCCTCCCAAGCACTTACTTTTACTGAGTCAGGGAAATGTGTGAAATAAAAAAGGAAAGCTCCAAATTGCAAAGCTCCAGGCTGGCGTTTGGTTTTGCATTCGCTGATTTTTCTCGAAATGACCCAGTGTCACCCGGAGATGAGCCCGTGTCCTTGTCTCATAACTGAGCTCCGCTTCCCTCGTGTTCTCCTCCGCCCTGGGTATGAGCAGGGTGGTTGCGATGGTGAGAACAGAAATGCAGTTCCGTTCTTCACCTGCAGCCATCCTCAGCCGGTGATGCTTTGCTATGGGGGTGCTTAGTGAAGCCTGGTGGCCCCCCGTCACCAAGACCTACACCCACCCAGGCCCCTGTCTTTGCAGAGGGGCTGCGTGTGGCTCGGTGGAGGAGGCCTGCACTGTTCTCCAGCTCACGGTCTGTCAGGACCGAAGATGGTTGCCACCGCTGTCTCCTTCATCCGTCACCAGCCTTTTCAGCCAGGGCACAGGCCCAAGCAGGGCTGGTTCGCTTCGGTGCCGCTGGCCACGACTTCCCTCCCTAACCTCGTCCAGCCCCTGGGACAAGGGCTAGGTTCTTCCACACGGTAACTCCAGTATCAAGGCCATGATTTCAGACTGAGCCAGAGATAGTGATAGAGTTGGCTTCTTAAGAGCAGCAGAGCCTACCCCTTCCCTTTGATAAGCCGTTTGAGAAGGTGTCACGCTCTCTTAAAAATACATACCTTCTCCCTGACCGAGTTCCCCTTGGTGTAGCTGCTCATTGAGCTCCCACTCCTCCTCCTCCTCCCCTCTCCTAGCCTGCCCTGTGGTTTACTGTGTACATTACAGGCTCTTTTAGAGAAAGCAACCAACTATAAAAGGTACCAGGATGCTGTCCAAGTCCTTCTCCCTGCCCTCTGCCTCGCTCTGCTCCCGGCGGATGCCGTGTAAGTCCTCCCGGCACCCGATGCCAGAGCATTGCCGGTGCGCGGACAGGGGTGAGCATCGTTCTCCGCGTGGGTTCCTCTTGCTCTGCGCCCTCGCCCTGGGCACGCAAAGCTTTTCTCAAGCGTTAAAGGGGTCTCCTGCCTGCCCCTCTGCGGCAGTGAGGCTTAAATGAACGCCGTGTCGCGGAGAAAGGCACTAAAGCAGGGCGTGTTGTTGTTTTGTTCCGGCAGAGATGGGATCCCCCCGTACAGACTCCGAAAGCAGCATCGCAGAGAGATGCAAGAAAGTGCCAAAGCAAATGGACGTGTGCCACTACCTCACATTCCTGTAAGTAGCACTATCTCCTTCCCCAGAGGTAAATATGTAAAATATGTGAGATCTCCAGCGTACAGCTGCACTGCTTGCTTGAGTTTAACCCTCTGGAGCGCTGTGTTCCTTTGGGGGTGTTTTAAGATGGAAATACACCATGCTGAGAAAGGACTTGGTAGCCTTCTGCCAAACTCATCATCCAGGGCTTCTCCAAACACATAATTCTTCTTAACTGTTCAGTCAGTAGCTGGTTGTTTCTCCTGGATGAGAATGGAAGCGCTGGCTGGCATTTAACTGCTAGCAGGTTATGTGCCCTGGGGTGAGCTGGAGGTGTTTGTGGAAGGTGTAGGAGGCCATTGGACATGAAGGCTGATGTAGCTCTCAGCCAAGGTCAACTGGGGAGAAATGCAACTGTCCCGAGCGGTATTTCTGCACTGGGCAGCCAAAGGGAGCTGGAACCCGTTCTCAAGGACTCGGCAAAGCCAGCCTGGGGATACGAGGCAGGAGAGCAACGAAGGTGCAGGCGTAAGTATTTCATTCGTCTGGTACCATCTCCCAGGTTGCTCCAGGTAAGCAAGCAGCTTTTGGAAGATGAGCAGAACTGCTAGGGCTCTGCAGCACCATCTGCAGCTCTGCTTATTATTATTTTCTTTTTGTGAGAAGTTACAGGTGACCTTTAATATCTAGCAGGGAATAAAGGTGCTGCTTTCCCCTGCGGACAGCTGGACTCCAGCACAAATCAAATAGGGAGGGAAAAAAAAAAAAGCCTCCATCTGCTTTTTCCAGAAGTGCCTTCAAACTTGGTGCAGCTGTTCTCATCCTGCCTCCTCAAAGCAGCACAATACTAGCAGAAATACACCCTTGTTTTAATCTGATTTAAGGAAAAAAAACCCCAACGGCACCACTCTTTGTTTTGCCTTTTAAATTAGATTATTTTCCTTAGATGTAAGAGGGTCTCCTGTGCTTTGATCACTGGGTTGACAATAAAAGCCCTGGCTGTGGCCGCTCGCTAGCCATCCCTGCTCAGTCACCTCTCTTTTCACACAGCTGCTTTCACGGCGCGGTTGCTGTTGAAAAGGCTGGCTGGGTGCCTTTTGCTTTCACTCCATGCCGTTTTTACTGTAAGCATGGCTTTGTTAGAGTTGAAGTTTGAAAGCTTGGCCTTTATTTTTTTTTTTGTTGGTGGTGGTGTTGCCGTTCCCCAACAGCAGGAACTACCGACTGAATTTTCTCTGACTTCAAAGCTTGTCAGTGGCTTTACCTTTTGGATAAAAATAAGAGTGGCTTTCTGTTGATGGTGCGCACCGGCAATGCCTCTGTGAACCGTGGTTATAAACTGGGAGTATGGAGCATTAAATATGTATAGTGAGCTCTGCTTTAACGAACTTCCACCTGCCAAACGTTTCTTTTGTGGAACTGAGTAAGTGTCATTCCAGCAGCAGTTCTTGCAGGCTAATGAGTTTTACTTAGCATTAAATTTTATCGACCTTTTTGGAAACCAGTTAAAAAATAGGGGGGAGGGGGAAACAAGGTTTAAATTGGCCACCTGCTGCTTAGAAATTTTTATATTATCCTACTTATCTACAAGGTCTTTTAGAATTACATATTCCTGCTAAACTACACACAGCTGCTTCACAAGGATTTTTCTGTGGAACATCCACCGTTCCCATTAGGTTCTGCGCTGCAATTTTAAGTCCCAGGGAAAAAGGCATCTCGATGCGTATTTATATGGGAGCAGAGGACCGAGAAGTAGAGTTAGTTCTAGGCTTTCTCCAGGGAATAAAAGTTTGGTTCAGACACGCTGGCACCTCCTGCCAGCCAATTACTGACAGAGAATTGGCGCTGACTTCAGAGAGGCGCTGCTCTGCCCTCGCTTATCAATCAGCCAAGAAAGGCGAAGGTAATTAGACAATATGTTTTGACAACACCAGTGTGAAATGTTATAAAGTTAGTCTTCTAAAATCACCTCTAACTGCATGCTTATTGAATTAAACTTCCCCAATTAGCAAGGAGCCATGCAAATGTTTCTCCAAGCGTTGCTTTTCAAAGCCGGTGGTTAGGCTATCTCACAGCCCGTAGCTGAAGCGGTCTCCGTCGGCTGGACCTGGTGGTTAGCGTGCTTTTAAACGTGTCACGGTGACTAAACTGCAGCCTTTGCTGAAGGTCTTTATGGGCTCGTATCTAACCAGCGTAGCCAGAGTCCATGCTGATAGTGCCTGCAGAATGCATGGCATGTTTTCCTAGTGATAGGAGAGAACCTCCTACTTCCGAAAAGCCGTTTCAGAAGTCCTTTGGAGACCTTACCGTTCCCTTAGAAATAAGTTATGGGGCTGTTACGCAAAATTCAGAAAGAACTCATATTGCTTTTAGTAGCAGAGGTTTTAGTTAGGTCCAGAAGCTATAAACTGTAGTGATTACATGTTCATAGGAGACTGCCTGCCGGGACAACGTCGGGCGCGTGCAGCCAGTGTCTGTGGGGTGAAGGGAGGTTTCTTTCAGTTGCATTGAACTTGGATGGACAGGGAGACCCTTGCGGAGATGTCTTGCACCCTCGAGCGGGCTGCTGAGGACCTCCTCAAGCTGTTGTGCTGAGCAGAATGCCCCAAGGATGGGGCAGCGGGTTTTGTAGATGCAGTGGTTTATCAAAGAGAGAGGAAAACCAGTTTATCCTAGAGATTCTTGGGTTCACTTATTTTCATTTCTGTAGTTGGACTTCAGTCACCTCCAGGCTTTGAGAACTGTGGATAAACGTGCTGAACTATTAGTTGTAAATGACCAAAATCATCTTGAGTTCCCTCTATACAGCAGTGACCCTGAATGTCTTCAGACCCTCGTTAGGGACGGAGCTGTGATCCTTAAGCATTGCTGGGCCTGGAGGGAACCACCTCACCGTAACAGGGCTCGAATGTGTGGGTTAGCAGACTTCAGCCTTTGCACCCGCTGCTGCTGGGGGCTCGGAGGAGACTTCGGTTTGGGATGCTGCATTCCACCAAAGGCTATGAAGATAAAGGAAAATTCTCTCCCGGTTCTGCTTTTCCGTGGAAGCCACTGCAATAGCTGCCATGGGGAGACCCGAGACTGTAACTGCTGGGCGCCGAGCTGCCTCTCATTAGAATCATTAGAATTAGGCTCATTAAGTTTCTAACGGAGCAGGGCTTGGTGCTGCCATCGTATAAACAACCGCAGGGAGAACTGGCATGTCTGAGGTGGCAGGAGGGAGTGAACGCGTTGCCTGGCGGGTTGCAACTTGTCAGGCGAGAGAGAAATTTCCCTCCTTGGGAATCACTGGTGCTGCCTCCTGAGATGGATGGTGGTGGGCATGCGTTTGAGGTTTTGGGTGAAAGCAGACTCCCTTGGCCAGAAGTGCTTCCCTGGGCTCCGTGGGGAGAATGGGGAAACATCACTGGATCCTAGAAGCTCCCCAGGGAGTAACAGAGCGGGGACCAGCTCTGCTGCATCTTCCCCCGTGACAGAAGAGGGTCCCATTTCTGGACAACACAAAGTCCAGGCACTGGGACGAAGCATGCCACTTTAGCCCTTATGCCCATATTTCAAGATTAAATGTCATTGTTGTAGATGAAATTCTTTTTCTGCAGTGTTTCTTTTTAATACAGGCCATTGATTTGCAGGGCTGAAGGTCCTGGTGGCAGCAAAGACTTTGTCATCTCTGGGTGGTAGCTCACACGTGCTATGCCCTCTCCAGCAGCTGCATCCCTGGATGAAGGGAATGGTTGTTTGCGGCTGTTCCCAGCTCAGATGGGTCAGTTGTGCCTGGGACAGCTTCAGGTGGAGCTGTTGGTCCCTCTGCTTGTCGTGGAAAGCAAGTGCTAGAGCAGGCAGTCCTTTTGCTTGCAAAGCCACATCATGTCCACAGACGTCCCCAGGGATGCTGCAGCCCAGCACCGTTTGACGTGGAAGAGAAGGCGACGGCAGCGAGCACTGGAGTTGAGATTTGCTGGCAGGGTTGGCTGGGTCTTGCTCTCCGCAAACAAAACAAGCGGTGCTTTAACTGAGACCTCCACAACCCAACTTGGGTGTCATAAAAGATGTCTTCAGCTTCTCGGTGCCATCAGCAGGATACTGCCTCTATTTTTTTTTCCCTGCGTTCCACTCGGCAGCTGGCGGAGAGAGAAAAACCAATATCATTTGCATACCTTTGTCAGGTTTGGAGGCAAAGCATTATTTTAGTCTTCCACATTGATCTTTTGGCTGATCTGGGGTAAATTTGGGTGGTCTTTCATCCTTCTTTAAAGATTTCAAGCTCGATGTCTGCTGCTGGTGCTGCATTTGTTCTTTTGCTGTGAATTATCTCATGTCTTCACATTTAATTTTATCTCCAGTCCTGTAGAGTGTATATTTCTCTCATGTTGGTATTGAAATATTTGAATGCAGGTTTTTATACTGGTGAATTTTCCATATATTTTTTTCCTCCAAATTAAATTTTTATCTCTGCCATGTCATTTTTATTTTTTCATGCAGCAGGGATAAAAATGAGGGGAAAAATACAGTGGCTGATAGCTTCATACTTCACTACACGAACTTCTTATCATAGAACTTAGGAATTTAGGGACAAAATAACTCAACATATGGAACCAAGAATGCCCTTGAACTTCCATAAATATTCATTTTTTCACCCAGAGCAGGCAGAAAAAAAAGGTATTTCTGTGTTTTTGAGACTGCTGTACTGATAAGCAAGGAGGGGATCATTGCACGACTCTGAAGAGCCGAGATGCAATCCAGCAGGATCCTGCAGGAAGAGAGGATGCTCTGTGGGAATTGTGGCCATTTGTGGCTGGGCTGGGTTGTAGCAGAAGATGGAGGGAAGTAAGAAGTCTTGGAGGTGACAAGATTTCCACTCCTTTCTGTGGCTATGGGCTGGATCTTCAGAGATTGAGTCCTCCTTTCTATCAAAGTGAAAACATCATGACTATAGACGTGATTTTTGAGAGGTTTGCCTGTGCGTCCTTTTCTTCCAACCCTTTGAGCCCAGGATATTCCTGTTGACCATATGTACATTAGGAGGAAAGCCAGCACATCCATCCCAAAGTGGGATTTGGTGCCGAAAGAGCTTGTTGAGTTGTGGCCCCAAAAACCCTTTCCCTTACGAGGGGTGGTGTGTGGTGCTGGTGCCAGCCGTGGAGCTGGTGGTGGTGGCTCAGCTTCCAGCACCCCAGTCCTAGGCTGCACCTCTGCGTCTGCCAGCCCTTCCTCCCTCAGCTCCCCACTGGAACGACTGGCATTTCCAGTTATCGAAGCCTCCAAAATAAACCTGTGATTTTTTTTTTTTCATGCATCTTTTGCTAACCCCCGGTGTGTTTTTCCTTCAGCGTACATACCGAATGCCAAAGGATATCCACGTGGAACCGGAGAAGTTTGCTGCAGAACTGATCAATCGTTTGGAGGAGGTACAAAGGGAACGTGAAGCAGAGGAGAAGTTAGAGGAGCGCCTTAAACGCGTTCGAGCGGTTAGTAACCTCCTTGCCTTTGCTGCCAGCCTGGGAGTCTGTGTGTGTGCTGTACGCCACGGGGACCGTTCAGCTGCTCTGGAAGCAGCCAGGCTGACTGCTTCCCTGCTCCAACAGCCGTGGTCATCACTAGCGTGGGGGCTTCTGGAGGCTCCCATTGGCCCAGGAGCTTCCGCAGTGCTGTTCCCCCATCCACGGAGGGCTCCAGCACTCCCTCTCTGCTGTAAGGTACCAGCTGTGGCACAGCAGAGCCCACTTCTGCCACCAGTTAGGGGCCGTGGATGCTCTCCATCATCTTCTCTGGCACCCTCATTCTCCCCACTTTGTGAGCAGTCCCTTCCGTGTGAGGATGGGTCTGTGTAACAGGGGTTCACCTTCCCCTGTGGGGTTTTGTGTGACCCCTGTTTCCCCCAGAAACGGTAACCAGAGGGCAGGTGATACGCTTGGAGGTGTTTGGGTCTGCTATCAGACCATTTCTACCATAATCAAAAGGGTTCTGCCCGTCAGAGCCTAGAAAATTTGGAACTGATCAGGTGTAGCATCAAAAACCCCTCTCCTGGGCAGAGAAACGCGCTGACCCCACATGGGTGGCTGAGGAAGCCCAGCCCAATGCCGCTGCGTGCTGAGCCCTGGTACTGCTGGGGCCCCTCGGAGCTCGAGGACGTGGTAGGCGCACCAAGGGAAGCGTGCCAGGCCTTTAGCTCCTCAACAAGCTCCAAAAGGGAGAGAACGAGATGGTGGTCACCTGGCTGCCGTGGCCCTGAGGCAGAGGCTCTGTGCTCTCTAAACCCACAGCTCTCCCCTAAAGCGGAGGTGTTGGTGACTGTCTCAGCGAGCTCCGTGCGTTCGGAGAAGCTGGGCCTCCGGGGGCTCCAGGGCCCAGCACCCTTCAGCCCCGTTAGAGCATTTTTAAATGTTCATCTAGTAGCTCTTTAAACAGAAAACAGTTGTAGGTGGTTGTATTCACTTTAAATCACATCTGCGTTCCAAATGCAGAGAAGTGAGGAAGGCAGAAAGATCTGTGAGATTTCCTTCAGCTCTGGGCATTGTCCAGCAAACTCCCTGCACCTCTGCGTCCAGCATCCAGCCAGAAAAGGCCAGCGAGGTGCTGGTTTGTGATTAGACTCCTGTTCTTCTTGAATTGATCCATTTTCCTGTCTGGTACCTATCGCTTTCTAGACAAAGCAGCACTTTCTGCTAACACATTCCCAGAGCACTATTCCTCCTCTTCATCCTCCTCTTCCTCCTGTGGCTCTGTTGCAGCCCCAACCTGTACCAGACTACGTTATCTCAGCCCTCTGCCTCCTTGAGGAAGCTGGCAGTAGCAATACCATAAAATCAGCAAATGCCTGTGTGCCAGAGAATAAATTTAAGTCTGTTTAAACACATTTTTGTGTGACTTAATCTATTTTTAAGCCCAGGACTCCCACTAATGCTATATATTAAATCTCTCCGCTGTCTCCAGAATGTTTTTCATTGACTGGCTGGCATCTGGCATTAGCCATTCAGGAAAAACTCAGAGTAAGCAATTGTAGCTTTTTTAGGTCAGCACTTAAGGTGTAGGAGCTGCTGGTATCAGCAAGAGGAGAGCTGGGATCCTGATAGATCACAGGGTTGGTTTTTTTTTTTTTTTCCATGACCTGAACACCAGGACTACAGGGTGACCTCTTACCAGGTCTGCATGGCTCACTGAACAGCAGCACAGGGAAAACCATGAGCAATAGTCACACCAGGCAGTTTGCAGCTTAGCAGAGAAGCTGGAAATATCTTGCAGAAGCTAGGAAAAAAGGGGTTTTTTTCTCCCCCATACTGAGCTATCTGCAGGTTCCCTTTCAAAGCCACATCACGCAGTAACATCGAGAAGAGGCATCTGATTTAGAGCCAAGCGCCTTTACTGAAAAGACTAAGATTTCTGTTTATAAAAAAACAAAAAACAAATTCATTAATTATTCTGAGCAGCGTGGGGGAGAATTAGAATATACGTGTGTTCCCTTATTACTTTTTGAGCCGCTTCAGCCTCGTGTCCATGCGTGGAAGCTGCAGCATCGTATCATACGTATCGCTCTTTGTCTGACCTGGGCAGATGGAAAATAAGCCAGGAGAAGCAAAGCCAGCACTGAGATTTTTGCTGTTTTATAAAACATTGCCTAAATAGAGAAGGAACTCGTTTGCACGATGGTAGGAACTGCACTGGTGATTAGGTGAGCTGTCTTGCCTTACCGACCAGTAGCAGCCTGACGGGTGGGACTGGGAGAAGGCAGAGGAGGGAGCTTGCAGCAAAGTATCGCTCGCCCGTAGCTCATCGGTGCAGATGTCAGCCTCCGGATTCAAAGGGAAGGGCAGCCCCGACCTTGCTGGAGAGGAAAAATAGCTCAGCAGGCAGTCAGCAAAGTGGAAGCCTGCGTCCCTCTATCTGCGCCGCCTTTGGGAGCGGATGCGGAGGTTTCTGAAAATATTATGTCAACAAAGCACCATCTAGTGGTTATGGCACCCGGGCCTTCCCCGCCTGCCGCCGCCTGCGCCCGCTGCCGCGCCTGGCCCAGCCAGATGCCAAGCTTTACCCAACTCACTGCAGCGAGATGCCGAAACACAGGAAAGCCGAGCTCTTGGAGAGGGGGCTGCTCTCCAGGCCTGCCCCACCGCGGTAGTCATTGCCTCTTGCCTGCGCCTCCTTGGTCACGTCGTTGTCTTGCCTTCCCTTTCTCCTGCCGGTGCCAGCTGCGGGCAGGGTGAGGGTGCTCGGTGGGCAGAGGGGCTGTAGGTTCGGCAGCAGGCCAGGGGCGGGCGGGTTTGGGTGGGAGGGAAGGCTGCTGCTGTATTGACTATGGTCAGGTAACTCAGGCAAGGAGCACCTTGCGATGCCAAGGCTTGACTCTGCCATGTTGTGGAAGGACATGGGGTAATGGTTTTAAAATAGGAGGAGATAGATTTAGATTAGACGTAAAAAAGAATTTTTTTAGAGTGGGGATGGTAGAACACTGTCCCAGGTTGCCCAGAGAGGCAGTGGATGCCCCATCCCTGGAAACATTCAAGGCCAGGTTGGACAGGGCTCTGAGCAACCTGATCTGGTTACTCAGGCCATGGTTTAGTAGGCATGGTGGTGGTTGGTGGTTGACAGTTGGACTTCACGATCTTGGAGGTCTCTTCCAACCTTATGATTCTATGGTTGGAGATGTCCCTGCTCCTTGCAGGGTGGTTGGACTGGATGACCTTGAAAGGTCCCTTCCAGCCCAAACCATTCTGTCATTCTATATCCAAAGGCCTACGTTACAGTCCCAGTTTGGGCTCCCCAGACCTCATGCTGTTTGTTGTTTTTTTTCACTGCACGTTGAAAAGGTTTAGCAGAACTGCTATCTGCAGCCTTGACTCAAACCTTTGGCCTCTGCCCTGCTCAAGAAGAGAGGGCAGTTTGGGATAGACACCCCAATTTCTTCGTTAGCTGCTATTTCCTTGCTGCTGGGGCTTTCCTGCTCCTCCCTTCAAGGCTGAGACCAGGACACCAGCTGCCCCCAGGGCTTGCCTGCACCCCACCAGCTCCAGCGGCACTTGCTCCGGCCTGAGGACTTGCTTTGGGTCCAGATCTGCTCAGTGACACAGACGAGCTGAGCCGAGGCAAACCGAGAGCGTGCCAATGCATCCCTGTCCTTCCCTTAGCCCACCCTGATCTCAGTCTTGGAGCAAAGCAAAGTACTGGGTCCCAGGTATTGGCAAAATGGAGTTCCAGGCAGGCAGAAGATTTCCCAAATGCCAGGCACTCATTTGGCTGAACCACCCCAGGTTGTCACTCTCGTGCCACCCCGCTTCAGTGTGACAGCACTGCCGGAGCTCTGGGCTCTGAGCGGAAGGGACGCACCGCCGTTCATCAGAGATCTGCGCCGGGGCTCGGTCTTGCCCTGCGCACCAGTTGGTGTTTAAACTGAAGAGTTTTCTGGAAAGGAGGTACCAGCCCTAAAAGGCTCCCAAGTGCATCGTTGGGTTATAATAAACTGCTAATGAACGCTAACCCCGGCGCTGGGGATTTAGTCAGCACACGCTTCGTCTTTTCTGGTCCCTGAGCTGGGTGCCCAGGGACGGCGTTTGGCAGGCCGTAGCACCGTGGCTGGAGATGAAAAGTGCCTCTGAAGTTCTTCAAAGCCATGCGTTAGAAAGTGGCGCGTCCCCTCCGGGCGTGGGCATCGTGTCACGCCCCCCAGGCTGGCAGCACCCGCGCCTGCAGCGCTTTCAAAGGCTGGCATTGTCCCTGCTCCAGGTGTGACACTGGGAGGAAGTCTGTTATTTGCTTTCTTGCTGTGTGGTTGGCAGCTGAGACTTTGAAGCTGGTTAGCAAGTGATGGATGATGACATCTGACAGGCAAAGCTGATGGGAGTCAGTGTTTTCCAGCAGATGCATTTATCTGGCAGGGCAGAGATACCCCGTGCTGCAACCGATTTCCTTACTGTGCCAAAGGAGTAAAAGAGAGCGGAATGAAAGGACTCGCTGCAATCTTGCTTATGTAATTAAAAAAAAAAATAGGAATCCTGACTTCCAATAAAGAAACTTCATAAATATCTGAGTTTATGTTGGAGCGTAGAATAGTTTGTCAGCATCAAAACTGTGGCTGTCAGCATGGAGGAGTTTTATTCTTCCTGGCAAGGGCTTCAGAGTCGCTAACAGCGTGTCCCAGACTACAAGAACCAGCAGTTAGTTCCAGCCCAGTTCTTTATCTGTGTGAAGTGTTTCACTCCAGCCTCAGCGCGCCCGGGAGAAATCAATGTTTGGTTTTCAAAAGCGTTCGTGCTGCTGTCGACCTTCAGTCACTCCCTCCTGTCACAAGCCCACTCTTGGCTTTGCCTTGCTCGGTGGCCATGAGACTGCACGGGCTTGGGTTGAGCGTTAGGAAATTTTCTGCTGGAGGGTGACACGGTCTGGGACAGGTCTGCAGCGGGGCGGTGGATCTCCTCTTGAAGGTTTCCAAGATCTGGCTGGACGAAGCCAGGCCTGACCCCTTCGAGGGTTGGCAGCAGTCCTGCTGCGAGTGGGAGGTGGGACTAGGGACCCCTTCCACCACCTCACTGTCACTTTCTGATTGTCCTCTTGTTCCTTGTAGGAAGAAGAAGGGGAGGATGCAGATATCTCTTCTGGTCCCTCAGTCATTAGCCACAAGATGCCTTCCGCCCAAGCCTTTCATCACTTTGCTCCTCGTTACTCGGAGATGGGCTGCGCTGGGATGCAGATGAGAGATGCCCATGAAGAGAACCCAGAAAGCATCCTTGATGAACACGTACAGCGTGTGATGAAAACACCAGGCTGCCAGTCTCCAGGACCTGGCCGCCACTCTCCTAAGCCACGTTCCCCAGAAAGTGGCCACTTAGGAAAGCTGTCAGGGACACTAGGAACAATTCCTCCGGGGCACGGCAAGCATGCAACAAAATCAGGAATGAAACTGGATGCCGCTAACTTATACCACCATAAACACATCTACCACCACATCCATCACCACAGCATGATGAAACCAAAAGAGCAGATCGAGGCCGAGGCCACGCAGCGAGTGCAGAACAGCTTTGCCTGGAATGTAGATTCACATAACTATGCAACAAAGTCACGAAACTACACTGAAAACCTGGGCATGGCACCTGTCCCCATGGACTCTTTAGGCTACAGGTGAGTCAAGACGACAGCCAACGTGAGTCCCAGAGCCGCGGCCTCTCTAGGAATCTCTTTCCTAAATGGGCTGTAGCATGCCAATGAAACAGGGTGGCAGAACCATGTTTTCTTGTGAAAGCCTGTGCTGGAACATGGTTTGAGGGCCTCCCACTGTTCTTCCCCTTGAATTGGATGTGCCCCCGATAACCCCTCTAAACCCCTTCTCACCTGGCGCTGACAGACACCCTCTAGCCAGGATTTTTAATGGCCTTGGTTACAAAGTAGATTTTCTGCTCCTTAAAGCAGCAGAGGTGGTTAGAAATTGTAGAAGCTGATCTGCTTCCCCGTTTGTCAGGAGTTGCTAAGTATGGGGCTGTGTCTCAAGGCGCTAGCTGCTCTCCAGGGAGGGAGAAGCACTTCAATCTGCCCTGTGTCTGTAGAGATAGGGTTGTTGCTTCAACAGAACATGAGGATGGCTGTGCTGGGTCAACCCAAAGCCCCATGAAGACACAGGATTTCTCCTGACCACCGACTACAGCACGTATTTGAGGGGATTGTAAGAGGGCACGTTCAGAGCTGTCGTTCCTCTGGCACCCCAGTTCCTGACAGTCCCGAGTTAGGAGTTTCACAGGACAAAAGTTTGCATCTGATCAGTCTCGGTCGGCAGCTGGCAGTCTCTCTTGTCTGGCTCCCTGTTGAACCCAGCTGGGCTGCTGTCCCCCCAGCCCCACGCGGCTGTGTCTGCAGGGTGATTACAACCTGTGACAAAAAGGCTATGGTTTTTTTTTTGTTTGTTTGCACTGAACCTGCTGCTGGAGAATTTAATTTGATACCCTCTAGGCCTCTTGTGGGGAGAAGCTGAGAATTAATTGTCAGTCCGCCCTGCCTTTGTAGATCTTCAGCCACCCCTCTCCAGGATTTTTCCTTTTTTTTGCCAGCACAGGCGAATTCTGTGTGGCCTCGTGAGCCTGGGGCTGCCCAGCTGGGCATGTGGGCTTGGATGTGGGCAAGGAGCAGCGGGGTTTCTGTAGGAGCCTTTGCTGCAGCCATAAGTGTAGCCAGAGTGTTGGCTACTGCCTTGTGTCCATCTGGCTACGATGTTTGAGGTGCCTGTGGAAGGCAACCCATCCCACTGGGATGTGATCTTCTACCGTGATGTGAAGCCTTAGTTCAAATCCGGGTGAGAAGCGAATGCTCGGCATGGCAAATGAGAAGTTTGGGACATCGGTGAACCTGGGGGGCGATGGGAAGGTGGGAAGGGCTCAGGTTTTGAGCAGTGATCTGTGGTGGAGCAGCAGCTGACGAATTGCAGCGCCAGGATGAACCTCCTGCTCTGAGCAAAGTTGGAGCAAAGAGCCAGGGGTTTAACGCAACCCTTCGTGTGGCCGGAGATCATCTTGCCACGTTGCAGCGGCTCCTTTGGCCGGAGGAGGAGCTCCCTTTCCCCGCAGGTGCTGTGCCTAGATCTGGCCAGTTTGCTCTTAGCCTCCACTGTGGCGTGGTTGGTTTGAGCGGTGGTAGAGCCGGGGGGCTGGGGAAGGCAGCCAGGGTCTGCGGTGGTTTGGCTTGCGCAAAGCGCTAACGTCTCAAGCTTTGTTCTTGCAGTGGGAAAGCAAGTCAGCTCTCAAAAAGAAATGTTAAGAAGACCGATTCAGGGAAAAGTGATGGTGCCAACTATGAGATGCCAGGATCTCCTGAAGACGTGGAGAGAAACCAGAAGATCCTTCAGTGGATCATAGAAGGAGAGAAGGAGATCAGCAGGCATAAGAAAACAAACCATGGGTAAGGGCTGGCAGAGCAAGGGGTCTTCACACGGTTGTATTGCATCCCCCGCACGAGGCACGTGTGTCTGGGCTGTCCGGCAGTCTGCCTTGGCCTGGAGATCTTGGGAAGGCAAGAATCCATCAGGCACAAGGGTTTAGACCCTTTGGAGACTGAGGATTGCTCAAGGGCTGTAAGAGCTGTCATTTTCTGAAGGATGACTTGTGGCCGTGGCGGGGAGGTTGCAGCCCTAGGGGAATCTCACAAATGGCTGCTGTGGTTCTGCGGTGGAGAACATGGCACGCAGGAGGCAGTATTTTTCCTTTACGCATTCGCTGAATATAAATGCCTGGTGCTCCTGCAGGGTGCTGATAGGACCTGCTGTGCTGGAGCCATTGGTCCTGAGTTCGCAGTTCAGCACGGCTCAGGGTTGCCCAGCTTGCTGGGAGCATCCTCTGGGATGGCCTCACCTGCCCAGAGTGGAGCCAAGGACGTGGCCGTCTCGGGAATCTCTCTGGAGTCAAGCAGGTCTCCTGTGGGCTCAGATTCTTAATCGCATTCTGGTCAGATTTTGGCAAAAAGCAACACAGGGTGTTGATGAGAGGGATCTGGGGTCTTGTCCCCAGTGACACAGCTGCACTGGTGGCTGACTGGTGAAGCTGCTGGTGGTTTCTCCTCTTACTTGACGGAAGAGGCCAGGGCAGGTTGCACTGCAGGCAGCTGGAGCCGAGTGCCAGAGCTGTGGGCAGCGCCAGGCCACCGTGAGGTCAGGCAGCAGTCTTCTGCCGCTGGAGCTTGGGGAAGGATGAGCACATCCCTGCAACATCCCCTTCCCTGGAGATGCTGGCCATGCTCATGGAGAGGCCCCCAGCCTGGGAAGGTCAGCAGCACACGGGAGGGGTTCTTCTGGGGGACTGTAACGAGTGATGGAGCTGCCTTTCACTGCTTTTGTTTTTATATATTGTGCGCTTGACGAAGGCCCTTCAAGAGATCTGTGGGTTTTGTGTCAGGGTTGGGTTGCTCACCCTGATGTCTCAGGACTTGCTGCCGTGAAATCTCCTCTAGAGGTGGATGGTGCTCCCCTCTCCCTCAGCAGCCATGCTGTAAGGAGCTTCCCAGCAGTGCCCATGTCCAGCTCTAGGTCCGTCTAGGAATAGCTGCGTGCCAGCGCAGAGTGGCTCGGCACCGTGTCAAACCTTTCTGTTTGTGTGTAGTTCTTCAGGTGCTAAGAAGCAGCTGTCCCATGACGTGGTCCGACCCCTCTCCATTGAGCGACCTGTTGCGGTGCATCCATGGGTCAGCGCCCAGCTCCGCAACGTCGTCCAGCCTTCTCACCCCTTCATCCAAGATCCTACCATGCCGCCCAATCCAGCCCCTAACCCTCTCACCCAGCTGGAAGAAGCTCGCAGGAGGTTGGAGGAAGAGGAAAAAAGGGCTGGAAAGCTCCCCCTTAAACAAAGGTATGGTGATAGGGTCTGCTTGTGCCTGGGAGGGAAGGAGGGGACTACTCTGAAGGTGGGCAGCTGAGGAAGATGTCCACTGCCCTCTGCTCTGGTCTCCAGCTCCCAGCACCGACTGGGCAGAGACACATGCAGAGAGCTCAGAGAAATCTGCCCCAGTCCCTCCAACGTGGTGGTGTGAATGCCAAAACCTACCTGGAGGGCCTGGGTGTGTGGGTGGAGAGGCTGGAAATGCTGCTGGGAAGGTGGGGAAGGGGCTGCCCAGAACTTGAGGAGGAGCCGGGCAGGGGGAGCGTGTCTAGAAGGGGCACGGTGTGGGAGAGCTCTCTCCCCTGGTGCTCGCTGACTCCTGGCTCGTGCACACTCGCATGACAATTTCAAAGGTTGGTGCAGCAGCAGAATTCAGCAGGATGCAGCAGAATTCAGTGCAGAATAAGAATGTGTGTCTGCTCTTGATCTACGTCTCCCACAGCCTTCTGGCAGGGGCTGCTCGTGGCGTCTGGCCGGGAGGACTGCGCTGTGGTCCTGCCGCCGCAGCCTTGACTCTGCGTGGCCCTGTCCAAGCCTCTGCATCCTTCTGTGACTCAGCTGAACGCCTCTGGCAGAGCTCATCCTCCTGCTCCTGGGTTATCTTTGGGGAAGATTATTTGCAAGGCAGGTGGAGCTCGCGTATGAAAAGCATTTTAGAAGTGCTAGATAATTCCCGTTAACAGCTAAAAGCACTTTGTCCATTAAAAACCTTTCACAGCTTTATAGCTGTCTCCTGAAAACGGGAAACCTTGCAGTCTGACTCTTGGAAACACAAATGTAATTTAAAGAAGCAGCTCTTTTAATTGCCAAGCTCCAGTTATTTCTGCTTGCAGTGACCACATAGTGGACTTCTGCATGTTTATGTCAGCGCGTTGGTTGAAAGGCAGGGAATTAGAGGGCTCTCCCCAGTCAGGTTGAGCCAACCTTGCAGTTGGTGTAATCCGACAGAGTGCATGAGTAGAGTCATCTCTAGTCATACTAAATTCATGGACCTTGCCC
>WHYT01016026.1:81056-91271 GCA_009806455.1 Tetrax tetrax
CCCTTAAACAAAGGTATGGTGATAGGGTCTGCTTGTGCCTGGGAGGGAAGGAGGGGACTACTCTGAAGGTGGGCAGCTGAGGAAGATGTCCACTGCCCTCTGCTCTGGTCTCCAGCTCCCAGCACCAACTGGGCAGAGACACATGCAGAGAGCTCAGAGAAATCTGCCCCAGTCCCTCCAACGTGGTGGTGTGAATGCCAAAACCTACCTGGAGGGCCTGGGTGTGTGGGTGGAGAGGCTGGAAATGCTGCTGGGAGGGTGGGGAAGGGGCTGCCCAGAACTTGAGGAGGAGCTGGGCAGGGGGAGTGTGTCTAGAAGGGGCACGGTGTGGGAGAGCTCTCTCCCCTGGTGCTCGCTGACTCCTGGCTCTTGCACACTCGCATGACAATTTCAAAGGTTGGTGCAGCAGCAGAATTCAGTGCAGAATAAGAATGTGTGTCTGCTCTTGATCTACGTCTCCCACAGCCTTCTGGCAGGGGCTGCTCGTGGCGTCTGGCCGGGAGGACTGCGCTGTGGTCCTGCCGCCGCAGCCTTGACTCTGCGCGGCCCTGTCCAAGCCTCTGCATCCTTCTGTGACTCAGCTGAACGCCTCTGGCAGAGCTCATCCTCCTGCTCCTGGGTTATCTTTGGGGAAGATTATTTGCAAGGCAGGTGGAGCTCGCGTATGAAAAGCATTTTAGAAGTGCTAGATAATTCCCGTTAACAGCTAAAAGCACTTTGTCCATTAAAAACCTTTCACAGCTTTATAGCTGTCTCCTGAAAACGGGAAACCTTGCAGTCTGACTCTTGGAAACACAAATGTAATTTAAAGAAGCAGCTCTTTTAATTGCCAAGCTCCAGTTATGTCTGCTTGCAGTGACCACATGGTGGACTTCTGCGTGTTTATGTCAGCGCGATGGTTGAAAGGCAGGGAATTAGAGGGCTCTCCCCAGTCAGGTTGAGCCAACCTTGCAGTTGGTGTAATCCGACAGAGTGCATGAGTAGAGTCATCTCTAGTCATACTAAATTCATGGACCTTGCCCAGAAATGTCTAGATACAGACTTTGGAAACACCAGCCTGTGCTGTATGCACATGCAGTTAATACTCTGGTGATCATTTGGCACGTATTGGAAGTGTAGTTTCTGTAGAAACCCCACGGCCTTGTGGCAAACGCCATGCAGAGCAGTGGGAGGCCAGGCTGAGCGGCCCAGTGCTGGGCTGCTGTGTTTACGCTGCCTCCTCGCGAGGTCTGGCTCTTCTCTCGGTGATGCAGGGGTCCCACCAACCTGCTCCGTGTGTGGAAAACCAGGGAGCCGTGTTCGCTGGGGGGAACTGCTCCTGAAAAGCTAATGTGCCCATGTAGCACGGAAGAACGGATGCAGCAGTCCCCAAGGAGTCAGGGGTTTCTGGAGTTTGGAATCTCTCTGCTGGGTTTTGGCAGAGTTGGGTGCTCCAGCTGAAGCACGCCTGAGCCAGCAGCTTTTTAGAGAGCTCCCGTTCTGGTTAGCACAGAAGCCTGCCTGAAAATAGACCCCATGGCTCTTCTGAGAGGGGCTGCCCAAGGCTGGCCGGGGAGCTAAGGAGAAGCAGAGAGGGGAACTCGTGTGAAAACATGATTTATTTCAGTTGGGAGCTTCGGAGAGCTCTGGGAAATTGGAGCTAGAGTCCAAGTTCCTCAGCAGCCTTGGGGAAGCCATGGGGCAGGGGGCGTGGAGGTGGGCCCGGAGGGGTCCTTGAGGCGCAGGCTGTTCCCTTGCTGGGTGACGTTCTGTGCCTGTGGCAGGCGCGGCAGAGGGAGGTGGTCCCAGAGGGGCGGGGTGGCGGTACCTGGCTGTGTTTCTGGGTCAGGCTGCCACCCAGGAGATGAGTGCAGGTGGAGGCTTTGATGAGGCAGGGCCCAGAGAGGGCTGGTGGCCTGTCTGGGTAAGCTGCGGTCTCCAGAGATCGCTGGGTGGTGACGAAAGCGGAGGCAGGTGCGTTACCTCATCCTCCTGAGAGGAGCTCTTGGAAAATTACATTTTCAGTGATTCCTTATTCATCAGCCCTGCTTCAGCCCGCTAGAGATCGGGATGTGTGTGTATCGTGCTCCTGGCCAGCCGATCCCGCTGCACGGCCTCCTTCCGCCCCAGGAGCTCGGAGGCACCGCAGCCATCCGTGCCTTCTGTGACTCCTGGCAAAAGCAGGGGATCCAGAACCATGGGGCTGTTTTTAACTCTAGCTCTGAGAAGCAGTGCAGTTTCTGCTTTTGGGCTTCGCTTCAGGCATCGTTTTCAGGCACATCTCTGCTCTGGAAAGGGGTGAGCACTGGAGCCGGGCTGAGCACCTTCAGAAACGCCTTTGAGGGATGAATTACGTGGCAGGAGGAGGAAGGCTCCCCTCTTGCTTCCCCCGTGGCAGAGCTCAGGGAGGGGTCCTCGCTGTGTCCCCAGGTCCCCGGGTGCCAGCTCCCCAGGCACACAACAGCTCTCTCTTTGTCACAACTTGCTTCTAGCAGGATTAAGAGAAGCTTAGGGACTTTGAGGTTTTCCAAACCCTTTCAATTAACTTCTGACTCACAGGGTTCACAGAATTTGCCTGAATTTATGACCCATTTTTCCTTTAAATGCCTCATTTTTTTTTCTTTTCCAAGGATGACTCAATTCCTTAATGTTTTTCTAGCTAAAGGGCATCCTGTGCTTTGATATGGGGATGGGAGAGGCTCTGAGAGCTCTGCCGGCACCGGGAGTGGACCCTCACCTCTCAGGGTGCTGCATCTCCTCCGCAGGTCTCCCAGGCAGAGCAGGCACCAGGAGAGTTGTCTGGTTGAACTTTAGACCTCTCATGCCTTTAGAAAGAGGTGAAAAAAATCGTGTCTGCTCTTGGTTTGCAGTGCTGGTGTTTACGTGGGCATGCCATGAAAAAGGTGCTCTGCCCGCGAGCCAGCGTTTAAAGGTTAGGGTCAGAGTCACTTCCAAAACTGCGATTACCTCATGTGCTTGGCAAGTTCAGGTTTTTATAGCAACTTTCCAGGCGTGTAAATATAAAATCATCTTTTTTATCCAGCGTGCTTTTTAAATAATTTTTTTTTAGCTGCCAAATTTGTTTTCTGTGACTTTGAAAGAGAAGGTTTCGACCACACATGCCAAGTTCCCAGTTTGTGTAGGCTGCTCCAGTGTTTGCGCAGCGTTTGTGGCACCCCAGATGAAAGGCCCCACAACAGGGCAAAGCACCCTGAATTTTATTATTGCTACTTTTGTCTGCCTCTGAAAATGGGGTTAGGGCTGGGCTGACGCTTCCAGCCTACTGGCGGCACCGCGTAGCAGCACCCCAGTGTGTGGGCTGGGAGCAGAGACCAGACCAACAGCCTGAGAGTCAGGAAAACACGGGAGATGTGAAATCACTGAGGTTTTGGGGGTGGCAGCTGCCTTGCCACCCTGCGCGGCCAGGACGGGCAGTGAAGCCTCACGGGACGTGTCCTGCTGGGAGCTCCATCCCCTCCGACCTCCGCCTGCGCTGGGTGAGGTGCCCAGGGGAGCTGGGCTTGGGCTGCTCCGCCTTGCCCGGAGCTTCCCAGTGACTCCCAGAGCCCGCGGTGCTGCGGGAAGGGCCGTCCCCTCGCAAAGCCTGGGACGGGTTTCTTCAACACTGAGCTAGAACCTGTGTCCTCCTTGTAGCTGCAGTCTGGCCCCATCCAGCCTTCCTTCGCTCCTCCACCATCCTCAAGCGTGCAGCCGCATGCCGAGAGAGCCGGTGGTCGGAGTAAAGGATGCTCCTTAGGGATCTGGGTGTTAATTTGGCCTCTCTGTCCGGGCTCTGCAGATATGGACTGTGGGGCCTGCCCACGCTGGCCGGTGGGCTGATGCTCAGCGGGCCGCTTGTCTTTTTGACCAGCAGGTTGAAGCCCCAGAAGAGACCGGGCAGCGGCGCTTCCCAGCCCTGCGAGAACATCGTGGTCGCTTACTACTTCTGCGGAGAGCCGATCCCTTACCGCACCCTTGTCAAAGGGCGCGTGGTGACACTGGGACAGTTCAAGGAGCTGCTGACCAAGAAAGGGAACTACAGGTAAGGGCTTCTCCCTGCGTGCGTTGTGGTGGCAGCAGGCTGGCAGTGACCCCTGGCAGATGCGGCTGCCGGGACACAGCAGTGTTGCTTCCAACAGGGAGCAGGAATGTGGTGCAGGTAGGTCGGGGGGCTCCCGGAGCCTTCGAGGAGGCTCGCACAGGGCGTGCTGCGATGGGGATGTGGCAGCATGGCCAAGGTGCCTTGGCTGTTGAAGAGACAGGTTACAGAGACAAGATCAGGTGTTGTACCAGAAATGTCCTACATCACCGTTTGCACCTTCAACAGAAGCTGATGAGGGTGAGGAGCAGCATCAGCTGGTGCTCACTGATGCTGTGGGCAACTCTCTGATTTCCGGAGCCATTTTGGCTCCTCCCAAACTTTCCTCCAGGAAGGATAGAGAGGTTGGGTCCTGCTGGATTCCCAGAGCAGGCAGGCCTGGGGTGTTAGGTCTGCAAGTTCCCCCTTCCAGGTAGGAGCTACCAGGGGAAAGCCTGCCTAGAAACGCTGCACCCACCCGGGTGCCTCCAGCCACTCCTTCTGGGAGATCTCTGAATGGGCTTGGATTCAGGGCTGGAGCTCCCGAATGTGCCGGAATGGATCCCGACCGCTCTTTTTTTGCTCACTGGGTGAGGGCAGCGGCAAAAGCGTGGCCCCAGTTGCCTCCGCATCTGGAGAAGCGGCTCCCCACGCACCATGAGCTCGGGGGCGTGGGAGGGCTGTACCGGCATTTGGGGACCGTGACCATTCACCTGTTTTTTTCCTCTCTGTCCCCCCGTTTCTGTTTTTGGTCAGGTATTACTTTAAGAAAGTGAGTGACGAGTTCGACTGTGGTGTGGTCTTCGAGGAGGTGCGGGAGGACGACACCATCCTGCCCATCTTCGAAGAGAAGATCATCGGGAAGGTGGAAAAGATCGACTAAGCTCCAGGGCTGCCGAGGCGTGAGGACAGGACTGGGAAAGACCCTGGGACCGGAGGAGAAGGCCTGGGGGTGGTCGCTGGCGGCGCTGCTGCCGCGGGCGCCGGGTGAGCCTGGGGCAGAGGCGCCGACCTGGGCGAGCTCCGGGTTGCCGACGGACGTCGTTTCACCTCACGGACCTGCCAGTGGGAGCCCCGGCTCCCTCTCCATACCGAATATAAGTGTAATGTAGCATTGTACAGTGCGTTAGAAAGTGTAATATGACCTTGTTTACTAAAGCTGCATATTTTTGATATATTGTAATAAAAGGAAAATATTTCCAATGTCACAGTGCTCTTATGTAAATGTAAAGCATACAGGTACTGCAGAACCTGCCCAAAGTGTACAGCCATCGCCAGACTCCGTCTCCTCCTCGCTGTCACGGCACCCTGCCCTGGCCCCCCCGGCCCGGATGGCTTCGGAGCGCTGCTCTCCCCCCGCCGGCATGCGAGCGGCCCCCGCGCTCTGCAGGGGCTGTGGTCCCAGCTCCCCTCTGAAGATTACTGAGCCGTTCGGAACGAGTCGGTCTCGCCTCCCTGGCAGTCTCAGCTGCTGAACGTGGTAGGATGGTTTTTGGTTTTTTTTTTTCCCTCTTGAGCTTTCTTGCGACCAAGTAAACCCCAAGGGACAGAAGGGTCAGTGCGAGCTCTCGGGGCTGAGGGCTTCCCCCGGTGTGGGGACCAGCTGGGTGCTGGCATCCCGCTGCCCGTGTGCCCCCTGCGCCCGGAGAAGGGTTCGCCCCCCAGGAAGGTGCTGCTGGGCCGGCGCCCGTGTGCCTGGGGCTGCAGCGCCAAGCTCTGCCTTTGGTCAGGGGACTCATCTGGGACAAACTGAGTAGGGGAGCTGATGAGACACTAAATCTGAGGACAAAACCCATCTTTTTGATGAGTCCTGTGTCTTTTATCAGCTTCTGTGCCTCAGGGGGGGCAGCGCGAGGGCACTGAGCGCAGGGGGTTGTTGATGCCAGTTAGGGGGCTCGTGTAGGGCCTGGTGACCCAGTGGGGCAGCTGCCACCCTGGGAAGCCTCCCGGGCTTACTCGGCCGCAAGAAAGCTGGGGGCTGTGCTGGTGCTCCCCCCACCCTGCCCTCAGCCCTGTCCGTCCTGCCAGCTGCCTTGGCTCTGCGCCGGAGGCCAGCCTCACCCCCCAGTAGAAACCAGGGCAACCCCCGAAGCTGGGGGGCTTCCGCGTCGGTGCTTGCCCTGCCTGGCGCTGCCCTCGGCCGCGGTGGCGCGTTGGAGCTGCCGGGGACGCCGCGGCACCGCGGCGGGGCGCGGCTCAGCCTGTTGTATATGACACCCAGTGCCTTTAACACGCGGTTCTGTGACTTGCCTATGCTCTGTGTGAAGTCCCGCAAAACCCGCAGTCGTTTTCAGCCCGGGGACAGCGTTCCAAGCGGTTTCCCTCCCTGGTTTTTTAAGTTCTGATGGTGGTGTGTCTGGTGAGGTTGTTAACATGCCTGGGATTTCCGTCTCCCCCTTTTTTTTTCGCAGGGGGGGGTCCCTGTAAATATGTACAGCGGCCGCACGGCCCCGGCGACGTCTCCTCTGCGTTCTCATGTGCTGACTTGTACAATGATCTTTTCAAAGGTACTTGGATAAAAATGAAATAAAACCCCACGTCCCATCGCCTGCTGGTTTTTTCCTTCCCCACGGAGCAGGAACTCGGGCCTCCGGTAGCCAGAGGATGGGCCGGGTCAGGCAAAGGGCCCTGCTCTGGCCCTTGGGCACGTGGCGGGGCCGGGACAGCCATGGGCTCCCTCGCCCGGCACGGGGGGACCAAGATTTTGCCCCTGAGGACATGGCCCAGGGTCTGGGAGCAGCAGGCCAGGGGAGAGGGGACGGTGGCAGGGGATGGAGGGGATGCTGCGGGGCCCCAGGGGCTGCGAGCTCGGCTTAAGAGGAGCACGAGGAGCCCAGTGTTGGGCTGGGACACGATTGTGGGGCGGGAGGGCTGCCTGCGAGCCGCAAAGGGGAGACCCCAGCTGATCCCCCCAGCAGCCCAGCATGAGGGCCAGCGTGGAGAGCAGCGGGCTTGCCCCTGTGCTGTGCCCTCGGCATCCTTGGCCGCCACATGTCATTGCAGGGCCACCAGGACGAGCGCTGTGGCGCACACAGGGCTCAGCACCCCCCCGGGTTGGGCTGGCAGCGGGGGCTCCCCAGGGCGTGCTGGGGAGCCGCAGACACAGAGCGGAGCCCGCGTGGTTTCCAGGTGGTTTATAGCACGGGCCCGAGCGGCGCGGGGCTCACAGCTCGTCCCGGGTTTCGGCCGTGGCGGGTGGACTCGGCTCCTCCCTGCCTGTGCTGTTCTCCGGGGTCTTGGGCACCTGGAGAAGGCAGCTGTGAGGCGTGGACAGACACACCCACCCTGCCTGTCCCCGTCCCACGGGATCTGTCCCCCAGGTCAGTAAAGGCTGGGAGCTGCCCTTGGGTGGGTGGGGGTCCCCGACCCTGTGGTGGGGGGGACCTCACTCACTGCAGGTGGCTCCTCAGGCAGCGTCCCTCCATTTTCCAGGAATTTGGAGAAGGTCTCCACATCTCGCGCGCTCTTGTACTCAACCATCTGGAGCCGTGCAATGGAAAGGTGGACGAGGAGTGACCCCATCTGCCGGGTGCTGGCAGAGCCGGGGTGGTCCCACGGGTGCCCCACCTACCTTCCTGCCCGGCCCCGCGGGGAAGTAGTGCAGGGTGGGGAAGCCGTTGATGGTGATGTTCTCCAGCTCGTTGGCTGTGGCGTCCAACTCGGCGATGACGATGTCCTCGTGGTCCTTGTAGCGCTCACCCAGCTCCTCCCAGGCGGCCGCCATCGCCTGGCAGTGGGAGCACCACGGCGCGTCTGCGGGATGGGCGTAGTGCCGGGGTACACGCCGGGGGACTGGGGTGCTGCCAGGCGCCCCCCAGGCAAGGGCTTAGGGACGGGGCTGAGCCGGTGCAGAGCTCGGGGAGGGTCGCGGGTGGCCCTGGCACTTACAGAACTTGACGAAGACGTTCTTGGTCTCGTCGAATGCCACCTGCTCGAAGGTCTTCCCCACCAAGACTTTAACGGGCCGCGCGTCCCAGTCCTCGGGGGGCTCCGCGCTCAGCAGGTGGGGCTGTGGGGACAGCCGGGGGTGAGCGGGGCCACAGCCCCGTGGGACACGATGCGAGATGGGGACAGGGACCCCCAGCCTGCAGCCAGGGGTGCTCCTGTGCTGCCGTTTGGACCACCTCTTCCCCTCTGACACCATCCCAGCTCTGTGTGTCTCCACATCAGCAGTCTCCTGCCTCCTCTCCCGCAACCACCTCACAAATCCTCAGGCTTGGCAGCACAAGCATCGGCGAGTAGGTGGCTGGTGTTCGCCGCACAACTGCCATCATTAGGCTTCAGAGTTAACAGCCCACCGCTCATCACAGGGAAGCATCCCCGATGCTGGCTGGCGTGGTGCTGCATCCCTCACCTTCACCTTGCCATCCAGCACAGCCTGGATGAAGGTGCGTATGGCCGTGTCCGAGAAGGACTCCTGGTCCATCCGGTACTTGCGGTTGTTCTCCATCTTGATCAGGCGCAGGGTGGGGGCATCGGCAGGTGTCAGGCCGAAGAAGGGCAGGACGTCGGCGCCGTACCCGGTCACGTCCACCACCACGAAGAGCACCTGGACGGGGACAGGCAGCACCGATGCTGGGGTGCCCCGCTGCCCACCCGCATGTCCCTGCCGTGGGACCTCCTCACCTGGCCCCGGAAGGCACCGGCGGCAGCCCGGAAGCCATCCCGCAGCGCCAGCTGCGCCGACGATGACTTGTTGAGGAAGAGCAGCATGTGGTGGGGGATCTTGACGCCGAAGATCTGGTCAGAGGTCTGGGGAGCGGGAGGGGCGTGAGGGCCGGGGACTGTGGCCCTCGCAGGGATGGAGACGGGGCTGCGGCCAGGCCGTACCTCGTTGGTGAACTCCATCACCAGCTCCAGGCTGTGGACGCGGAGCAGCCGGCTGAGCTCGGCCACGTCCAGCCCCCGCGCCGGGTCCACAGGGAAGTCTGTCCGGCCCTCGTCAGACTGCCAGGACAGGGGCCGGTGAGTGGTGAGGGTGGGACGGGGGGACAACGCAGACACAGGACGGCCTTGCCACCCCCTCCGCCATCCCTTCACCTTCTTGAAGAGGCAAATGGTGTCAGCCGACAGCCCGTACGCCTGGAAGAGCTCAGCCGCCTCAGCCACTCCGAACGGCATGTCCACCACCTCGCCGGCCACCTCGTAAAATGCCTGGGCAGCCTCGCTCCCCAGGTCCTGCGGGGCCACCCCGTGAGCCGTCACGGCCACCGCCCGGCCCCGGCCCCTCCCCGCCCCAGCCCACCTTGAAGAAGCCGATGACCACCAAGTCCTGGGAGCCGACGAAGGCAGTGGCGGCGGCCGTGTCCTGCAGCAGCGTGGCGCTGGGGCCAGCCCGACGCCGCATCCAGCGCGCAATACCTTCGGCGTCCATGCGGCCTGGCACGCGGAGTGGTGCCCTCGCCGTCACCCCGGCCACCTCTTGCTGGGCTGCCACCCATCCCTGTGCCATCCGCCCGGGCCACCCACCCGCTGTCACCGCTCGCCATCACCCTGCGCACCATCACCACCCTGCCAACCCCACCAGGACATTGCCACCCCCCCTCAACCCGTCCTTGCATCCCAGTCCGCCCCAGCGCCCGTCACGGCCTCCCCCACGACGGGACCCGTGGCCGCCGCGCGGGGC
Organism: Tetrax tetrax; assembly: GCA_009806455.1. Classification (NCBI taxonomy): domain Eukaryota; kingdom Metazoa; phylum Chordata; class Aves; order Otidiformes; family Otididae; genus Tetrax; species Tetrax tetrax. Next base: position 90,740 of record WHYT01016026.1, read on the forward strand.
CACGGCCCTACCGGTGTAGTCAAGCGGGTGGGTGCGGTTGCCGTCGCGGAAGAGCTTGAGCGTGGGGTAGGAGGTGACCCCGAACTCGCTGGCCAGGGCCACCTGCGCCGTGGCGTCCACCTTGCCCAGCTGCGCCGGGCTGGACTCGTTCCGCAGCATGGCGGCCGCCTGGGCGTAGGCGGGGGCCAGCCGCTGGCAGTGCCCGCACCACGGCGCGTCTGCGGGCAGAGGGGGGACGGCGTCGGCGGTGGGGACAGCTTTGGGGTGTCGCTGGTCCCTGGGACGGGCTTGGTGGGCGGCCAGGGCCCGTAGCGGGTGCATGAGCCTGGTGGGCACGAGCGCACCCCCTGTGCCACAGCCCATCTCCCACCCCCTTGCTGCGTGTCCCCCACCCCACGCCTCTGCCCATGTCCCTGTCCCACGTCGTGTACCGTGCGCTGGCCTCGCTGAGACAAAGACCCCTGCCCGTGCCCCTGCCCCTGCGCCATTCCCACCCCACCCCACCCCCCGGCCCCCGTCTCCCTGCCCGTTC
>WHYT01016026.1:108298-125872 GCA_009806455.1 Tetrax tetrax
CCCGCGCTGGGGCGGGGGGCTGGATGCCGGGTTTGGCCCCACGGGCTGTGCTGGCTGAGCCAGGAGGAGTGTGGGGTTGAGGCTGGAGGCCACGGGGATGGGCTGTGGGGTGCTGCGCTGGGGAGGGGGCTGGATGGTCCTTGCCCAGGGTGGCGATGGCAGGACAGGACGTCCCGGCCCCACCGTGCCCTCATCGCACCCCACACATCTCTTGCAGACCAAGAACATGGATTACTACAAGCGAGAGGTGAGCGGGGCGAGGGATGCGAGTGGTTCCTGGGGTGGGGGGGGGCACAGGCTGCCGGGCACCCCTAACGTCACCCTCACGGCCGTTCCCAGATCGAGTACTGCCGGAAGGCCATGGCCAGGACCAGGGTGAAGTCCTCCATCTGCCTCGAGGGGTGAGTGGCCAGCACCCCCGCCGGGGTGACGAGGGGGCACCCGCATCCCTGCATCAGGGGAGTGGAGCCGAGGCTCCGTGGTCGTCACAGAGCCCGAGCGCATCCCCACCACGTCCCCGTGGTGGCTGGGGCCAGTGGCGGCAGTGGGATGGTGGCCCTGGCCACCTCCAGCCACGGCTCCTGGCAGGTACCTCAAGTTCAACGAGCAGTACGTGCCCCACGACCCCATCATGTCCGGCTGCCTGCCCAGCAACCCCTGGATCACAGATGACACCACGTACTGGGCCATGAACGCCCCCACGTAAGCACCCCTATGGGGGCTGCCAGCCTCTGCCCACCCCCTCCCAATACCCCACCCCTCAGGACGGGGTGCAGGGTCGGTGTTGCCCACAGGGTGCCGACCCCCACGAAGCTGCGCGTGGAGCGCTGGGGCTTCAACTTCAGCGAGCTCCTCACCGACCCCCTGGGCCGGGTGCAGCTCCTCGAATTCCTCAAGAAGGAGTTCAGCGGTAAGCGACCCTGTTCCCACGCCCCCAAACCCACTGCTATATCCCGGCACCCCAAAATCACCACCCCATCCCGATACCCCCCCTGACTAACCCATCCCAGCACCCACTGCCCCACAGCACAGCAGCTGTCTCCATCCCAGGGTGGGGGGGGATGCTGGGCCACGTGCCTGGCCACAATGGCTTTTGGGGCTGCCCAGCACCGTGTCCCCATCCCCAACGCCGTGTCCCCCTCCCCAGCTGAGAACCTGAGCTTCTGGGAGGCGTGTGAGGAGCTGCGCTACGGGGAGCAGTCCCGCATCCCTGAGATCGTGGACTCCATCTACCAGTGAGTGCTGCTGGGGGAAGGGTTTGGGGGACCGGAGTTTGGCGGGGGGCATGCCATCCCTGCGGGGCCGGGCGCCCACCACCGGCCACGGCTCCCCAGGCAGTTCCTGGCTCCCGGGGCCACGCGTTGGGTGAACATCGACAGCAAGACCATGGAGCGGACGCTGGAGGGTATCAAGACGCCCCACCGCTACGTGATGGACGATGCTCAGATGCACATCTACATGCTGATGAAGAAGGTGGGCGAGGGCAGGGTGGGGCAGGGCTGGGCAGGGCCGGGCAGGAGCCCGACGCCTCCGCTCTCCCAGGATTCCTACCCGCGGTTCCTCAAGTCGGAGCTCTACAGGAACCTCCTGGCCGAGGCCGTCATCCCCCCGGAGACCAAGAAGCGGTGAGGGTCAGGGGTCGGACCCCCAAGGCGGCTGGGGTGGTCCCTGCCGGCGCTGACCCCACTCTGCCCGCAGGGTCTTCCCCTTCATGCGCAAGCAGCGGCACTCCAGCCCCAGCCCGGCCCTGCTCCTGCCCGCGGGCGACGCCGAGGAGAGGAGCAGGGCCCCCACGGCTGCCCCCGTCCCCGAGGAGGAGAACTGAGCCAACGTGGGAGCCCCCAGGCCCAGCACCCTCCAGCTCGGCCGCAGCCCCCCACCCAGCACAGCCCAGCCCCGTCGCAGGACCCTGCGGCAGTAGCACTGAAGGAGAGAAGCCATACGCCCCCCCCTCCCGGCAGCACCCCCCCGGGCCAGGCTGGCCCCCGCTGCAGCCCCCGCACCCAGCCGGCCTGGTGTGGGGTCACCCCCTCCTCCCGCGCCCCCCCCCCGGGCACACGAAAATAAAGCCCCCGTGGGGAAACGCTGCGGCTCCCGTGGTTTTTGAGGAGGGGGCACCACGGAGGTGGCTGCGGGGTTGCGGGTGGTGGTGGTGGCCACCTCTCCTGGCTGGACTCGCGTCCCCTTGGGCTGGCAGCGGCACGAAACCTGGCCCCGCGGGCTGGCAGCGGCACAGGGCTGGCAGCAGAGCCGCTCTCCCTGCCCTCGGCCCGTTAATCTGAGCAGCGGCCGAGGATCTGGCGGCAGGATTAATTCCGTTTCCCGGAGCCGAGCCCCAGCTGCGGGGGATTAACGCTGGTGGTTACATAAAGGAGAGGGGGGCTGCTGCCCGCCAGCCTCAGCCGCAAGCCCACCCCGCGTGCACCCAGGGACCCGCGCGGGGGGCCAGGGACGTCCCCAGCCCACCAAGGACCATGCAGTGCCAGCCCGCACCCCAGCCAAAAAACAGCGTGGATGCTTGGGATGCTCCGGGCCGCAGCATCCGTCCCTGCCGCGGAGCTCGGGACCCCCGGCGCGGAGCGGGGGCTGCTGCTCAGCGCAGCGCTGGGGCAGACAGAGGGGCGTCGGGGCAGGGGAAGCTACAGGAGCCTCGGTCACAGGATGGAGCCTGGGACCTCGGCGCTGGCAGCCACCGGGCAGTGACAGATGGTCCCCTGCTCCAGGAGACACCGGCTCCCTCCGGCTTGATCCAAATCCAAGCTCCAGAGTGAGATTTTCGTGCTGATGGGACTGCAGCAGGAATCCAGGGTGTAAAACCAGGTCACGGAGCCGCAGGGGGAGGGCAGGGATGGGCCGGCCCAGCCTGGTTATCTAACTCCAGCTTCTCCCGCTCCATCCGGCGGGCAGCTCCTCGGGGCAGAGCCTCCACCAGCTCAGCCATCAAAGCATCACCAGGATCCGTCCCAAAAAAAGGCGGGGGGCGGGGAAGCGGTTCTGCCCTCAGGAAAGAAGGGCTGCCAAAAAAAACCCACCCAGAAATCTTGCACAACCTCAGCTGCAACACCAAAAGCAGGGCACCATTTACAAACAATGCAAAAGAGGATTTATTGAAACCTTTCCGGTTTAGACCAAGTCCTACAGGGCACAATTTGCAATAAGTTAAAGAACCAAACCAAACAGTCTCGGTGTCAAAACCCACGCCAACACGTAACGCAGTGATGCACGCCATCGCCGCCCGTCCGCGTTATTGAATCAAGGCACAGAGTCATTCATCAAATACTGCAAGAAAACAAACCAGTTACACAGGGAAATAAGCTGGGAAAGGGGACTCGTTTCGTTAAGAAGGTGCTGGTTTGGCACTGATGCGTTTAATTGAGCTGCCACAGGGAAATCTGCGTTTCCGAAGTGTCTGGAAACATTAACAGGACAACTTAAAGCCAGAAAAGCCCCTCAAAGCCAAAAATCCAGCTCTCCTGCAGGAACATTCAGTGTGCCTACGAGAAAGATCGGGTCTGGGTAGGGATCAGTGGAGGGAGAGTGCCGAGATGCTGTGACTGCGGTGAGAATACGGCCCCTCGCTCCCTGCCAGGGGAATTCCAGTGGGATACAATCCACACCTGGCACACAGGTCAGACCAGCACGCAAGCCCGGGGCTCCCGCTGCCGGGCGGCCACGCACCGGGCTCTGCCCAACCCGGCTGAAGGGCAGGGTGAACCCAGCCCTCGCAAGCCGTGTTCCGCAGCGCCGGCGCAGCCCGGGTCCCCGCAACGCCGGCACAGGGACCCGTGGGGCTGCTGGGCTTTGGGTCTTTACGGTGCAGAGCAAAGAGGCAGAGGGGACGCAGCACTGGAGCCTCCCTACATCCGCAGGCTCCCTCAGTAAACAGCCTGGAAAGAGAGGAGCAGAGGGGGATCCCACCATTTTGTGTCCAGGGTGCTTTAAGCGTTGCGCAGCGCTCTCCGGGGAGCTTCCTGCACAGCCTGGCTGCCCAGGACCGGGCTCCACCAGCACCACTCATCCTACACGGCTCCCACGGCTGCGTGGGCTACGGGTCACGGGGCAGAGGGAGCCAGGACACCCTTCAGGCAGGTACTGGGCCAGCTGGAAGCAGGGGGTAAGCGTCCAGGCAAGGCCACTGGTGCTGCTGCTCATTTTGCTGAAGACTGGGAGAGTTGCGGGCTCGGGGCTTACAGCAGCTGCAGAGCCAGGAGCTGCCCTGCGGCAGGTTAAAGCTCAGCGGCTGCCGCAGGAGAACTGTTGTCCGACCCTCCGCAACCCGGCCTGAGTTTCTCATCCTACAGTATTCCTACACACCCCTCCATCTGAGACTGGGCCAGGGAGGGAGCTGCTGGCCAAACCCCCTCTGGCACTGCAAAACCCCAGACAGGTTTCTTTAGTTTCTTTTGTTTTCTGCCCACCTCCCTCTCACCAGTCAGACAGACTGCAGCAGCGTACGGACCGGGCTCGTGTTTCAGCGCGGCTGCTCTGGGGACTGCAGTTTTCAGGACTGAGCAGCCAACTCCGACCATTTTCCAGGCTTTGCACCTCGTTTCTCCAGTCGGTGCTGCCGCCCACCAGGAACAGGGCAGAGGAAACGCACCACGCTACGGAAGTCTCCACGGGCTCCTCAGCAGCTGCAAGGGTGGTTTTGCAGGACAGCTGGGATTGCCACACAGGTACTGAGCAGCAGTCCTGGCTTCCAGGAAAGGTGAAAGTGCAATTCTACTCTGAAAAAAACATCCTAGATCCTCTGGTACCTCAAAACCAGCAGAAGTGGTGGTGTCCGTACCGGCAGGGACCAGCCAGCCTGGGCTCAGGGTGGTTTTCCTACCACCCGTGATCAGACTGGGGGCAGGGAGGAACAGGAATGCATAAATCAGGTGGGAGACCAGCTCCCTTTCTGTGCCACCAGTGCTGCACGGCCTGGCTGCAGAGGGAGCAGCAGGGGAGACAGACACAGGTAGCTCTGCGACGGCAGAGCGGGGCACACGGGGCTGTTCTGAGGAGAAAAGGCCATTTTCTAAGTAGAATGACACTTTAACCTGCGCGCTGCTGGTCTGGGTGACACCTCAGCTGCGGCCGGAGTCCATCCCGACGCACACCCCACGGCCACCGAAGCAGGGGCCCAAATCCAGAAGAGGGGGATTGCAAATGAACCTGCAGCCAAGCACCGATCTCCCACAGCCAGGAGAGCTGACTCAGAAAGGAAATCTAACACCACACATCGCAGCTCCGCTTCTCACGCAAGCATCCAAGAAATAATCAACCCTGGCATCCCCAGCACGCATGTGTTTTCCTCCAGACACAGGCTGAGTCAGCGCAGCTCTGCGGGCACCGAAGGATCGAGGGGAAAGCCCTCTTCCTCGAGCTGACGACACTTCAGCGGCGGCCAAGCACTGAAGTCCCATCAGCTCTGGGGACAGATTCACTGGCAGCCGCCCCCACAGCCTGGGCGTCCCCCCAGACACCGGGGGTGCTTCCCTGCCCGCCAGGCTTTGGTTTGTGGATGGAGAAAGGCAGCTTCCCGCATGAATCCGTGATCTGGGTTTGCTAAGAGCACGGCTGCAGAGGAGAGGCAGCCTGGAGACACGCGCCAGGGCAGCCTCTCCGCGTCCCTCAGCAAGCTCACGCCCGGCTGTGGAATCGCATCCTGTAGAGACGCTCCCGGACGTATTGCTCGCCGTCCACGGCCACCTGGCTCAGCCAGATCACCCGGCTCTCGGAGACATCCTCCTTCAGCTTACGCTTCATCAGAGACACCGACCCCGGCTCCTCGCTGGGCTGAGGGCCCCTCAAGAGCACGTAGCAGGCATGGCGGCTCCGCTCGAACAGCGCGGCTGTAACACAGAGCACGGGGAACAGCTCAGCTTAAGGACTCTGTTCGGACCCAGCGGAGCCCAGGAGGCTGCAGACCAGCGTCCTCCTGCACGTCCTCGCTGGATGGAGAGGACTGGAAGGAGAGGACTTACCACTGAACGCAATTATTTGGTCTGTGCTGTTGCGGAGCTCCAACAGGACGTTGGTATAGGAAGGGTGGAAAAGGTACAGCTTCTGGAGAGGAGCTCTGGATCTCTGCAACCAACAGGACACCATCATGATGTGGACCCAGACGTCATCCCAGACAACTCCAGCACCAGGCTCAGCTACTACTCGTGCTGGACAGACTGCATCCAGCCAGAGACCTGTCCGTGTCTGCCTGCTCATCCAGTCTGATGCCACCAGTACCAGTGCCGGGATTTTGCTTACTGCTAGCTGCTGTCCTCCCCACTCCAAACCTCCTGTTTGCTACAGGCAGGAGACAGATTTTTGCCTGAGGGCCAGTAGAGTTAGCAAGGAAAGCACAGGAAGCTCGGCCGGTGCTCGGGCATCCTCCAGGACACAACCTGTCACCAACACTGCCAGCCGCTGCCCCGGAGGGCTTCGTTAGGCAGCTGAGCTGTGCATCCAGGCTGCCTTGGCGCAGAGCGGGGACATTCACGTGGCCAAGGGAGATCACTGCGTGCAGAACTGCGGCAGGAGGCTCCCAGCCAAACAGCAGCAGCTTCGGAGGTACCAAGCCAGCAGCCTCTCACCTCCAGTACCGCACCAAGGCAGGGCTCTGGGCAACCCAGTGACTTAGCTCACAGAGCCACTAACCCCCTTTTCTTTACGTAGCCAGGCTGAGGATGACAAAAGCTGTTGGTGCCACCACCAGCTGTTAGCAGGGACACTGCTATGGACATTGTGAGGACAGAGTACAGACCAGACCACAGGCTTCTAGCAGACTGGACTGTCAGCAGCCCCACACTCTGTGCAGGAGGCTGCAGTGTTAGTGCCACAGACAGATGTGAACATCAGCACCAGGAAAAGGGGGTGGCTCCACTCAATTCCGGCTCACAGTCTGGAGGACAGCAACCACTCAGCAGCACTACTGACCGTTTCGTTTCCAGGCACCTGGTATTCACCCCAGATGAGGAAGGTGGAGCGGTGATCAGCAGTAGAAAGCGTGGCTGGCCCAGGGCTCTCTGCTCTTGAGTTCAGCTTCAGGTCCCACTGGACGGCTCCAGATCCGCTCTCAACAATCATAACCTAGCAGGGAAGGAAGAACAGGAACTCAGACCAAAGAGCTCTAACAAGCCATGAGAGAGGAGTCAAGTCAGCTGCCTCTACTCCACACTGTCTACAGGAATATCTGACACCCGGGAACACGAGGAAATACTTGAAGCTGCGCATCACAGAGCTGTGAGACCTGGGGCGGGCCACGTTAGAGTCAAGCCACAAGTTTTGCAGCTCTTTCAAGGGGTTCAAAGCTCTGTCATTGAAGCCTCTTGCTGAAAAGAGAATTAAAGTGCCTGCGCTGGCTTCAATCATCTGTTGAAAGAGATTCTTTCCCAGCCTAAAGCTTCCTAAAATCAGCCAGAGGGAACACATCCCACCAGCTGTCCTCGACTCAACGCCTGCGACATCCAGAGAAAAGGGAAGTTAAAAGGAAGAGATTTCAAACCTTCTTCCTGTTGGGTCCGACTTCACTCTCAAGGACAATACCAAGAACGTCGGGTTTGTAGTAACCAAGCAGCGGCTCACTAAGGGAGAGAAAGAGAAGGGACACATCATAACGCATCCTGATGGCTTGGGCACACCTTGTTCTTTCAGAGCAGCCTCTGTCTTCCCACAACTCTGGTGGCAAGAGACTCGGCTGCTACAATGTTAGGTCAGCCTGGTACCGCTCCCAGCTCTGAGCCCAGTCCTAAGAAGACAGCAGGCTTATCACAGCAGGCACAGAATGAAATACCGAGAAATGCCACACCCAACCCATGTCAGTGACACTACCTCATAACGCGGGACACGTTGAGGGTCCACAACGCCTGAAGGTTTTGCGCATTGATCAGCGTAGCCATCTCTGAGGTCACAACCAAGATGTTCTCCCGTGATCGCCCAGGAATTTTTGCCAGGTAACGAACGTCTCCAGAGCTGAACAAGGACAGAGAAATTATTATGCTTTTTCGACTGTGGATGGTTTCATTGTGGGGTTTTGATTTTTTTCCCTGCACAGCAAATGCAAATATTGCAAAAAAATTGCAAAACCGCAGTCTGCTTTCCCTCCTTTCCTGCGAAACCCTTACTAGGCCATCAACACCAGCCCTCTCCTCGAGCTTTGGATGTGCCCCCGGTCCAAAAGCCACATAGTCAGGAAAGAACAAAGCCAGGACAGACATCCTGTCAGGAAGACCAGTACCCTGCACCAGCAGCAAGACGCAATATCACACCTGAGAAGGGAGAGGCGGCGCGTGGTGCGGTCAATGTTCTTCTCCCACTGAGGATCTTGCTCAAGGCTGGGAAGTTTAATTTCCATCCCAGTTGCTGCACTGTAGAGATCTTTCAGGGAATATGCATAGAGAGAGTCTTCTGTACAAAAAGAGCAAGAATTAGGAAGATAAGTTATCCTGCCCTTGCTCTGAACTCTACGATTTTCCAGATCTGGCAGATCAACTATATTTTTAGGGCTTGCATCATGGAGTCGTAGTGGTATTTTGAGACTCAAGCCTGCTTTGAATGCTTTTAACATCTGATCTGTTCATAATCCAAGTATTCCACAGTAATCATTTGCTAAAAATGACTACTTAAACCTTACATCCTCAACGTTTTTTCAAATAAAATTACTACAGTACATAACAAATCTTAGTTTAAGCAGAAGCCCTCCCTTCTCTTGGCCTTGAATAGCTCTTTCGCTAGGTGAAAGCACGACACAGCTTTTAAGAATGCCAAATGCTCTTTCAGAGAATGGTTCAGTAATCCTGATTTCAGTTATAATCACTCTTTCAGACTGAAGTCACAAACAGAACAGCACCTTTATAGAAAATGAAGTAGGAGGAGGAGTCCAGGTTCAGTCTGATATAACGAGCTTTGCCATCCACATTCAGGCTTCCAGCAGAGCCGATCTGTTTGCCATTTTTTCCCGAATAGATGAAGGTCTTAATCTACACAGGGAAGGGATTAAAAATAAAAAAAAAAGTGTTAGAGTTGCACCGCACTGTTACTGCTCCAACTGGAGTGTTTTCCAAAGCTTAGCAGCAGCTGGTACTGAACAGCAGCTGAACGGGAACAGCATAAGCTGAGATGAGAAGTTTTTCTCTGGTTTTGGAGGTGTGGGCACGAGTTAGATGATCCCTCTGCTGTGAATACTTCCCCAAGTTTGAAAACCACTTCCAGTACAGCCTCTTGCCCTGAGATTTTACTGCCTCTCCCAACGACCTCCCCTGCAGGCTGGGACTGCTGAAGAGCAAGCCCCAGCTCTGCTAAGGACAGCGGAGATCGATTCAAGCCTCCGGAGCAGTGACAACGATGGACAGGACCTAAAGGCAGAAAAAAGCAGCGTATGGACACAGGGGAAGCTTGGCTTCAGCTGGTAGCCCTGCTAAATATTTTAAGTGCCCTAATCTACTCCTAAAGCTGACGTGAGTGCAGGGGACTAAAAGAGCTGGCAGGTTTCTTTATATTCTTTGTGCAGGGTCACAGAATCCACTAAAAACATTTCACCCAGGAGAGTAAAGGCTAAAACTAGGATCAGATTGAAATGTCTGGGCAACAGTCATGGTCTGGGGAGAGCAATGCACACTAGGGAAAGGAGAAACATCAGACCGAGAGAAACAGCATCCAGCAGAGATGCTGAGTCAGGTGGGAACTCTTCCCTCCTCTTTGAGCGGGAGGGACTGGGAAAGAGAAGGAAATCTGCTGCTCTCAAAGTGAACCTGCAGAGTCTGGCAGGTGAATAAGGGATAGAGTTTGCTGGGGAGAATGAAGCACACAGCTGGAGGAGAGCAATGCCTGCACCGGCTGTTCCCAGCCTCCCACACTGGGAGGAGACACGTACCAGCTCTTGCAGACCAGCTTCACCTTTACTTGCAAGCACTGGTTTGGCAGCTGCCCCATGACAGTGACAGCCAAAGGTATTAATACAGTGAGTGAAAATACATACCACCTTACTCACGGCATTGCTTACTCCCTCTACGCGCTGCTATGGATAATAAATCCTGAAAAATGTCATATTCCTGGATGTATTTGCGCTGAAGCTTGCAGCACGTAGGGGTCAATAAGGCTCTCAGAAACAGCTGCCACCTAAACTCCCCGCACACAGACCCTTCCCCAGACTGCTCAAAGCTCTGCCATTTCAGGAAACAGCAGTATAACGCAACGTTCAACTTCAGCCCTTGTTAGCAACAAAGCTAATTAAGTTCTGAATCTCCCTTCCGATGAGATTGCCTTTTGCAAGCTGCAGAGCTCCGCTCAAGCTCCCTACATTTTGCGTGATTTCTCAAAAAAGAACGTACTTTTATTACTTAAGTGGACAGCGTGCTTGCCAAGTCCGGAGGGAGAGGGGGATTTCATACCAAGATAAATGGAAAACAAATCAGAAGGCAGTCTTGCAGAACAGAGACTACATTTGAGCATTTCTTTGCCGTCTAAGATTTAAAAAAAAAAAAAAAAAAGTCTTGAGATAACTGGGATAGCAAAAGCAGGGAGGAAAGAAAAAAGAAGAGAAACGAAGGAGTTGGGATACAATTTCTGATGACTCTGGCAACAACAACGTCTCGGACAGCAGAATCCTGCTTGCTTACAGAGCGCTGTGGTGTGAGGACACGGGGTTCCCACTCCTCCCACCAGACTTGCAGGGAACCGTCACTTTGTACGCTTTAAACAGGACAGATTGTGCATGCAGATGATGTTCTACCCCTCAGCCATGGATGCAGATGTTTTAGAATAAAAGCACTTTTAGCTACATGACTTTCCCCCTCTAAGAAATGGGAGAAGCGATATCAGAACGGAGATAACACAGCTGCCAGGGATGTCACTGAAAAACCCAAGTCAGGATTAACCAGCACAGTGACTCCAGGGAGAGAGCTGCGCACAGCAGACCACCGGCAGAGATGTGAAAGGTATCAGAAAAGGGCAGCGGTGGTACAAAAGCGCTGGCTGTCAGCTGTGCTTTGATCTAAGAGCCAAACCTGTCAGGGTTTGTTCACTTCCACTTCTCTGAGCAGAGTCCCAGAAAACTGCAAGCTCATCTCACCTACGATCACTCCACACACAGCCCAGGAACACGCAGGGAGGAGTGCGAACTGAAAAAGGGGAGGGATTCCTGACCAGCTTTTTTTTTCTTTCTTTCCTTTTTATTTTTTTTTGAACCATAAAACACTTGCATTGATTTGGAAGTACATCTCTGCAGGGTGGGAAAGAACCTATCCCCAAACCCACAGATCTCAGAGGCCTCTGGACGCTTCCTCTTTGACTACAAGATTGAAATAAATAACATTCCTGTCACGCCCTGCGGTCCGGCCACTGGGTTTATCGTAGCTTCAGAGTGACATACCTTATCTCCTGTAGCAATAAAGATTATCAGGTCCTGAACTCCATCACTGTCCACATCTGGAATCGCTGCCACGGGAGGCAGCACGGTGTAATTAGCTCCGAAGTCACTGGACTGTCTCCACTGAACCTCCCCTAGAAGACAGAGTTATTGGGAAACGGTCACTAAAACACACTTTGGGTTGAAAAGCTTTTAACATGCCTGCTCCACGAAGCACTTTGTAGTCAGCCATTTACAGTCCGTCAGCACCACAAGCCAGTCACATTTACGCTCACTGTTGCATTTCAAATGAGTCCCAGCATCCACAATTTCAACTCATACTGGAAAGTAATTCCAGCTGCCTGCACAAACGCACCCCAACACCCTGGGCACAAAGAACAGCTTGCTTTTCTCCTGCCTTAGGTTAACAAGCTTCCCAGCACCTTCATGGCATGGAGAATCCTTTTTTTTGTGATCTAAAACCTCGCTGCGGCGCACTTCAAACTGCGCAGACATGTTAAGACCATAAATCAGCTGAATACTGACCACAGCGTTGCAGCTGCTCCCCACAAAACCTTTTTTGCTGCAGCATGCCTCCTGCAGATGTTCTGCGCCGACGCAACCAGCTGCAACTCGGTTCACATCCCACCTCTCCCTCATTTTAAGAGCACACGCAGCGTGTTCAGACTTGTTTGTAAACAGAGGTAGCAAAGCTCGGGGTTTTTTTTTTAAATGGTGTGTGTGGGGTGGGTTTCTCTTCAACAGCTCCAGGCCTGCTGAGTGGCTCTGCTCCATACACTCTGCCCAGGGCTGCTGGCCCCTCTCCAGTCACTGCCCAGTGGAATTTGCACTGGAATTTGGTGAGAGGGGGGAGACCGCTGGTGGAGGTTTCTTTTTAAGGAAGACTTCAGTGAGCAACTAGGTGCTCAGAGGGGAAATGCTTACCCTTCCCTTTAAACAGTATCACAGGCAGGAATTATCACTTCAGGAATGCAAAGTAATCATCTGTTCTTTGTCAGGAAGGCAGCTGTAGCGAAGGCTAAGGAGTTACTACCTGACACTGTCTGCTATAATTTAAGGCAGGCTGTATTTCCAGTAGGATTCCTCCAAAGCTTTTATTGAAACACTGAAAAAAATACTTGGATTTGTTACTATGACAACAGATGTGAAGTAGGGGACTGCCTCTAGGAAGTCATGGGAAGGCAAAGAATTTTATCCACAAAGAAAACAAGCAAGCAAAGGAAGGAGGGAACTTAAGTTTTAAATAACTATATCCTGGCTCCAGCACAGTCCAAAGCTACAAGAGTCAGACCAGCCTGATTAAATTTGCATTTCAATGCGTAAGGCTTTACTCTTTGCACATTAGATGGTGGATATCGTTTGGGAGGAGGCATCTCGCTCTCTTAAAAGAGCAGTCTGACTTAACAGAAACAGGTAACAGTGAGAAGGATTCAACACAAAGGACTTGAGAAGCTTTCATGCTCTACCACAACCCCCAAAGAGCACAAACCGTGAAACCAGTCCCATCCTGCTCCACCAGTGGGAGATGGGACTATCCTGTCTGACATCTAGCGTGCTACCGTGCATCCTCAGAGCCTGAGGTCACAGCAGCACGGCAACAGAAGCCAAGATGGAAAACAGACAAGTGCCTAGACAGCAAATCTAACCTGGGAGAAAGGTGGGGGGGTTTTGGTCTGGAAGGAACAATAACATTAGGACTTAGATGCCCGAGTTCAGCTCTCACCTCAAGCAGCCACAGAGGACACAAAGCAGGACTGCTCGCTCCGGGCTGGATGAGGTTCAGATACCCAAAGTCTGCTCTCCCAGGCTGCAGCTCACCAGCTACCTGAGCTGCAGGCAAGTCTCTTCTCCCAAGCAGTGTCAGACTCCTCTCCCACTTGTTTACTAAACACTTGGAAGCTCCTGGCATCCACTGTAGAGTGGATGTGAAGAAGTATTCCCTTTTTGCTTTTCTGAACCTATCACTTGATAAAAGAACCATGAAGCAATCCAGAATTGCAACAGGAAATAATTCCCTGTTCTTCCACTTACGACTCATAATTTTATCGACTCATTTCTCCCTGTTGCACACTCTCCAGGCTGGAGTTCTGGTTTATTCAGTGGTTTCTTGCACAGAAGCAATTTTACACATCCAGTCATTGTGGTCCCCTTCTGGCACACCCCTTAGGAGACCAGCGAGGACCAGAACTGCTCACAGTGGAAGATGAGGTAAAGGGAGCAGGTGTGACAACACATTTACTCCTGCCCTCTTCCTCAGGACTCAGCTTCTGGCCCCAGCAGAGGTGGAACATCCAGCCACACAGACTTTTGCTTTGACCTGGAACAGCTGATCTTAAGCTCTTGTGTCCCAGTTTGCTGGTAAAATAAACACACAGGAACGTCAGATGTCCCGCACAAACAGAAGCACGCAATCCTACACTTCCCTTCATGTTTGCTCGGGTCACTTACTCCAGCAATGAAGAAAGCAAGGCTTAACACAACTGGAATTGACAGAAAAGCACTAACTTTATCGGCATTTAAAGATCAAAACCACATCAGACGCTTTCAGATTAGGATCTGCCCACCTCTCCTTCAATCCTCCCACAGGCAGAGGCTAGGCAGCCCGAGAGCCCTGGAATCTCACCAATCCTCCACGAGGATGAATCATTAACAGCTAAAGATTGTTCTGATTCCTGTTTTTAACACAATGTGATCTAAGTCAGACTTTACCACTTTAAATACATTTAGCCTACTTAAATACATTTCATTCTCATCTGCCCTCCTAACCCCCAGTAAAAGTCAACTATGCCAAGAAATCCCTTTCAACCAACTTAATAGCAAAAAGGTATCAAATATATCCACTTCTGGGTTAGTCACTTTTTTATCTGAAGCAATTTTTCGTCTCTTCCTTTTACTTTATCTATTGAATGTTTACTTTATCATATTTTGCTGTGACCTGTGGCTTAGCCTGGTTCCTCCTCTCCGTGCCTGCGCTGTGATTTCTTTATGGCCGTCGTCAGTTACGTGCCTTTGGCTCAGCACTCACGTTTCTGCACTTTAACCTGAAAGCAACTACTTCATTAGTAGTCTATCAATAACCTGTGTTAAAGCCTGTTGATGAGGGAAATGGTGCTAAGACATCTCAGTTGGTACAGAAGCTTTCTAGCCCTACGTGTGTCTACACGTCCATCTGCACTGGAAATCAAAGCTACGCTAGATTTCCCTCAGACTCCTTACAGCTATACTTCTTGCTATTTCTCTCTCTCAATTTTTGGAAAACAGAGCGTGAGGGGTTCAATACCACATACAGAGGATAGGATCCTAGGCATGTTTCCAGGGGAGAACACGCATTGTTTAGAACCTTTTAAACAGCAGCCCCCAAAATGGAAATGTATTTCACCTTTCCTCAGCGAGGAAGGTTCAAGGTGCAAGAGATGGCCCTGTTCCTAGAGAAGTACAGGCACGCTTTACTCTCACGCTGCGTTAGGCAGCATGACGATGAATTTCTCCATCTACAGATTCAGAAATGAAGAAGGTTTTCCAGAGCAACCAGGCAAAATGCTGGACTACTGAAACAGACCGGTAAGTACCTATCCTAAGTGCTCTCCTTCAACACTTTGAAATCATAAATCCCTGAAACTCCCGCCCCTTGCCACTGCAGGCACTCCTATGCAAACAACTGGGTTTGTGTCCAGCCCCCAAGAGTAACATTCACAGCTAGTCAGTGCTTCTCCTGTTTCAAAAGCTCTTGAAAAGTTGGTCTTATAATACAGCAGCTGGCACAAACCACCGCAACGGAGTCCAGCCCTTGGAACAGCGAGGCTGAGAGAACAGGCGTTTCTCAACAGCCCAGCAAATGGCTCTGGCAAGGTTTTTGAGATAATAAATACCCTGTGCCCATTGTTCATGTACCAACAAGTCACGTCCCGCTGACGTCCCCACCCTCCGAGATCTGAAGGTCACCAGGTGAGGAAAGCAAGCAGCACCGGCCCCGTGTGGCAGCGTACTCTGCTCCCCACTCACCTGTCCGCAGGTCAACGGCCGTAAGAGACACCGGCTTCCCCACGACCAGGCAGCCCGGGGCCTCGGCTCCTCCGAGCTGCTTGATGCCACACTCCATCCACTCAACCTCCTCGGCAGCAGGCCTCTCCCAGAGCACTCTGCCGTTGGTGCCGGACACAGCAGCAATGAAGGCACATGGAGAAGGCAGACCTGAGGAGAAGAGATGTCAGAGGGAGCACTACCTGCACCTACCTCTGCTGCTCCGCACCACCCCAGAGCTGGGACTCACCCAGTTCCTCTCCCCACCCAGCTAACCTGGTCTTCTCTCCCAGTCTCACAGCAGCCTCACTAATTAGAACTAAAAGAGAAATAACAGCCCTCTTACGACAAGGTTTTCTGTTTCTGAATCAGCTACCTTCATCCAGACAGGAGCTGTTGAAGCTGCTGCTGCCATTGCCAGCTTTGAAAGCAAAGACGACATCTTGCACTTTGTCTTCGTTCACATCTTCTATGGCAAGAAATTGGTAGGCCACTGTAAAAGAGATCACAAGCCAGGCACTGGTGAGGATTGCCTCAACCCACAGCAGAGCTGGCTGGAGCAAAACACAAATTCCTAGAGACCTACTCACTGCCTCCATCTCCGACAATGTAACATCAGGACAAACTGGCGTTTGTGTTAAAAAAAGCCATCTACATGAGCACCAAGGACGGGAAGTTAGTGCCAAAGGATTTTTTTAGATTTGCTATTCCCCACAGGATTTGTCTTTATTTATAGGCAAGCAGCCAGAATCTGAACTATGTTGAACAAAGAACAACTCTGGTCTCGGTGTGGGGTTGCTATTCTTGAAATATAAAGAAAAAAAAAAACAAACCAAACCCAAACAAATCCGTGAAACTCAAACCTAGCTATTCCATCTTTCTCACTTTCAGCTAAAAGCAGCATTCTTCAGCTCAGAGTAGCAGAACTTGGGATTTTTATATTAACACACAAAGCTCAGGCCCCGTCGGAGAGCACTATCTCTGTGTTTATAGCACAACCAGCACACACCCTAAAGAATAAAAAGCTTTCACAGAAGCAAATCTGAGCCACCAGGGAACAGTACCCAGGCTAAAGAGCTGACTAAAGCAATTATAAATCTGTGCAATTTATAGAAAAAACAAGATGCAATTCCTTTTCTCTGTTTCCCATTAACCATGGAGAAAAGTTACAAAGTCATCCTGACAGAGGAAGAACGCCTAATTGTCCCCAAACCTCAGCTCAGACTTCAAGGGAACATTTTACAGACCAAACTTCAACGAAGATTCATTCCCCAATACCCTTCCCCATTTATTTTTTTTCCAAATGAGGCCAGCCTGCTACCTTGTTAGCGCTTCAGAGCAAGCATCTAATTTCTCCATCAGACCCTGTAAACACCTCCTGGAAGGCCACTTCAATTATGTCGGGCCACTGCTTATCCAGGTCAGGTATTCACAGCTCTCCCTCCCAAGGGCAGCATCCCTGCAGGCCCGGCTCCGGATCGCACTTAGGTAGAGGTCCACGATTCAAATTCATGGCACATCAAGGAAAAGGACTGTTGGTGAAGTATTTATCCTGCTACAGCAAGCTCACCTGCGTTGTCATAATTTCGGAACCACGTTCTTTCTGAAACCGGCCTCTCTGGGCAAGGAATGATAAAGGAGAAAGCAAACACAATTATCAGGCACAGAAATAACGAGATGAAGAAGGCGGCAGTGCGCCACCGGGACAGCCGAGACAGTTGCGATGAGTGCTTGCTGATAATTCTTCTCTCCACGGAGTTTTCATGGTTCTCTTGAGCTTTTATGTCCTCGGTCTTCAGAGGGTGGATCTCAGCTTCCGAGTCTTTGTTATCCATCGCAGCTCGTTCATCAGTGTTCAGACGCCCTTCTCCCCTTCACCTGCAGCAATGGAAAGAGCAGTTAAAACAGATTCTGGAGTACATTAAAAAATGACTGAATATCCTGTTACTACCTGATAGTCACGCCGGAAACATTTAACGGGAGCAAATCAGAGCACTGTCACAGAGCCGGATACAAGGCGCCGTTGGCTCCGGAGGTCTCCCACATGGAGCAAGTGGGAGAGACTGTGGGATGCAGGAACAGCACTGTGTCTTCAGAGGAGATCAGCTCTGCTAGAGTCAGACAAAGACGGCTACAGCCTCTACGCTGAAAGGACTGATTGGTCTGTAGGTCTCCCTCGCAAAAAAAAAAAAAAAACAAAAAAAAAAACC
>WHYT01016026.1:131432-150830 GCA_009806455.1 Tetrax tetrax
AGCGCCGGGGTGGCCGCAGGGAAACCGAAACCGTTAAGCAGCTTATCAGAGCCTGGGGGGGGGGGGAAGCACCCGCCGGCCCCCCCTCCGCCGGCACGGGGCTTGGAACAGCATTTACAGACACATTCCTGCTTCCTTTCCGCGGGGAAACCTTAGGATTGAGCTGTGTTTCATTAAAAATACCTGCCTCGCCGAGCTAACGAGCAGCGGCCAGCTGGGCGGGCGGCAAGTGCTTCACTCACACAATTCTCACAAAATACCGATCCTCGGGGTCTGGACTGTGGCTGGCACAGCGAGGCGGCCTTCCTCCCCTAGTGTAAAATAAACCTCGTTACAAATAAGCTAGTTAACAAATATGCAAATTCCTCCCACGCCCGTTAGGACGCAGCCGGTGCCTCAAGCCCGCGGGGCGCTGCCTCTCCTCGCCCTGCCCCGGGGTCTCGCTCCGTCCCGAGTCACCTCAGCCTCACCGGGCTTTTAAAAACACACGCCGGCGCTTTTTTGGCGAGCCAGGACACTCCACGGAGGGGGCTCTGACTCCGGAGTGCACAGGAAATAGGCAGGCTAGCTGTGGCTGTACTCCTCTAGAGAAGAAACCAGTCCAGGTGTCCCACCGTTTTGTTTACGCCCGGTATCTGATCCGTACAGGTGCTCAGAGCCCGTCTCAGAAACGCGCTCCAGCTGATCTGGTCATCCTCATAAAGATGAGGAGAACAGCTTTCTGGGGCCAAATTTTGTCTGTCTTGACTTAGCTGGACTAGTGAGGCAACTCTCAAATGCCGGAGACATAAAAATGAGGCGGCTAAACGCTAAAAGGAAAAAAAAAAAAACCCCACTTCTGAATTTAACATATATAAACAGAAGGAAAAAAATTAATTAAGTGAGAACCAGTGCCATTGGTGCGCTCACAAAGGGTCAGGTAGATCTTGTGGAAAGGGCTGAAGCGTTACAAACGTCACGGCAGCTCAGGTCCGCGACCGCAGCACTGCCCCTGCCTGCGGCGTTCGCCGGGTCAGGACAAACACAGCGCGTCAGCC
Organism: Tetrax tetrax; assembly: GCA_009806455.1. Classification (NCBI taxonomy): domain Eukaryota; kingdom Metazoa; phylum Chordata; class Aves; order Otidiformes; family Otididae; genus Tetrax; species Tetrax tetrax. The sequence goes on from WHYT01016026.1 coordinate 132,470, forward strand.
GCTGGCCTGAACTGAGAACAATCCGTCCGGATTTATTTATTCCTACTAAAACAAAATCCTGTTAAACAGTACGTAACTCTGTGTCTCTACAAACTCACAGCTATCTGCCAAACAATAAAAATTCAAACTACAAAAGATGAGTTGTATTCAGTAAATATAAATGGGAAATTTAGGCTTTGTGTAGAATGTTTATCAGACTATTTACAGTGCAACACGGATCGTTTGAGTTCAGATCTCGCCAGCTTCTCTCTCTTCTGATCTCTTGGAACGAGATTTGCCATTTGTGCTCTCGTGCCGCCTCTCAGAAGAGCTCTTCTCTTTTCTCTCTCTGTCTCGTGACTTTTCTCTTGAAGATCTGAAGTACAAAGTAAACCGTCGCTATAAGCTTCACGACTCAAAGAATTTCCAAATGCGCACAAAATGGCACCACCTTTCCCCGGGAGGGCTGTGGCGTAACCCAAGTCTCTTACAGCAACGTGCCCAGGTTCTGCGATGTCGGGAGCGGCGTCCCCCACAGCAGCAGCCCTGCTCCCTCCACGAGCTTTACGTAAGAGAACGGCAGTTCCGCGGCGCCGGGCGCGCGGCACAGCCTGCGTTACTCTCTCCTTGGAGTGAGGTTTTCAAGCTGCTGCCACGGGGGCTCTCCGAGGTCTTCCCCGAGCCCCTTTTTAGTTTACGGGGCCGCACTAAAGCACCTGCCCTTTCTTCCTCGTCTACCACTCGGCTCCATTTGTGTCTTCTAGAGTGGTTTTTTTTTTTCCCCCTGTGCTCTAAGCTAATGGCTTTCTGCTCAACTGCTTTAAGCAGCAGCTGCGTTCTTTGGACTCAAACGCTTGCTCAGCCCTGGGCTGATTCTACTTTGCCTCCTGACAAGCGTTGTCCTTGGCAGCACCCTGGGTTCAAAGTCAGGATGGTACGGATTTACATCCGCAGCCCACAACAGGGGCAGATCTTTTCACAGCCTGCCCAAACGACAGCTACAGATTCTCAGCAGCGCTTCGCTCCAGCAGCCCGCGCAGAATTAAGCGGAGAGCTTGGTATTAGGCCCAGTCTGAAATGGCTGTTTTCCTGGAGGATTCATGCCGGCTTACCGAGTAGCAGCCTTCAAAAGGCGCTGATCCTGAAGGAGCTCCCGTAGCCCTTCACAACCAGGCAGAGGCTTTCACAGAGCCAGCACGCGTCACTCTAGGACTCCGTGCACAGCTTTTCCTTCACAGTCCCGAGAAGAGGACCTGGCAGGTACCGTACAGGTTTCAGCTTTCGCTCACATTGATTGTAAGGTTTGGAAATACTGCAGAATCAATATATTAACACCTTACAGCTCTCTGTATCATGTGAGCCATTTAATTTTCCTTAAATTGTGCCATTTAACCATAAAGCAACATGAGTCTGTCTCACAAGATTACCTCCTTTCCTGTTCCCACAACAATGCCTGCTGCTCCTACCCCAAGAGCTGCAGACCCTGCAGCAGGCTCTGCGTTTCTCTGTAAGAGTGAGACCTCAGACCCACAGAGCTTAACTGAAGGTTTCACCTTTCGGGGAACAGGGGTTTTCTGTTTGTTCTCTTGCTTTTGTTTTATTTTCTTAAACTGATCCTGGTTTCTCCCCAGTTGTCAGTAATTTTCTGGAAGTATGTCAGCTAGCCAATCCCCCTACGATCTCGATGGGCTGATTTGAATGTGTTCAAGTTTTCAAAGTATTCCCTTACCTGCTCTTTAGTAATAGTTATTACAGGGTCTTCCTCACTTCCTAATTGTCCAAACTTCTTTTCTTTATTTTTTCATGTTCAAGACAGATTTAAAAAAGGACTTTAGTATCTCAGCCATTGGAGAATCAACAGTAGTTACACCCCCCTCAATTATTAACAGACTTATTTTTTCAGACCATTTCCCCCCTCCCTTCAGCAGGTACCATTAAAACCTGTCCTTCCCCCTTTATTTAGCTCAAGCAACACAAGACACAACAGTAGGTTTGTTTCTAGAATGGTACTTGAGTGGTGGTGCCCAATCAGGTCAGACAGTGCTAAAGCACTCCGCTATGAACTAAGAGCCTGAAAAAAACTAGATCTAGACTTGCTCCTGGGCTTAGAAGGGCTGTAAGGCAACACAACAGTTCCTTTCAATTTTGCTAATATTCTTACATATGCTTGCTTCATGTTTCCTTAAAACACAGCGTGTGTTTTGCTGAGTTTCAGGAGAGACTGAAAGCCTTTCTTCAGACTACGGGGCTTCTCCTCAGCGACAGGAGAACGGTGTACTCCTCCTCCTGGCTTCATTTTCCCCTCCCTCTAGTGCAGATTCCTAAAGAACCCTCTCTGTCTCAACCAGTCATCTTCGTACCCTAACAGAAGGCTTCCCCCAGGTCCCAAATCATACACTTCCTTCCCCACACCGGCACTGAGAGAAAGCAGCTGGGAAGCAGAAGGTAACCATAGAAATGTAACGTCAAAGCTGCCTCTCCTTACTTGGCTTTCCCAGGCCTGCGGAGGCTCAGTTAGCTCAAGCAGGCCTTTGCGCTGCTGCTGCTTATATAAGAAAACCAGCACCTTCTCAAAAGTCAGCCCTGCAAATCAGGGAACCAGTTCTATCTCCTAGACTCTCCTCTCAAACTGGGATCTCGCTGTACGGTTACTGTCCTACCGCTGTCACGTGAGGCCAGCTACGAACGGCCACTGGGAAATCCTGCTCTGGCCCAGGAGCTGGTACAGGACACTGCAGCTGCTAACCTGAGAAACCAGTTGTACTCCTGCTCGCTCTAAGGGGCTGAGGAAGCTCACTGGGATGCCAAGGAGTCCCCTTTCCAGAGGCACTCGTGTCAGGAATACATACTTGTGTTTTGAACTCCTGTCTCTGGACCCCCGTCGGTGACCTCTGCTGTGGCTGCGGGAACGGCTCCGGTGGCGTCTGTGTCGGTCTCGGGACCTGGAGCGAGACTTCCGCCGTTCACGGGAAGCTGATCTCGAGCGTCTTCGCCTCCTATCCCGAGACCGTGATCTGAAGAGGACACAGATTCCTTCAGACTCTGGAGACGGGCCGGTATATCGGATCCGTACACCTCAGCCCATCTCTCAGACATTCCTGAGTAACAAATATCCAGAGCATCACCCCTGCAGCCGCATCTCTGCTGACCACCTACGGGGTGGGCATCTCCCTGGCGTGGAAGTTGTGCTACCGACAAAACGCCGAGGGGTAAATTCAATTTACCGGGAAGCTGACAGAAAAAGCTCCCACCATTAATGTAAGCGTGCGCCGCTGCCCGGAGTGGAGCTTACCAACCGTGCCTCGCTCAAAGCCAGGCCTGTTTAATCGAGGGGAGGCCCAAGAAAGAGGCATCCAAAATGAACCCCTGTGGCAGTCTGCCAAAAGAGAGTCTCTCTCGTGAAAGCACTGCACTTTAGAAGCAGATTCGTTTCAATCACTCTAAAAACAAAACAAAGGATGCCAACGCATACAGAAAGCAGTGGAGAGGGAGATCTCCAGGTATGCAGTCACTGAGACAAGGGTCAGCCGCTAAGGCGAGCTCTTCACAGAGATGTGGGGGCTGTAATCTTCCATCTCTGTCTTCCTACATCTCAGTATTATATATGTAACAGATATTTCCGACATCAAAACGATGAAAGTGTATCAGATATTTATTGTAAAAGGCATCGGGTACATTCTTAGACTCGTACTCTGGAGCACGCAGCATCCTCTGTCCTGACAGGGACAGACAGCACCTGCTTTCTAGCCCAAGGGGTGACATGAATTTGCACAGGACCACTGAAGTGCCCAAGCGGCAATTCCCCTTTCTTTCAGGGAGCAAAACAAAGAGATTGGAGCAATGAGAGACACCCAGGAAAAACCAGAGTAGCTAGACAGAAACACAAGGAGCTGTTTGGGGGAACTGTAGGAGAACTGCACACTCACCTTCGACGATCTCTATTTCTTGATCCAGACCTAGAAAGAAAAGGAGAGTTAAGTGAGAGAAGGTAGGATATAGCCAGCGGCTTTTCAGTAAAGCAGCCCGTTCACCTGGCAGCTCTTCACAGGAACACAACAATACTCCAATATGTAAGTGAAAGAAAAAGCTCGCCATAAAGCCATTAAAACATTATCTTCTACTCAGGGGACGAGGGGAATGGGAATTTGTCAAAAACTCACTTCAAGTTCACTGTGCATATTTGATATATACACTTTACCTCTGCAGTCTAACATCAACTAGACCAGCTCTAACATTATTAAAAAAAAAGTGCCACTTTCCAATCAGAAAGACACTTGACCGTTTTCTGATTTTGGTTCCTTTGAGGTAGCTGCACATTAAAAAGGTTTTTATAAAAAGAAAATACAGGATTTTCTCAACTCATGATTTAACAAACATCAGATGGAAATCTGCATCAATGCTTTTTTTTCTTGTTTGGGAAAGATGAGCTAGGAAAAAAAAAAAAAGGGGGCCACAAAGGAAGAACTATTACTGAAACGTAGCTGACATATACAGAAAATCCTTCATTCCAGTCTTAAAAAGCAACTTGAGAACAACCACCCAAGTCTTGCTATTCTTTCTCTCATTTCCACGGCTTCAGAGCTCACGTACGGCGCTCTAACCGTAACGCTGTAAGCATCAGCTTTTGACAGTCCGTAAATAACAATGTCACAATCCTCCCAGCTTCCGAAGCACCATTACTCAGCACCACTTAAAATACCACTCCACATGAAAGAATTCCCATTCTCTCTTTTGGCCACGTTTCAGAACCAGTCTGCACCAAAACCTCACACGCTGCACAGTCTCTGAGGAGCAGTGTCCCTGTTTAGTGACTTAGAGACTCATTCTTGTCACTGCTCCTGCCTCCCCGCTGCACACAGACTCACAGGGGCTGTTCCAGTTACACAGCCACAGAGCTGTTCCGGCATCACAACAGGAGACGTGGCTGAAAGTTACACTGACAAAATTCAAAAGTGCAATAGAGAAACATCTATTTTAATGATATCATTTAAAACCATACCTGGGTAAAACAAGATTAAGAGAATCAGTGTGAATCAGTTTCATTTCTTCACAATGAAATGGGATTGTTTAATCACGGTAGAAAGAAAAAAAATAATCAAAAATGTAGAAAGGAATTCAGGCAGATTGTAAACAAGGTGGAGCTGAACTTGGCAGCTGGGCAGATGAACCATGCGCTGAGGCAACGCACAAGACAACCGGCTGAAGGAAAAGCTGATAAACCAGGAGAGCAAGGCAATAACCACACGCCTCTTTCATCTAACAGAACCTGACAGAGCAGCAGGGCCTCCTGCAGATGCCTGCTAGGCAGCTGAATTTTTTTTGGTGGTTGTAATTACTCCAAGTTCTTAATGTTCTTTTCCTCCTGATCACTTTATTCTGAATCACCGGTGCACACAACCACACAAAGCCATTCCACATCCCCTTCCACGCCTGGCTGCCCTTCCACGCCTATGATCTGAGCAGGAGTGCGCACAATGAACCCCTGATAATCACTGCCCAGCACCAGACTTCAGAATTCAGGAAGCACCCAACAACACAGGATTTTCCTTACCAGCCTGAATCAGTACAGAGCTTGAGACAGAAGACTGCTGTCCAGAGACGTGAGAGGCTGAGCATTTTCCTCCTCTTTTTTGTCCCTGCACCACAGAAGCTACACGCTGAGTTTCACAACCTGTGTTTTGTCCAACTTATTACAAAGGAAATCATTTGGCAGCTCCACCTAGACCTGTTTGCTGGGGTACCCTGGAAGCAAATACCCAGATCTGCACTTCCAAGCACAATCACCTCCCCACAGAATTTCAGTCCTAAGAGATTACTGGGTAGCCCACAGTCACCGGCCACTCCAAAGGACTGGTGTTTATTTACCACTAGGGGTGACAACCCCGTTCACACATTCCTATGTGGAAATCACACTTTAGTTGACAAATTAATTAAGGCTGTGAGAGGCAGAGTTTCACAAGTGAATCTACAGGTTTCCACGGTATGTTGCAGTGCCTGTAAGTCACCACAGGCTTCTCAAAGTCAAGCGGTACTCTTCCTCTTACTGACACCGTGAAAATGCTGCACGTGAAGACATGACAGGAAGAGTTATGAAGGAAACATGTTTTCTGTGGTTCCTTAAAACATCACGCTGTAGTTAAGAGAGGCAGTCTGAAAGGCAGTAGAAGTCACTGATTAGTTTTTGATGGAAAAGGGAGGTGAAGGTGCTGAGAAATCAAGAAATTTGGGCTCCAGTTCCAGTTCTGACAAAGGCAAATAATTCAACCTCCTCTGTACGGCACTCTTGGCTCCTTCACAACGAGCTTTTCTTTGGTATCTGAACAGAGGAGCACACAGATGCCTCCGCACAGATGGAGAGCAAAGGCTGGCCGCAGTCTCTGAGTAGTGCCACACGTGGAACCAGCAAGAACTCAGACTTTAGGCCAACTCAGTGCAGTTCTTAAACCCTTCGTATTTACAGCATTACGTAAACATTCCAAAGTGGGCTTCAAACCCCCTCATCAGATGCATCCACCTACGGGCTACCTGTGAACAGAAGAGGCTCCTTAACTCTCAGCAACTGAGGGTTTGTTTGTTTTTTTTAAAGAAAAAACCAACAAACAAAACCACAAAAACAGAAACGCAGACACTTCACAGACAGAAGGAAGTCAGCATTCTGGGGAGATGCAGACCAACTAAGAAATCCTGAGGACTCCTCCTGAAGGCAAACTCTGCTGAGCAATTTTCACACAGAAACGACCTCCAGGAAGAGGAGGCACCACGGAGACAGATGCCGTGAGCCCAGGTTAGATGCGGTCCTTCCTACCGCGGGTCAGAAAGAGCCTGCCACAAAGCAGCTGCATGGGAAGACACGTGTTTCATTCCCATCTTTCTCATCATAGCAACATCATCAGTCCCTTTTGATTAACTCCTGCACTCATCAGCCAGCTCCAGATTCTGCAGCTCCCAGATCTAACTGCATTACTGACAATCTTGCGCGGATGCCAGAGAGCTGTGAGGCTCCACGTGAAGTGCTACAGTTCAGGAGAAAGCTGTAGCATGAAGTGACATTTCCTATGACACCAGGCAATCCACAGGGAGAGAGGACCCGCATTAAACACCCGAACTGGAGAATGCATAATCATTTGGGACTTCCACCTTCACAATACATCAAACCACCAAGCTGCACACCACAGAAAACCAAGTTGCTTTGATTCTGGTATTTTCCAGAAATGCACACCCAGAAGCCAGCACCATCTTAGGGCATACTGCAGTTAGGTATCTCCCATCCCTCAGACATCGGATGGCTGAAACGCTCTTCAGTTGACACTGAGGGTCAAAAAGAGCTTTCTACGGGCAGCGAGGTTGGTTTCTTTGATGCAAGGACTACAAGAGGAGAAACGTGAGGTAACTGGAGAGATGCTGTGACAACGAAAACAGCATTCCTACTCAGGCACTTCCTCTGCCTGACCACTGCACACAACCACCCTCCCACAGCAGGCTGTTTAACTGAGCTGCTTACACACAAGATGCCTGCTGCAGTAAAGAAGAAATCCTTTTTCCAGTTCAGCTGGCAAGAGGTAGAAGAGTTTGTCCGGAGAACATCAACACTGCAGCTGCTCCCACTGCTCCAGGATTATACACGTGCAGCCACCAGAAACAGCCACTCCTTGGGATCCCTCCGATGCCCTAGGAAGTGTTTTCCAAAACTGCTAAAAGCACCTCACTGTTATTGTAGAAAAGTTTCTGAGCAAGACAGGCAGCCTGCCATCTGGCTTACAGACACAAGCTCCATTTTGCTGTCACCTGCCAGCCTAGAGGTGAGGAGGGCTGTCCAGGTAATTTTTGTATGACTAGCACCATTTGAGCAGACCTAGCACTCACTCATCTTAAACTTTCCCAATCAGATGTTCTGAATGAGGGCATTTCATCCAGATTCAGATTCCCAAAGACAGGGTCTCGACCAATACAAGCCTGAAGACTACAGGGAGCTCACACCTTTCAGATACACAATGGAGGCTAAAACAACACGCATGCAATCACTCTAAGCTGGGGGTTTTGTGCATTTCTTTTCATCTTTAATTGAACGTCAGGGTGCTCATACAGCATCCAGAGCAGGTCCAACAGCTGCTCCAGCAGCAGATGCTGCCTTCCTGCAGTGTTCAGATACAAGATATCAAACTATTTCAGAAATGATTTCACAAACCAGCTATCAGCTTCCACTTACCGTCTGCCCATTCTCTCCTCTCGTTCTCTCTCCTCTCTCCGCCTCAAACGATCCTGGTTTCTCTTCTCTTGCTTTTCTGCCACTGTTTTCTAGAAAAAAAAAAAAATAAATTAAAAAAATCACATTGCATTTCAGCGGTACAACAACGGGTCAGAGGGATCTGCAGGGAGACTATTCAGATAGGAAGACAAAGAACTGCCTCACTGCATTTCACGTGCTAGTCAAGAACTCTGTCAAGGTTCTCATTTTCCTCTCAACTTCACTAAAATACATCAGTGCAGGAAATGCCACCCCTACGCTGCTTTGAGTGCTTGTGCTCTAAGAGACAAGGCCATAAGCTTTGAGGCAAGGACTGTCTCACCATGAGCATACACAACACACAACAGAACAGTGCTCTGGTCTCGTTCCAACGACCGATTGAGGCACTGACCTCAGTGTATTGCCTAATGAATAGGGCACAGGAGTCACAACTCCTGCTCCAGCAGTCTAAACATCTCCGTTGGCGAGCAAGGCCAGCACTGCAATGGCATTCCAAACCATTCCAGAAAACCTCCGATCACTTCAGCTACTGAAGATTGCCTTCACTGGCAGCACCATGTGAAACTGCAGTTAGGGCACTTCATTAAGAGGTCTCAAAGTGCTCTTCAATAGTCAAAAACCCACAGTGACCAATTTCAGCCAAACCAGTAAGAAAGAGCAATGGTACAGTCACATGTATTTAAGGAAGAAATGACAGCAGTGGTCTGGTTTGACTAGTTCTGAGGGTACTTCTTTAGCTACCCAGAAACTACAGAACATGTGCGGCTACATAAATCTGCATCTGAAGTTTCAGGGATTCTGCAACCAGAAATTTCTGGGCTTCTACAAGCACTCTGCAAAGAATCCTGTATGAATTTAATAAAAACGCGTTGAACGTCTGCAGAATGACAAGGAGAAGGTTTAAAACAGACAGGATTACCCTCAGCTGATCCAGTTTCTCACGAATCTGAATGAAACCTAAGTGTAATTTGCCTCCAAAGTGGTCAGCAAGACGCCGGTCGTTGTCATGGAGACCCAGATATGCTGAACAGACTTCGCACACACGCAGCTTCTGCTGCTGGAAACTGGATGCAGGCATTGAATTTCGGTATTCTTCCTAAAAGGAGGCAAAAAAAAAACCAGGCAAATGTCAGGGAACCCTTACATAGTCACAACCATCCAGGGAAACCCCTGCAAAAGACTGTCCTGCTGCTTTCACAGATCATAAAAGCACCCTCAGTATAAAGGAGGTGCCATACAAAATGATTTGTGAGCACAGCGACCTGACAGTCTATCCCTGCGAGCGATTAGTGACCAAGGCCGTACCTCTGCCTCTTTCTTTTTCGCTCGGACTTTCTCCACTTCCATCAGGATCTTTTGGGATTCATCAACATTGCCTTCAGCTCCCAGCTGTTCAGCTTTAGCTAGGAGTTTTCCAATGTCTTCATTCAGCTCATGTACTTTCTCTGCCTAAAGAGAATAGTTAGTTTTCAGTAAGAAAAAAAACTTGCAGGTTAACTTTTTCTCTAAAAAAAATACTGTTTAACAAAAGCAGCTGTTGGAAGACGATCATAAATCTCCAGAAGTCAAAGGAACCCCAAGAAAAAGGGCTTGGTGGGCCAAGTACAAGCAGCGTAGTCACAGACACGCAGCAAAGAGAGAAACTGGACGTGGAGGGGACATCATCAGTTCTGCCGCAAACAGCGGCACATTTCTGGCTTACGGGACAGAGTCTGCAAAATCAGCTTCAGAAATGTTGTGTATTGGCCCAATGAAGGCAATTCCCAAAAAAGAAACTTAATGAGCATTTATTACGACAACAGTTATGGGGTGGTTTTACTATCTAAGCTATTATATTATCATTGAAGAGTGAGGGGGAACCAATGTTTTACTGCCATGCTAAAGGAACCGATTTTAGAGTTTGTTTGATGCTACCATGGCCCTCTGAACCCGTAAGTTTGTCCCAAGAACGGCCAGAGCAGCGTTTGAGGAGGACAGCTGGAATCCTCAAAGCCTTTCCGGAGCCGAACTTCCTCAGAGACAACAGAGCACCAGTGCTCTTGCACAGACTTTCAAAACAAAGGTTTAACGAGAGGACAATACCTTTGCAGACACTTCAGCACTGATCTCTTCCTGCGTCTCAGCCAGGCGTTTCTTGGCCAGTTCTGTTCTCCTGTCACACTCTGCGATGAAGGATTCCAGGTGATCCATCGCCTGCACGTTCAGACAGAAAACTGTGACTAAAAATGCTCCCTGTGCCAGATCTAGCTTTGACAGCCAACAGCTAGCTGGTGGTATCCCTGTACAATGCACAAACAACCTCAAGAATGGATGCCTTGAGAAAAAAAAAAAAACAGTGATACTTTGCAGGAAAAGTAAAATTTGAACCCTGCTTTTAAATCTGTCATCTGTCTGGAACCTGGCACAGCTCCGTTACTCTGACACGTAACAGGATGCTCGCACAAAGACTGCTTTGCACTGGACCTTCCAACGCATGAGCAACATGACAAAAGCATTGGAATAACACGAAAAGGGAAGACAGAAATGTTTTTCCACTTGATTCGTTAAATCACAGAAAGCTAAATCTGGCAAAAGCACAACCACAGAGCAGAAGGCTTTTAATGTTCAATCTCCTTCTGGGACAGGCCGCCAGGTTACAAGGACCCAGGACAGAGCAGCAGGTGTGGGATGCGAGGAATGCCAGAGGAGCCTCCTAGCTGGCTGGACTAGTGGAGTCGTAAGGGCCATCATTACTTTTACAATTTCAAGACAACAATCAAGCAGAATGTGCAGCAGCTTCCGGAACGCTTCTGAGATAACACCTCAAATAACGTGGCTAGCTGAAATGCCTACTGAGTTCTACTGTTCAGCCAAATCACTTCAAGAGGCAGTTTCCCCAAAAGTAACAGAATTTCTCTGTACTCACATCCAGCTCAAAAAACAGGTCTCTCTCTTTACTTGCAATCTCATAATCTGCTCGCAACGCCAAGTCATGGATCTTTGTACATTCTCCCAGGTCCATTCGCTGTGGAAAAGGAAAAGGAAAATCAATGTGAGAACCCTCCATTACGGCAACAAGCAGCAGATACTTAACTCTTGCCAACTGTATCATATCAAAATACAGCCTCTTTAGGAGAGCTTCCTCTTAACCTGTCAGCAACAGAACTAGCCAGAAGATCCACACGCTTGCTTGAACCCCTCTTCTAGGTGTTCCTGGAATAACATTAGAACACCTCACACGTTTGAAGTCCTCCTCCTGCTCTAGGTCACACCACAGCCTTAGAAGTTGCTGGGAGGGAGGTGGGATGGCACAGCACACTCCAGCAGCAACTCCTTCCACGGGCACCAACTCCAAATGCCTCCTACTGTGGAGCTACAGCACGGCATAGAGCTTTGCACCCTGTTCAAAGCTCGCCTGGAAAAGCACATCTGCGTTCAGACGAGCCCAAGGAGCGAACTGAAAGATACCAATTCAAAGAACACAGATAGAATGCTTCCTGTCAAGAACAAATGGACTTAAGGGAATGGCCTGCAGAAAAGCACAAACCCACGCTCGGCAACAGCAGAGTCGTAGTGCTCCAGCTAGCCCTTTCCCACATTCAGCTGGGCCCGGGATTTTACAACCTGGCAAGCCAAACTAATTCCTACGCAGAAGCTCATCTAATGAGAGACTTCTTGAGAGCAGCTCCTCTCCCAGAAAGCTCTGACTTGCACGCTGCCCTTCACTCCCATTGCACTCGATGCTGTTTAAATTTCTTATTTTTCCCCAACCTAATAGTTCACAGCCACGTGAACCAAAGTTAATTATGCTCTCAAACACAGAAATTGCATTTCAACATTATCAATATATAACGTCTCTTATTCTTGAGTAGAATATTTATCTCACTCTTAAAATAGAAAAAGAAGATGACATTTTGAACGGCAAAATAATGAAAGGCCTAAGTGTGAGCCATGGTACGAATGGCAGGGTACACGTCATGGCATGAAGGAACACCCCAGCCAGCCATCCTCTTCTCTCCCAGTCACCACCAGTCCCAAGGAGCTCAAACCTGAACACACACAACAGGTGTCAACTCGCTGAACTGCAGAAAAAGCTGACTACAGCTAAACCAGGATCAAGGCAGAATCCCTGCGGAACATCACCAACTAGAGCTGGGGGTGCCAGGGACGTGAAGCAGTGCGCTCGGATGGCAGCAAGGGAAGCGTTTAGAACGAAGCAAAGCAACAAAAGCAAGCTCCATCAGGTAATGCTTTGGGTTTCAGCAGTCACCTGAGTTATCTGCTTTTCTATTTTAAACAAAGAAAACAATTCCAGATGACTTGCCACTATTTAGTCTTCCTCATTTTTGCTCAGATTTACCAGAAACAGTCAGCAGGCCACAAAAACGGACACTGAATCCAGGAATAGTCCTGCTGAGCTCTCTAATGGTAGAAATGTAATGCCTACAAAAAAAAGCATTTGGTAGTTTCAGAGCTGAATCATGTTACTTTTCAGGCGAGTCTGCAAAGAATGCTAGCGAGCTACTGTTATCGCACCACAAAACTAACTTTCCACGATGTGACTCAAATCTTTTATCCTTATTATTCTGCTGAGATCCCTTTCCAACACAGGGAGAAAACAGCTGCATTAGATGCGCTTGTCACAGACCGTGTTTTTATCCGAACTCTTGCAATCTGAGCCAGTAGTTTCACTTCAGAGAAGGGGCTCCAATCCACAACTTCAGAGGAGCCGACAGCGTGCGCTGTGTTCCTCTCCCTGCTTGTTAAAACGCAACAAATCCCTCAACCTCTTCCTCTGGGGGAGAACGTCCGTACAAACCTCAAGTCTTCCTCCACGCCCTTGGAGATGATCTAGGTGCAGAGATTTTCACAGGTATGGCTCACTTCAGGTAAGAGCACCAGGCCTTATGTCTCAAAAAATCCTCCCATCTCCAGGAAGCCTGTCATCAGATACTCACCCTTCCCAGCAGCGACCTGCTCCAGTCAACGCTCGTGGCTGGTTTATAATACAGGTATTTGAGACAGGTAACCAGCAGAGCCTAAGGAAAGACTGAACTCCCCCCACACATAAAGATTTAATACATTCAGATGCCACTGATAATTAGTCCTGCTCACATTTGCTGGGCAATCCACGTTCTGGGGCATTACTCATGATCTCCACTAAACTGCTAACTCACCAGAAAGTCTACTTCCATGAGGAAGGCTCTTAACAGCAACTAGAGCTGCAGAGCTTCACCCCAGTGAAAAAGGAAAGCAGACTCCCACCAAACAATTTTGCAGCCCACGGATTTCAGCTCACTCGTATCTCGCAGCGGGGGACACAATTAATTCCCTGACTGTCATTTCCAAGCTATGTTCTACCCGGGCAGCTTTCAGACTCATCTGACCACTTACTGGTGGAACTAAAATTCAAGAGGATTACCAGTTGATGCCATCTCTGAATGCAGCGCAGCACTTCCACTGACAGAAATACGCTCACCATTAGCTGTAGAGCTAACGCAGTGCAAGCCGCTAACGATCTGGTGACAAGCCCCTTGATAACAGCATGGGGTGAATTTAACTAATGTGTGGTCTCCCAGAATTTTGCTCCTTCCCCATGGAAACCAAAAAGAGAACTGGTTTAGACAAGTTTCTGGGGCCAAAGTCTCTTATACACTGGCCCACCTAAACAAAGCACCTCTTAACATGCCCTCTGCGGCTCTCAGGAGTATTCCAGAGCTTTACTTGCAGTCTGGAATCTTCCTCTTACGCTGCACCTGAAGGTCAGTGAATGGGACTCCATCACACCTCACTGAGCACAGCTACCCAAGGAGCACAGCCTCCCACCGAGGAATACCAGCACGCGCGAAGGATCCAGCAGTGGCAACGCCTTGGTGGGAGGATGCAACATAACCAGCACCAGAAGGCTCGCAGCATCTGCTGGAAGTTTCCAAAAAGATCCAAGGTTCTGATTTCTGCAATAATACACATCCAGAGACGGATGGTACCCCATCCTGCTGAGGCTGACTCACCCACACAGCTCTTCCCTTAACGCAGCACCGTAAGATGCCAGTGAACCCGACCGAGACCAGAAGGAAAGCCTGCGCATTCCAGTTAAGTTTTGTTCTGTGCTGGTAGTGCTGACAGCTGAAATGCTGTTCCCATTCCAGACATCACATGTTCTTTCAACACAGATATGTGGCACCAGTATTTTTTCACGCCCCCAAGAACCTGCTGACAGCAGGGTAGAGAGCTCGGCAACCACTTAAAGACAACGACAAGATCGTGTGAGCGATCCACAAGATCACCTGCGCAGAAGCAGTCCTTCCTGCTCCCATGAGAGGCTTCTGAGCCCAAATTTCACAGCAAGAGGGAAAAGAGAACTCACTGCAGACAAGTAACTACAGAAGCAAGAGAAACAGATCTCTCAATGTGCTTCTCTGTCCCAGGAGACTCACAACCCATCTGAGCACCTTAGACCTCCGCCGTGCTTTGGCACTGGCTCCAACAGTCACGTGCATCACTTCATTTAACCCCTTCACAAGTGTTTGCCTTCCTCCTGGAAACGTGCCAGAAGAGGGAGAAGGCAACCTTGTGTCTTCAAACCACCATTTGGGCCCCCAAAAGCTGTTGTAGAGTCAAAAAATAGACCCTAACCACAGTGACCTGCACGGAAGATGGAGGTGGGTGACTTACGCAGCTTCAAAACTCTGAAATGGAAGCGAGGCGACATGGAGGCTGTTGAAGTGACTGCTGGAAAATACATCTGAGCTTCAAATTAATAAAAAACAAATACAGAGATATAGAGAGACTGGTATTTGACTTCCAGTCTTATTCTGCAATAGCGGCCAGTGAGAAGCTGAAGTCTGAGTGTTTGGAGGCCAGGCAGCTTTTGCTAAAGCTCTTTCTACCAGCGCTGCCGGAGCCTTGCTCGCGCGGCGACCCGAACAGGGGAGGGAGAGCCAGCCCTCCCCTCTGGTAACCTCTGTGCCAAACGCAGCTCTTGAAATAACAGCAGGAAAGGGCTACAAATAACGACGGCGTCTTTAAACAGCCTGGTTCAGTGGACGGACAAGGTGAATCGCCAGAGCATTTACTGGCAAACAGCAGGGGTAAAGACACATCTCAGACACCCATACCCGTCCCCACCCCGCAACAATTACAAGAGACACGCACCATTTTCTTTTGAGAGTCAGACTGCACCTTCCATCTGGGCGCCGAAATCGAGTACTTACTCTGCAAGATCTGTTAAAAGCCGGCCGACGTCACCTTTTGCTCTCAGAGAAAGCATGTGAGCCCAACCTTTGAAAACTGGCCAGCTGTCCCCAGAGGGCAGCAGCGAAGGCGCCGACCCAACTGTTTCAAACCAGTCAGGCAGAGCGACACACCGCCCAGCCCAACCAACGCTGGAGACACGGTCGGCCCGAGCTGTAACCTGCCATTAGCAACGCCGAGCAGTAAGGATGAAAAAGCTGCCGTTCCATCAGGAGAACATCACGTGGTTGGAGAGAGAAGACTGCAAAGCTCCAAGGAGTAAGGATTATTGCAGCTGGTAAGAAAACACTTGCCAACGTGAAGATGCAATGGTGAACCAGAGCACCCAGGACCACAGGCTAGCTCCAATCCTGCGATCTCCACAGGACAAATTTCAGGCCCTAACCATCTCAAACTGCTGAAAGAGAAATAATCTTGCAATTTCAGGTGGGGTTGTGGTGAGAGAAAAAAAAAAAACATTTCAAGTGAATTCTGATATTTCCTGACTTCAGCGGTGGCATACGCAGGTCACAGAAACTGAAATTAAAATTGTGACTGCTCCTGGGGCACAGAAAGCCTGATCCCTCCTAGAAGTGAGCTCTGAAGAGCTGTACCAACATCTGCCTCAGCAGAACCCCTTATGACAGAGAAGGTACTTACTGTTCCAGCCAGGATATCATGAGGACAGCAATCCAGAAGGTGGCTCTTGCAAACACGATCGTCTGTAAACTTCACCCTTTGTCTGGTTTCATCTCCTGAAATTCATTTGTGGTTTTAAATACGCAGACATTAGAACAGCGATAAGAGAACAAAGATGTCGGTACGATCGTTTGGCCTCAATATACAGATTTAAATACTTGGCGTTCCTGCTCCCCAAAATTACTCAAAAAAATAAAAAAAAAAAAAGGCTTAAAGGGTAACAGGATATTCTGGAACACTTATAATTGGCAACAAACACTATTTTAGCATTTATTCATCCAGTACACCATGTTAAACACAGTGTTGGCGAGCCAAGGAACGTCCAAGGCCTGTCATCCACATAAAGAGACAGCACAGCCAGAAAAGAAAAAAGGAGACAGTCTGGCTCGCAGCCAAAACCTTTGCTTTTTTTTTTTTTCTTTCTTTCTTTTTTTCCCTCCCTTTTTACACAATGAGGAAGGGGCAGGAGGTACCGAAACCCACGCTACCGGAGGACCACGAATCACAAAAGAGGGCTGTGCTGGACAGCTTTTACAGGCACTTGCTATTTGCTCATCTGATAATTAAGACATTGCTCCAGCTGGTTCGAAAACCAAATACGCAGCGTGCTTTCCAAGGCCGTGCAAAGACGAATCTTGTCGGTCTCAGCCTGGAACGCAAAGCGTGCTTCCCACCCACGTCCCACCCTCAGGAGACATTTTACACTCAGGAGCCACTTAAACAAGACAATATCAGAAAAGCAAAAAAAAAAATTAAAAATAAAAAAAGAAACAAAGTTAGTCAATACACACTGCGAGCTCCAACATATACTATACCCATCTGCATTCTTCAAGACCTCAGCTGCAGAATTTTATGCCCACTGTTGAAAAGTTTTAAAGGAAAAGTTTTCTTGCCCACACCTGCAGTAAGGAAGTCAGGGGAATGATACATAAAAGTAAAGGCAAAGTGGTAATGGTATGTGACAATTTTAAAGCTCACCTGTGTATATGACACAGGTATGTGTAACACTAAAGTATGAATATAGTTTAGGATTCGCAAGCATCCAGGAATAATGTTGTGTCTACTGAAAATGGTTGGGTTTTTTTATTTTTTTTTTCTTTCTAAGCTACACTTTTAAAGTTACTTGTGAAAAAAAAAGCAAACACTTTTTTTTTTTTTTTGTTATAACAGCTTTAAAAATTGGTTGTGACTCACGGCTCGATGAACATGAGGCTTTTCTGCAACTCCCTTGCAGATTGATGTAGGCAGGCAAAGATACACTGAACCTTTATAAATAAAATAGAGGGGCCACAATTGTTCAGTTTGTATGAAATAAAAATATGGGAAGCAATTCAATAGCAACTCAATACACAAAGAAAGAAAAGCACTTATTCACTTACGAAACAAAGTGCAAAGTACCTGCACAGCCCTGCTAACGTGCCAGAGGGAATTTAGGTACTCAGCGAGTCGCAGAGGGGAAGACAGATACAAACCGCAGCGGGAACGGAATTTTGCACAGGCTGTCACATTTCTCGGACAACAACTACAGCGGCCGGCTCCTGCAGGCACACCTACCTACATCCCTCTCTATGCTCGGCGTGGCCTGGGCACGGAGCTCTCCCTAAAACCTCTCTGCGGCAGCCGGGGGGCTCCTCCCGGGGCTGGGCCACGCCGGGCGCTTTCTAGGGCGAGGCGGGCTCCTCCGCCGGGCGGGCCCTACCCCTACCGGGCTCCCTCCGCCGAGCTCGCTAGGCCGCCCCGAGGCGCGGCAAGGCCCGGGCCCGCTCCGCCGGCCCGCCCCAGCACCAGGCCGCGGCGGCGGGGCGAGTTGGGGCTCCGGCTCGGATCCGCCGCGTTCCCAAGCGGGGGCGGAGGCCGATCGCGCCGCAGGTCCGGAGCGGAGGCGGCGGCCGGGCCGGGCCGGGCCGTGCCGGGCTCCGCGCGGCTGAGGCGGCCTCCAGGCCGCGGCGTTTCCTGCAGGCCCCGCCCGCCCCTACTCACCGTCCCGGGCCGTGCCCATGAGCTGGTCTAGCAGGGCCCGCATCTGGGCCTGGGCCGACATGGCGGACGCGGGGTCAGGCCGCGGGGCGCGGCGGGGGCGGCGGCGGCGGCGGGCGGGGGGCTCCGGCCTGGGCCTGGGCCTGGGCCTGTGGCTGGGCGGCGGCTCCGGCCTCGGCGGCGGCTCCGGCCTCGGCGGCGGCAGCGCGCGGCGGGCGCTGGGCGGAAGCGGCCCCTCCCGGCGCCGCG
>WHYT01016026.1:164834-189638 GCA_009806455.1 Tetrax tetrax
CTCCGGGCCTGCTCCGGTGCCCCCGCCTCGTTACGAGGGGGTCTCGGGGGTGGGGATGGGCTGGGGGTATCCGCGGGCTGCCTCCGCCGCGGCCCCGGCCCTCAGCGGGTGTGGGCCCAGCAGCCGGGCTATAGCAGCTGCTGGGCCGTGCCGGGCCCGGCCAAGCTGTGCCAACCGTGCCGAGCCGCGCCAAGCAGTGCTGAGCAGCCCCAAGCCATGGCGAGCCATGCTAGGCCGTGCTAAGATCTGCTAAGCCATGCCATGCTGTGCCAAGCCATGCTGAGCAGTGCCAAGCCATGCCAAGCCATGCCAGGCTGTGCCAAGCCATGCTGAGCCGTGCCAAGCCATGCCGAGCCGTGCCAGGCTGTGCCAAGCCATGCCGAGCCGTGCCAGGCTGTGCCAAGCCATGCTGGCTGTGCCAAGCCATGCTGAGCTGTGCCAAGCCTTGCCAAGCCGTGCCAGGCTGTGCCAAGCCATGCTGAGCAGTGCCAAGCCATGCCGAGCCGTGCCAGGCTGTGCCAAGCCATGCTGAGCAGTGCCAAGCCATGCCAAGCCGTGCCAGGCTGTGCCAAGCCTTGCCAAGCCGTGCCAGGCTGTGCCAAGCCATGCTGAGCTGTGCCAAGCCATGCCGAGCCGTGCCAGGCGGGCGGGCGATGGCAGGTGACGTCAGGGAGCAGATAAGCCCCCGTGGCTTATCAGCTCCCACCCGCCGTGTTTGCCCAGTGTTTGCCCAGCGGTGCCCGTGCGGGACGGCTGCTGCTCCCATCCCGGCGTTGCCGGTGCGAGTGTTTGGAGAGGGAGCGCAGCGGGGACACTGACAATGGGGCTGCACCATTCCGGGGGCCGGGGACCCCACCTCGGTACCGGGGAACGGCTGGGCAGGGGGTGCTCAGGGCAGGGAGGGCTCCCAGGGAGCAGACTGGGAGCTGTGGTCAAACCCAGAGCGGGAGGCTGGACAGCTCTGGAGCAGGGCTCTGGCCGTCCCCGACCCCGATGGCCGGTGTCCCACTCCGTGAGTGTCCCCAGCACAGGGTCCGGGCGCTGTGTCAGTCCCCCATCCCGTGCTCTGCCCAAAGGCAGGCTGTCCTGCACCCCCTGGCCACCCTCTGTCCCCTCCAAGCCACCTCCAGTCCTGCCTGTGTCCCGTGGCCGTGCTCTGTGGTGCCTCAGATGTCCCCGCTGGCACGTCCCGCTGCCGGAACAGGGGTAGCGCCTCCGGCCACAGCCACCTCGGGCCCCGAGCTGCTCGCCATCATCACTGTCCCCTGTCACTCACGTACTGCATGGGCCACAGCCATGGAGGAGACACAGGGCACCCCAGTACCCAACCCACGGTGACAACACTGCCATCCCGGGGTGCTGCCGTGGGGCTGGCCCAGCCGCTCTCCACGCGCGTTGTCCCCGTCTCCGCATCCACCAGCACTGCCCGGCAAGAGCCGCCAGCCCCAAGCACCCAAACCCCCACCCCTCGGGGAGCATAGCACCCTGAAGAACCTCTCCTGACCCCAAAGGTTCCAAAACCCATCCTGGGGCTGCTCGCGGAGCCCTGCACCCACCGTGGGGGTGGGACATGAGGCTGAGGATGGGGGGTCCAGACCCACACGGGGGTTGCGCAGCACCTGGGGGGACCCCACGGAGCGGGTTCGCCCGCTGCAGCCGCGGCGGCAGCACCTGTTTGCAGAGGCATCACTCGATACGCAGTATGTTCTTCAGAAGATCCCTACTCCAGGAGTCAAAATAGCATGAAATTTAATTTTACGCCTATTTGACAAAGCTTGATTTCGCCTCCAATCAGCAGGGAGATAAGAGCCCTCGGCACAAGTGCGCGGGCAGTTTGGCAGCTGGGGCTGCCGATTTAATAGGTGAATTTACAGGAACAACACTTGAAAATCCCCTGGCTAGTGAACCATTAAGGTGAGCCCTGCCTTCCGTCCCCGCGTCCCTCCCCGCGCCGCTCTCCCGTTGCTGGGTGCTAAAGCAAACCCCGGCTCTGTTTACCGAGTCTACTATTACAATACAGCTACCAAATATTTGCCAGCCGTCAGCTCGCCGCTCCGCTATAAATACTTCAGGGCCCAGGTGGAGGGACGGCGAGGGGGAGCCGCGCGGGAGCCTATGCATGGCCGGGCGACAGCGCCAAGGTGAGTGCCGAGCCGCGGCCCGACGCGATGCCCTCCTGCGCCGGGAGGTTTCTCCGGCCGAGGGTGGCAGCGGGGCAGGATGGCTCCGTCGCCGGAGCTCCCCTCTCCCCGCAGCCCGGAGATGCGCGGTGCCCCGGGAGGCTGAGCTTCCAACCGCCTGCCCCGAGGCAGCGCAGAGGCACGACCGGGGGTCCCGTGGTGGGGACGGCACAAAGAGGGAAGCATGGGGACCCTGGGGGCGGCAGTGACGCTGTCTGAGGTTGAGTGTGGGGCTCAGCACCACGCTTGGCATGGCAGGAACAGGATTTGTCCCCCAGGATTTGTCCCCTGCCCCAAGAGCTTCTCGTGGCAGTCCCAGGCACGTGGCTGGGGATGCCCTGCGGGGACGCAGGATGGGGACCGGGGGGCACGGGTAGCACTAACTACAGAGGGGCCTCGTCCAGCTCAGCACGACCCAGCCGTGACCAGAGCCCACCGGGGCCGTGCGGGGAGCTGGGTGGGTTCGTCCTGCTGCAGGAAAACCTGCGGGGCCGTGGCGTGGGGAGGGCTCGGGGCTCAGCCCCATTCACCTCCAGTCACAGCCTCGGGGTGACGGGGAGCATCCTGCTGCCCCACAGCTCCCAGGGGTGTCCCCACTGCCCCACGGCACTGGGGGACATCCCTGCTGCCTACATCCCATGGCCTGGTAGGGACTTCCCTGCCGCCCATGTCTGATGGATCAGTGGGGACATCCCTGCTGCCACGCATGCCGTGACTTGCTGGGGATATTCCCATCGTCCCACACCTCTCACACTCAGGGGTCACCCCCACTGCCGCACGCCCCACGGCTCGGTGGGGATGTCTGCTGCCTGATTTCTGATTTCGGTGAGGATGTCCTCCCTGCCCCATGTCCCATGTCTTGGTGGGGGTGTCCCCACTGCCTGGTGTTCCGAGGCTCAGCGGGGATGTCCCTGCTGCCCCATGTCCCGTGACTCAGGGGGAACATCTCCAATGCCCTGTATCCCATGGCTTGGTGGGGACATCCCCACTGCCCCGTGTCCCATGGCTTGTGGGTCTCTGTTGCCCTACAGCCCCACCCTGGCCACTGCATGGCGCAACACGGTCCCCCGCCACCTCAGGGCCAAGGGACGCTGCAGGGCAGTGGGCCACGGAGGGTGCCAGGGTGCGTGCCACCCTCACCCCGCTGTCCCTGCCCGCAGGGTGAGTCCGGGCCCCGGGGTGCCCCTGCGCGCTGACATGGCTGCGGGCGTCATCCGGCCCCTGGCCCAGCTGCGGCTGCCCTCGCCCTTCCCACACGGCTTGCTGCTGCCCGCGCGCCCCGAGCCCGACTTCCCTGACCTCTCCGAGGAGGAGGAGGAAGAAGAAGAGGAGGACGAGGAGGAGGCAGCAGAGGAGAGCGTGAGGCCGGAGCTGGCTGTCTCCAGCGCCGCTGAGACCACCCTGCGGCTCCTCAAGTTTTCTGAGCTCATCAGCTGCGACATCCAGCGGTACTTCGGGCGGCGCGGCCGGGAGGAGGCCGCCGGCAGCCGCGGCGTGCCCGAGGACTGCGGCTCGCCCCAGCGCGACAAGCTCCAGCCTGAGACCGTGGCACCGCGGGGCGGCCCCGGGGCCGTGCACAGGCTGGGGCCGCTGGCCGAGCTCTTCGAGTACGGCGTGCACCGGTGCCTGTCGCCGCGGGCGGCCGGCGGCAAAACGCAGCGGCTGGAGAGGAAATATGGCCACATCACCCCCATGCACCGCAGGAAGCTGCCGCCCTCCTTCTGGAGGGAGCCAGGCCCTGGCCCCGCCGGCCTCCTCCACGCCGGCACCCCCGACTTCAGCGACCTCCTGGCCAACTGGACGGTGGAGCCAGGGCCAGAGCTGCCAGGCACCGGGCGGGAGCTGCCACCCGATCCCGGCTGCCCGGAGCTGGAGGCCGAGCCTTTCGCCGGGCTGTGACCCCGCCACGGCCCCGGAGGCCCCCGGCCCCGCCACGTGCCGCCCGGTTAATGATAAACCCGGTGCCAGCACCGGGGCAGCTGGAGCTGCCGGGTCGGAGCCGGCGATGGGATGAACGAATAAATGACTCCCGCCAGGCGCCAGCGCGTGCAGTGTCCTTTGCCGCCCGCCATCATGGTGTCCCCGCCGCCAGTGACAAAGGGCCACCGCTCGGCATGGCCCTCGGCTGCCCCGGCAGCAGGAGGAGAAGGGGAGCCCGGTGCCGACGGGAGCCAGCAGCCCGTGTTTACTCTGCGGCCCAAGTCGGTGGATCTCATCCCCTTATCTCGGCCGCGCGGGGGCAAAGGGCGACACGGGGCCTCATAAAGCGCCCGGCTGCCAGCACCCAGCAGGGACCCATCACCGCCACGGGGACCCGCTGCACCCCATGGCAGCGCTGGGGATCCAGGCCCACGCCGGAGGGCAGCTGGCCCTTCCCCACAGCCCCCACTGCCGGACCTGGCCGTTTCCAGGGCCCAGCCGAGGCATTCTCCGCTTTGTGGCGGCTCTTTGTCGGCATTGAAAAGGAAAAACCCTCGGGAAGGGGCAGCTGCCCCCCATCTCGAGCACTCCAGCCCTACTGAGTGGCTGAGGAAGGTGGGGAGGCCCTGGTCTCCCCCCATACAGCCCCCCCCAAGCACCAGCAGTGGGGACAGGGCTCGGCTCAGCCCTGAGGGGACACCAAAACAGACACAGCCCTGAGCCTGGGCAGCGGCATGGGGGAAGGAGGGAAGCAAGAGAGGGGCAGCACCACAATAAAAGTACAAACAGGCTTTATTTCAGCACAGTATCCCGCCGTCAGAAGCCCCCCCCGGCCCAGCAAGGGGCAAGGATGAGGGAAGATGGAGGAGCTGAGGTGCCAGGGCTGGAGCCCTCCTCATCGCCCAGGGCAGTGCTGGCTCTGCTCCCCGCCCCCGGCCAGATTCAGGGCTGGTGGTGGGTGTTAGGGTGCCTGGCAGGGCCCAGGGTGCTGGTAAGGTCCAGAACAAGCTGCAGCAAGTGTAGAAACACACCCAGGGGTGACTCTGGACCCCAGCATGGGCAGCAGTAGTGGTGGGAGGAGGGCAGGAGTGGCAGAGGGGCACACAACTAGGGCTGCAGGACCAACACTGCCCCAGATTGGGCAGCTCTCCCCCCCCATCCCCGCCCCAAACCCCAGGGGTGCCTCCTCACAAGCAGGTTGGGATCAGAGTGGCCAAAGGAGCCAAGAAAGAGCAGGAGGCAGCAGCTGCTGAACCACAGGAGCCCTTTTATTGCACAGCTCAGCAGGGCATGGCCTTCTCCTCCGGCCAGAGTGGCAGAGACATCCCAGGGCTCAGCCTGACCCAGCCAGCAGGAGCACGGGGCAGTGGGGGACAGGGCCCTGGGAGCAGGAGGGACCCCCACCACATCCCCTCTGCTCCCCACACAGGCCCTGAGCAGGGGCCAGGGCAGAGCGAGGTCCCAGACAGCCCAGACTGGGAGGATGAGGTGACAGAGGCCACGTGCCGTGGCAAGGGACTGTGCCCAACTCCGCAGGGCACTTCTGCCGCCGGCACCCTCCAGCCTCCACCCAACCCTCAGGGAGAGCCTAGACCAGGAGCTAACGGAGCCAAGGGTGCGTTTTGATCCCTCAGGGAAGCAGAGGAAGGGGTGAGAAGAGGCAGTAAACGTGGGAAGGCAGCAATGGGCAGGAGAGCCGGGGCAGCACAGCCGGGACGGTGCTCCAGGCACCGCGACGCCTGCAGAGGCTGGCCCAGTCCTCTCTCCGCCTCCCACAAAAGAAGGTCCCCAGCTCCAAGGGGCCAGGGCGCGTCTCCGCCGCGCAACGCCGCCCCACGTCACGTCTGAGCCAGCGAGAGCTCCTCCAGGCCTTCCTTCCCCAGCCGGTACCTGGCGAGGTCCTTGCGGGTGACCATGCCCACCACCTGCCGGGAAAGGGACGGGGTACAGCCCCACGCTGGCACGCGGAGCCTGGGGACGAGCGCAGTGTGTGTGTGTCCCACCCCGAGGTGCCCAGGCTGCCCACCCGCAGCGAGCAGGGACTCACCTCGTTGCGATTGTCCACGACCACCAAGTGCCGCAGTCCCAGGGCTCGGAAGAGCTTGAACACCCGCGGCAGAGACGCCTCCTGCAAGGCAGAGCGGGGCCGCGTGGGCTGCGGCATCCCCAGCCAGCACCCATCGCCCAACCACGTCCCCCCAGACGCTGGGGTGCACAGGGGTCTCTGGCCATTACCTGAGGTACGGTGTAGGGCGAGGGGTTCATGAACTCGCTGAGGTCGATCATGCACTCGCGCTCATCCTGGGAGACATGGATGGACTGGATGGGGGGGAAGCGGGGGTAGGCATCCCGAAAATCCTTCAGCTTCAGCCGCCGCTGCACCAGGCTCAGGTTGGCCCTTTCTACGAAAACCTTGGGAGGAGAGAGACCATCCGTGACCATGATGCTGGGGTAACTCCAACACAGCCCTGCTCCCCATCTCTCCTCAGGTGAGGTGAGGGAGACACCAGGGACCCTCTGCCAGCTCCTCGGGAGCAAGGCAGGCAGCAAGGGGAAGCGCTGAGAGCGGTGGGACAGGGGCAGGGGGGCTCAGACACAGCGCAAACGGCCTCTGTGCAGCGTCACCCACCTTGTGCTTCAGCAGGACGATGAGCTGGGAACGCAGGATCAAACCTCGCAGTCCTGCCACCTGTGACAGAGCGCCGCGCATGAGACAGGGCTGGGCAGGGCGGGGGGACACGGGCGAGGGCCCCACGCCACGGCCAGCCCTTGCGTGTCCAGCCCCCAGCTGCATCCCCTCGCAAGCAGCGCCCAGCCCACCTGCGTGGTGTCGGGGTTGCTCTCCACCACCGGGAAGCCGTTGTGGTTGGAGGAGGTGTCGCTGAGGATGTCCACAACTGTGCCCACGCGCTCGATCCTCCGCAGGCAGGTGACAGGAGCGCTCATGACCTCCCTGCAGGGAAGGCTCGGTGTGAAACACAGCCCCACAGCAGCATATCCCCCCCAAATACACACGCCTCCGCAGCCCTGATGCCTCCTCCGTCCCCAAAATCTGCCAGGGACATGGGGAGGGAATGCACTGCAGGCCACATTCCCTGCTGGGGAAGAAGCTGGGCTGGTGTCACAAGGGATAGCAGATTGCTGGGACCACAGTGTGTCACCATCTCCATTTCCAGCTCAGGTGGTCCAAAAGCTGCCGCTGCAGGAGTGACAAGTGTCCCCCCAGCCCACCTACCTGGCCGTGAGGGAATGGGACGTCACCGGGGCCTCCCAGTGCAGGAAAGGCACGCTCTGCAGCTGGATGTGCATGTCGTAGAGCCCCTGCAACGAGAGCCGAGCCGTCAGGAGAAACCTGGTGAGATGCCAAGGGGTTCAGCCAGGCAGCAGCTCACCTCTGGGAGCCACGTGCTTGTCCTGGCCCCCACAGGGCTCCCCAGCACCGCCAACCCTGCCATGCAGCCTCCCGTGGTGCCCTGGTGAGCACATCAGCCCTCACCTCCACAAAGTAGTCTCCCACAATCTTTGCTGTCATCAGCACCAGCATGATGGGGAAGCCGTAGGTGACGTTGCCCGTTGCCTCCATCATGATGACCGTGAGACTCAGTGTCATCCGCACTATTCCACCTGCGAGAGACACCCAAAGGGGTTGGGGGTTTAGAAGGGCAAGCAGAACATGGGGCAAGGGGACAGCAGAACACCCGAGGCCCCTGGGTCAGCTAGGACTGCCTGCACAGGCAGGGGGGGCCCTGGACAAGCCCCAGCCCTCACCAGTGCCCCAGTGCTGCCTGTGCTGGGCAGGGTCATTAGGAAGGTGACCACCAGGCTGGGCTTCAGCTGGGGATGAAGCTGCACCAGGGAAGCAGGGATCACTTTCTCCCATGCCACCCTCACCCTGACATAAGCAGGAGGTGACCGAGACCGTGCTGTGGGGAACTCACCCAGCTGTGCCGCCGCTCCCATCAGGGCGTACTTCCCAGGGTCAGCCCAGATCTGAGCACAGGAGAGAGAAGGAGCTGTGTTAGCTGCTAGCTCCACAGCATCCAGGGATAGCGAACAGTGCCCTGGCCCCCAGACCCCCCTCCAAAGTGGGGCACAGTGCCTGAGGCTGTCTGCACAGCCCAGCTGCTGGCAGGGCTCTGTCAAGACACGGGAAAGCCCAGATCCAGCTCAGGAAGACATCAAGCGAGGAGCTGACCTGCTCCAGACTGCCGTGCCGAGCTCTCAGCCAGCTCCGTGCACGCTGCCCACCCAGCAGCAAAGGAGGAGGGCTGGGTGCCGCGACTCCTTCCCACCGAGGACTCACCGAGCCTTTGGTCAGGTAGGACAGGGAGATGCCAAAGAGCCTCCCCCAAGCAGCGCCGATCAGCAGGGAGGGGATGAAGACCCCCGCAGACACCGTCAGGCCGTAGGTCCAGCAGGCCAGGAAGAAATACATCAGCGTGAACATGCCCAGCGTCATGGGGTTGTAGGAACCTGAGGTGGAGGGAGAACTGAGTCAGTGCTCAGCCTGCAGCCCAGAGGACATTACGATGGGCTGTGGCCATGGGAGAACAGACAGCAGCAGCCCCACAACGAGCTCCCAGCAGTGAAATCCTCTCTCATCGGGGGCACTTTCCGCCCTGGCAGCATAAGCCTTTCAAACCGGCTCTTTAGGTTGTTTCTGCCCCCTCAAGGGCCCTGCCAGCCGGCTGGTGCCATCCCAAGCCCTCCCGTCCCACCGGGTCCAGCACGCGCCTTTCCTCCATCTGGTGACCCGCGATGACCCATCCTCTCCCAGCCCCGTGGTTCCCAGCCTCCCGCGAGGCAGCGTGACGAACTTCAAAGCCCCGAGGGACCTCCAGCGCTGGAGGACAAGGTCGGGAGGACAGAGGTGCTGGGCAGCTGGCAGGGGTCCAACCGCCAGCTTCGGGATCAACTCAGCAGAGCAGGTCCTGCAAACCCCTTCTCGTCCCACAGCTCCCACGGCTGCTCCAGCCAGCCCCAAGCTGCCCCACGGCGCGGGCTGTGCCACCACAGCAAGACCCTGCTGTCCCCAAGACTCAGCCTATTGCTGTTTCAGGATGCCAAGCGGCTCAGTCTAGTTTCAACAAGTATTTTGCAACCTCTCCTTCACAGACAGGTCAACGGACTGAAGCCCTGAGCCAGGGAGGACCCAGAACTGCAGGGAGCAGCCTCAAGACACAGGACGGTCATCGCTTGGCTTCAAGCTGCACTCTCTGGGCTGAGTCCAGAAATTCAGAGCTGTCTGCTCCCTGCCCACGTGCAGCTGGGCACATAACTCAGAGCAGCAGGCAGAGGGCATGCTGACGTTACAGCAGGTCCAAGGGAAATGGGAGCTGGAACCTGGGAACCAAATTGCATTTCTCAAGCAAATCCAAACCCCAAGATCCATCTCTGCAACCTGCCCAGAAGGTGAAGTCATTCTGGGGCAAGAGGCCCTGCTAATTAAGAAAACAGCCAGGGATGTTTCCAGGATGGACTTCAGACAGCCAGCGAGGCTCAGACACGCTCCCACGCAACTCAGAAGCAAGAGCTTGCAAGCATGCACAAACAAAACCAGGTCCTTGCCCACAGACTCCCAAGACCGCAGTCCTGTGGCCGAGCTCACAGGTGCCACCAGGCACAGCATCCATCCCTCCTCCTTCCACCACTGCGGGAAAGGAGCCGGCACAGTGTTTTGCTTTACCCCACGGTGCCCTCACAGGGCTGTGCTGATCATCCCTGCCTTGTCCCACAAGCAGCCACCTCACGCAAGCCCAGCCCCGCTCTGCTCACGTTCAAGGACCTGCTGGCGGGGTGCACAGACCTGGAGGGTCATGGAAGAGGTTGACAACGCTCTTCTCAGGTGTGTTGAAGAAGGCGGTGGCCATGGAGTTGTACTCTCCGTCTGCACAGAAAAGCTGAGGGGGAAGAAGAGAGAGAGTTAGAAGTGGCAGATCCGGGCTGCCAGGCTCAGGGGGACGTGTGCCGTTGAGGAGGCAGCTGTGGGCAGCAAGCACACCAACACCACACTTGGGTCTCCAGCTCGGAAGGCACTGGCTGTGAGGTCCAGCGGCACAAAACCCAGCAGGGTCACACCTTCCTGCTCAGCTCTCAGCCCCAGCCCAGACTCAAGGTGCCCCCCACCCTGTGGGGGCTGCTCTCCAGCATCTCCTACCTGCAGAGGGTACGCCACTGAACTCCCCTGGATGGGCTGGCAGTCCCTCGAGCAGTAAATCATGACGAATGCCACCGTGGCTGTCACTGCTGCCACCAGCATGGCCTCAACCACCTGGAGGCAGGGCCGGTGGATGTACCTGCGAGGGGAGCGGAGGAGTGAGGGTGGCACCCAGGGACGCAGGCAAGATCACCCACAGCCTGGGCACAGCTCCCCCGGTGTGATCTGGCTGCGGGGACAGAGCAGAGCTGAGCCCAGAAAGCTGCAGCCCATGACCGCCCGAGGATCGATGCCCTGGAAGCTGCTGCAGGCCCCTCACCGCTCCAGTGCCACAGGTCACCTCTCCCTGAGGCCACGAGGCCAGTCCTGGTGTTTGAAAAGCTGGTGACGAATATTGGCTGTGCCAGACTGCGCTCAGATGGCTTTAGCAGCTCTCTCCCTTCTCTCTGAAGCACCTAACAGTCAGGTATGCACAGTGCTTGGACTTCTCTGGGCCCTCAAGTCACTGAAGGGAAATACTTCGCAGCGTCAGAGCAAAGGTGGGATGCTGCGGGTCACAGGACTGACCACAGGTAGCGAGAGGCAGGGGGCATCTTTGCCTCCAGCTTCCAGGGGCTGCTGTTGCTCACATTAAGCACAAGATTACAGCCTTGCTCTGGCTGGGAACGTCACCCTGAGGGAGCGCAGAAGGTGCCAACCAGCCCATGTCAATCACCTTAGTTACCCATGAGCTCCTACCTGATCCGAAACATCGTTAACCAGTAATTGAGGGCATTGAACAGGGCCCCAAGGATCCCACCTGTGAACACAAAAGAGGAAAAGCTCAGCACACAGGTCCCAGGCTCTCCTACAGCTTCCCAGGACACAAGGAACCCGTGAAGCTCAGGGAGACACCAATAACCCATCCAGCATGATGGGCAGCCCCAAGACACGTGGACAGTGTCTCTGCAGAGACAGCAAGAGGCTCGTTTGAAAGCAAGGGGCTGCCCGTGACTGCAATGCACGGACCCTGCTCAACACCTTTGCGGTACGTGGACTAAAGGGTCTCGCCTTCGCTACGAGGGTAAGGGTTGGGCCAGGATCCATCTCACCCCCCGTAAGCCCCACAAGCAGCCTCTGCTCCAGAGTTTAATGGATTTCCCATTCTCCCCAGGAAATTGGATCCCAAAGCTTTTTAGACTCAGACAGAGAACAGAGGAAATTATTCAGACTAATCAAATTGAAAGAGCAGCACTCTCTTACCAACCACCCCCATAAAGATGAAGATAGGAATTTCCTGGATCGTGTATCCCATTTTCTGCAAGCAAGAAAGAAACGAGTTTCACATCTCCCGGTCCATCTGCAGCCCTGCAGTCAGTCACTGTCTGCTAGGACGGCACCAGCCTGCACCAGTGAGCTCCTAGGGCTGCCCCAAAGTCTCCCCTGGACAGCTCACAGCCCCCAGACCCAGCAGTGGCTGCAGAAAAGCCTTCTGCTGGGGTTGGTGGAGCTGGGATCCAACCAGACCCCACAGCTTACTAGCTTCAGTCTCTGGGTGATGTTTAAGACAGACTGGTGGCCCCAGGCTGCTTCTAACCCACCCAACAGAGCCCCACATGGGAAATACCTGTGTCGTACCTCACTATCAAACCTGCCAAAGTTGATGAGCCCAGGGCTGGAGAGATCCCAAGCATTGCCATGGTAAACGCTCAGGACAGAGTTCAGAGTGAACGTAGAGATCATGGAGGCAAAGAACTGGAAGGAGATGCAGCCCAGAGTCACTGCCAGATGCTTTCAGCCCCGCTCCCTCACCATGTGCCCTCCGCACCACCCCGAACCACCTCCCCAAGGCCCTTGGTAGGGCTTGGTACCCACGGTGTGGTGGGGGCAAGAAGCCACGTTCCCTGTGGCAGCACCCTGGGCAGCCTACGCCAACCAGGGGCTCGCTCCTCCTTCTGCCTCCCCATTGCCCTGGGCACAGCCAAAGGCAGCTCCCTTGGAAAGGAGCCGGCAGCAAGACAGAGCTCAGCCAGGTCCAAATTCAGCCCCCGAGGACCAGGGCACAGAAGCGGAGCTGGGATGCTGTTCCCCGGGATGCGTTCCACATGGCTGCCAGCTGGGACAGGGGTGGCAGGAGGCCTGGGGCTGCAGGGCACTGGGAAAAGGCAACGCTCACATGGGAGCCAGCAGCCCTCGATTTACTGCTGCTTTCCAGCACTTACGATTCTCCATGTCAGGAACTGGTTCCAGAAGGAAGCTCCTTCTTCCAAGCTGAAGAGGACTCCACCTGCAAACACAAGACACAAACACCATGACAAGGGGCATGTGCCACAGGCCCTTGGCTCACAGCACCAGCTGAAGCACCCAAATTCATCACAGCCCACGTGCCCTACGCTGCCCCAAACCTCACAGCCTCCAGCAGAGGGACCAGAAAGCCATCAGTGATGTACTGATCGCAGTGAAGCCCTTCCACTGCCCTCCTCCATCCTAGGGAGGCAACATTTGGGATCAGAGGCAGATGACTCCCTCCCTCTCTTCCCAAGACCTGTGTGGTGTGGCAGGGCAGCTTGGAGCAGGGCTGGACGCTTTGTGAGAGGGCTCCTGCAGTGCCCCAGGCAGATCCTGGCAGCTGCCTCCACGCAAGATCCACGTGCAGGCACCGCTCAGCGCCAGAGCCAAGACACGTACCCACGGGGGCACCAAACGCAGCCGAGACACCAGCAGCAGCTCCAGCCGAGACAAAGTCCCTCTTCTCCGTGTCTCTGCGGAAGTACTCAAAGATCTGAAACACCAAAGCGAAGGCAGGTTTAGGGGTGACCACAGGCATGAGTTTAGGGAAGACACAGCGTATGCCATATACGACCCCAAATTGCCAGCACGACCCCGAGGAACAGCCTGGTTGGGGACAGGAGGGGTACCTGCGGCACAGCCCCTCGGACCCTCAACACCAACCTTGAAGTCTCGCTTCAAAGACGTGGATCTTCCCTGGGAGATCCCAGCAGCAATCACTGCTCCAGAGTGAATCATAGGTCCTTCCTGCAGGCAGGAGAGCAGGGTCAGGTCAGAGAAGAACCCCAGGTTCGGCCAGGGACGACTGAATGCTGCCAGGTCGCAGCCCTGAAGAAGCTGGCCAGGATTTCCCTCTGGGAAATACAAACCTTGCCATTTCCCCCCCTTAAATCCTCATTCCAGCAAGCGGCTCCTGTGGCCATCTCCTGTTCCGACCAAGGAGACACGGGCTTCCCTTGCCTGCCTTCAATCCCAGTAAGCCCAGCAGGGCACCCAGATCTCCCCCATCCAACATTTGCAGGGACATCCACCGAAGGATGTGGCTGCTGCTCTCCTGCCCTCAGCTGAGCCACACAGGCTGGCTCGGTGGCACTGCGTGCCCCGGGGGTTCCCTAAGCCCGGCCACCTCTCAATCACCTTGGCAAACCAGGGAATCAAACTGGGAAGTCCCTGCAGGGCCCCCAGCACCCCATCCCCAGCGCAGGGCTGGTGACAGGCTGCGAGTAGCGGGTAACAACACGCCAGCGGCGTGCCAGAGCGCTTTGGGCACCTCACCTTCCCAACGGCCAGGCCGCCGACCACCGAGAGGATAACCCCGCAGACTTTGATCACCAGGGTCTGCAAAACAGAGACGACAAGCAGAGCACACGTCACACGGCTGGCACGAGGAACACGACTGCAGCAGCCACAGGGGACGCAGACCCAGCCGGCTGCAGGGGCAGGAGTCAGTGGTTCCAGGGAGTTTGTGATTCTCAGCCCTTCGCTGTGGTACTGGGGTTGGCCAACTTTCTTCTTGGTCAGTGAAAAAAAATGACCCAAAGCTGCTCTTCCCAGCACCAGCTGCAGGCAGGGACCATCCCATGAGGACACAACGTGCCCAGGCCAGCCCGGTGGAGAGGGCCCCATCACGGGCAGAAGGCAGACATCCCACCACCTCCCGCTTCCTACCTTGAGGCGGACAACGTGCGGAATCTTCACACCGTTGAGGTAGCACTTGATCTGGGGAATGCCACTGCCAGCGGCGACAGGCTGTGGGGAGCAGGGAGAGCGTGAGCGGCTGCCACGTACGGGAAGGGGACACACTGGCCACCTTACTCCTGTCTCTCAGCACAGGGCACACCAAGCACCCCTTGGGGAGCTCAGAGATGAGGCCAAAACCTATCTACAAGCTCCAAAGATGGGCTTGAGGGAGGCACCCATTGCCCTACGGGCAAACGTGTCAGAAAGGAGCTGGCTGGGTTCTTGGGGGACACCAGGGTGTTCCCACCACCATGCCACGGTGAGAGGCCCAGTGCTGCAGAAGGCTCACACTTGGTGGCCAGGGGGAGCAAGGGCAAAGCCCCAAGGAAGACACTGCTGACTCAGAGTGGCCCATAGGGAGCCATCGTCCCCTCCCAGCCATAACTGGCCCCCGTTTCTGGTTTGTCCCCCAGATTGTGTCCCTGAGGCACCTGACCAGGCTCCTCTCTGGTACGCCCAAGGCAGAGAGGCTGAGCCGGGGCCAAGGCTCGCGAGAGCTGTGCCTGCGCCCGAGGCTGGAGCACACCCTCTGCCCCAGGTTGCTGGGCTGCCAGCGAAGGGCAACACGTCCCGTCAGCCTGACAGCCCTGGAGAAACCTGACAGCACATCTGGAGGAACACTGTGGAACTGGGGCTAGCAAAAGCCAATTTGGCAGAGATACATTTACTGTTACATAAATTCACATATTTTCTGGAGACGTGATCCTGCCTCCCCCGTGTAAAGAGCTGGGGCAGGAGGCACAGGGATACCCCAAACCAGATCAGTTCCAAACTCTTACCTCTATGAAAGCAACGATGACAGAGCCCACCATCACCACGCTGGCGTTCAGCGTGGCCCAGAGTAACAGGGAGAAAGACAAGCCCCCTTTCTCCGTGAACTTGTCGATGTCTGGGGAAGCAGCTCAAGGAAAGGCCAGTATCAGTTGGGTACCATCCCTCCCACCATAACGCGTCACCAAAATGCTTCTTGGGCAGCACGGCAGACCCTGTGCACTCAGGGGTACTGCGAGGGGCCTCCTCCGTTATGGCAGTGCCCAGCCACATCTCAGCCCCGCAGAGCAGCCGGGCACTCAGCAGCAGGGTCTGTGCCACCTCCCCTGGCACACCCCTCGCAGCTACCAAGAGCTGAGATCCCACAGCTCCTGGCTGGCCAGCGGCCACGGCTCCGTGGGAGGATACTGCCCTTCACCACCCGGTACTTCAGCCCAGCCAGGTTCTCTACCACGATGTCGATGAAGCAGGCGACGAGGCCGGTGAGGATGCCAATCATGGCACAGATGACCCAGCGCTTGATCTCCACTGTCCGGAAAGCCTGAGGGATAAACAGTCAGCAGACTCCGCTACCGCCCAAACCAGTCCCATCAGCACTGGGGGCACTCCAACCCAGCTTGCCCAACACAGCTCTAAGCCTGGGTGGCTTCAAGAGCCCGGGGAAAACCGCTGCTGGCTGACCCAGGATTGCAAAGCCTGGCCTCAATTTACTTATTTTAAGCCAGTGCCCTTGCCCCTCTGTGAGATGCCAAACAGCAGATGTGCTCTCCTAGCCTGCCTGCCTCCGTCAGGCCCCTCCTGTTGGACATCTTGCTGCGGCACTGACTCCCAAAGCCCCCAGGGCAGATGCTTCACAGGCTCCAGAAGTCCCTCTGCTCGGGGACCTGCCCTTGCCACTTGACAATGCCACCGCGTGCACCCAGGCTAGCTTCCGTCTGAGCAATCCTACGCTGGGTCCTTGTGAGTGAAGTTTTATGGCTCGTCACAAGCTGCTTGGTGCCCATAAACCCAACCTCACTCGAGCTGCTTTGAGCACGACCTCCCCTGGGGAGGAGAAGCCTCCCAGCAGTCGGGCAGGAGTAATGGCTGCAGGGATGGTGGGTAACAGGGTCACGACAAGACTCACGGCGTGGTTTATCCTCCTCTCCTCCTCCAGGAACAGCTGGTTTTCGCTGTTGTCATAGTCCAGGCTCTAGTTCAGGACAAGGAGATGCTGTTACCATCTAGCACAGTGGAAGAGACACCCGTGCCTGGGAGGGCTGGCCTCAGACTTTCAACCCTGCATCTTTCTCCTCAGTCCCGCTCCATCCCCGCTGAAACCCCTCGAGCTGGGCAGCCGCAAGCCCTCACCCCGTGTACCTCACCCACTGCACCCCAGAGGGCAGAGCGGAGGGAGGGAGACGGGCGCTTACCTCGTACTTGAGCGACAGCAGCTTCTCATTGTGAGGGATCTCGTTGGGATGCTGCCGAGGGAGCTCCGTCTCCTGCAGCACATAACGCACAAGTTAGGACGGCCAGATTCAAGTCCAACCCTCCCCTCTGGTAACTGCTGGTTTAACACCGGTTTTTATGCTCAGGAGAGGCAGGAAGGACTGCAGAGTGCAAGCTGCCTGGCAGGCTGGGATCTGGGATGATTTTCCACCCGTTGGTGGAGGTATGAGATTTAAGGCAGCTGGAACAGGCTGGCAGGCGTGCACCCTCACCCACCGGGCAGGACCTTTCCCCACGAGCAGATGGAGGGTCTGCCCAGCCGGGTACCACGCTGCCACGATGATCTGGCTCCGTGCTGCAGCAGAGGGCAACCTTTCGCCTTGGCAGGAAATTCCTTTGGCTGAAAGGAAGGAGCTATTTCAAGCAGGCCGGCGTTTTTTGGGCAGAAACCAAATTCTGTTTCCCAAACGCCTTTGATCGTGGCAAGCTGTTCCCAGCACTGAATTAGGGACGCTGGAGGGGCCCCCAGGACAGGAACACCACGCGCCCTTCCCTGGTCCCATGGTACAGCTACGGCCAAAGCAGGCCCAGCCTGAACTCTGATGCGCTGGATTAAGACACGTTTCTTCCCATTTAACAATTCCACAATAAATATTCAGCAAAAGTCTTCTCGTTTGCTCTTCCTACAGCTCTGGAGCTGAGGCAGGAGCATCTGGGGAAGAAAAGCTTCTCAGGTGCGTATGGAGGGGGGGTAACTTGAAACTTGAGAATTTTTGCAAGATGCCTCGTCTGCCGCTAACCCTGTCCCCAGGGCTGAGAGATCTTCCCCCAGCTGCTGTCCCACTATACGTTCCGTCCCTTGCCTCACACTGAGCTGGGCAGCAGGCAAGAGAAGCACACAAAACAAGAAAGAAATTCCTTCCCACGCCACTAGATTCTACATTTGCTCCCGTGGGAGGAAGGCTCCCGTGCTGGCAGGCTGGTGCTGCTGCCCAGAGAGGTGCAGGGCACCACGACGTCCTTGGTGCAGCGCTGCGGCTGAGAGACGCAGCAAGGCTCGAGGCAAAGGGACAGCCAGCTGACCACCCCATGAAGGTCACCCGGCCCAGGAAGAAGCACTGGAGCTCTCTCGTGGGACAAGCGGGATGGGAGGGGGGAACAAAAGCAGTCGTTAGAGCTGTTAGTGGAAGAGGAAAGGGGTTTTGGTGACGGTGGGCCCCTTTCTGTGCCACTCACCAGCTCACGGACATCTTCATTGAGGTCCACATTGCTCAGCTGCCCGATGCGCAGGAAGGAGGAAGGAGTGAGCTGAGGAGAGAAGGGAAAACAGGGTCAATTCTTGAATGCACTGCAAGCCCTGGCAGAAGGAAGGAGCAGGCACGCGGGTGCTTGTGCTCTGCCCCCCTTGCCAAGCTCTGCCTGCTTCCCCACTGCCAGAGCCCCCCCAAAGCGCAGCACCCACGGACTCTCTCAAAGGACACACCAAGGAGACGGGACCCACCAGCCCGGAGGGAGCGCAAGGCGGCGGCAGTCTGCCAGGCTTTGGGCAAGCTGCCCCAACTCGTTAGCTGGCAGAGCCGCCTCATCCCAGGGAACATGCCAGCCAGCAGCAGCTCATTTGGGACCAGCAGCCCTGAGACCTGGTGAGAGTCACCAGCAGCATCCCGCCAAGGAGCACGGCACCCCGATGTGAGCAGAGCGTTCCACAGGCCCCTGGAGCTGGGGAGGGACAGATCCCCCAAACAGAAAGTGCATTCTCCACGGTCACCAGCACACCAGGGCCTGCCGGGGCCATCCCTCCGCCG
This sequence comes from Tetrax tetrax, assembly GCA_009806455.1. Taxonomy (NCBI): domain Eukaryota; kingdom Metazoa; phylum Chordata; class Aves; order Otidiformes; family Otididae; genus Tetrax; species Tetrax tetrax. The sequence continues at coordinate 183,107 of WHYT01016026.1, forward strand.
GCACGCCCGGCCAGCGATAAGGGATGGCCAAAGGCACATTTGGCTCTGCCGTCTGCTCCGCAGGAGCGGTGCCCAGCCAGGGAGACGAGCACATCGGCATGCTAGTCTCACATTCGTCTCCCTCCAAGCAGCCGGGAGCAGAGCGACGGCTGGGCTGGCAGCCAGTGGGCGCACACAAGAGGAAGCAGGGCACGCCGCTCCCACGCGGCCTTGGGGACACCAGCGCCTCTCTGAAACGGCTGCAGCGCGATGCTGGGAAGCAGCGCTTGCGTCTCCCTCTGGGGAGGCAGGTTCTCCTTTGGCTGGTGACTACTCGGGCTTGTTACTGGCAGTGCAATTGCATAACACTGGAGTTTTGGGGCTATTTGGGGCGCTCCCATCTACTGGCCGGTGCAGCCAAGGGCAGAGGGGGGCAGCGCCGCGAGGGGACCTGGCAGAAGCAGACAAGCTGCCGTCACCCCTCTGCCGTTGTGAAACACGGGGATGCACAAGGGCATGAGCAGCACTGACAACAAGCGCAGCCCAAACACCATTTCTCAACATGGAGACGTTCCCCTCCGGAGCCTCGCCCCTCCCCAGCTGCCAGGATAAAGAACCAGAGAATAAAAGCGGGATGGTGAACAACGGCGGGACCCCAGCACATCAGCCCCTCTCCGCCGGCGGATCCCAGATCAAGCCCACGCTGCTTTAATCCCACCGATCTCATCTGGAACATGCAGGCTAGAGAGGCCAGGAGCCGCACGCGTCACCGCAGATGAAGAATACCCCTTTGTGTCTGCAGCCTGACCTATTTTCCCATTTCTCTGCTTGCTCCACATTCTCATTCGCTCCCTGACCTGCAGGCAGGTTTTGCTCCAGCTTCCGAGCGCAGGGCTGAGCATGAAGTGCTCCACGCAGTAGTTTTTGGACACTGGCTTGGTGAGATCAGCCTGGGCTTTGGCTCTGGTCCATGATGGCTCCACAATCCCCCTGGAAAGGATCCAGGTGAACCCTTTTCCTGGCAGTTGCTCACAGACCACCATGGGCACACCCAAAGCTGTCACCACCCAGGGGGACGCCGATGGGAACTTACGCAGAGTCATGAGCTGGAGACAGGAACTGCCCATTTCGGTGCCCGCTAGCGCCCAGCTGCTCTGGTGGCAGGTGGAGATCCCAGCCGGGCCCCTGCCATCCTCGGGAGGTGGGGAAGGACATGGTCCTCACCCTGAAACCCTGGGAGGGACAAAGCTGAGACCTTGCAAGGAAATCCACCTCCACCTGGCTTCAGGAGGCACAAAGACCTAAGACTCCCGTTAGATGTTACACGTCCAGGGTGAGATCAAAGCAACAAGGTGGAAACGATCGTTCGTGCCATGTCCTCTGCTCAGACCTCAGACAGGACCAGCGCTTTGGGGAAACTCTCCTTCTGTTAGCCACGGGGGTCCACAGAAAGACCAAACGTGGCTGAACCGGTGACACATCTCCCCTCCACTTCCTTACGGAGCAAGTGGCCAGGGCACGGCAGCTCTGCTCCCAACGGATTAGGCAGCAGCAGGATGCAAGCCCAGATGAAGGGAAAGCAGCTGCAGTTGAACCTGAAGCTGGACTTCACTGGACAAGCAGCGTGTTTTTAATACGCCCTCCTCTCCCTCTAAATCCTGGCACCCCTCCGGCATCTGGGTGTGCCGAGCCGCTCTGCAAGCGGAGGGCTGGCTCCCGTCTCGCCTGGCGTGGGGGTCACATGCCAGGAGGACAGGAAACAGCTCCTTCCATCAGCACCCGACCTTTATAAGAGGGACGGGCGGGATTCAGGCCACCGGGAGCCAAGACAGAAGGGTATTTGTGCACAGCTCAAAGATTCCCTGAGCACACGGACCGCACCATCCTCCTTCAGATGTCTGTCAAACTCAGGCCAAGACAGCTGCTGATCCCGGGCACATATGATGTTGGTGTGACCGTGGTACAACGATCTCCACACAACAACACGCGCTGTTGCAAAAACCCAGAGGACGCAGACCGATTAAGAGCTCTCCGGGCTCTGGGGCCAGCTCAGCCTGCCTCCAACAGCGGCACAGGAACAGCAACGGCACCCAGCCCTCGGCACCCGCCCCGTTTGGGTGGTAAAGCTCTGCAAAGAGATGTCTGGAGCCTTGATCCGGACTAAACCAACTTAACATCTTTGTCAGCGAGGCAGGTGGTACGCTAGCAGGCAGGGCTGCTCCTCAGGGGGATCTCAGGAGGCTGCAGGGAAGCCCCTGAAGTCCAACAGAGGCAAATAAAAGCCCTGCAGCCGCGATGGATGTGCCCCGGTCGTTATAAAGCAGCTTTGCTGGAAAAGTCTTGCAGCAAGCTGGTGGACAAGATGAAGAGGAGCTGGTGGCACAAACCTGCAGTGGAGGAGGTCGACCACCTCCTGGGTGGTGTAAGACCACAGCCAGGAGGTCTGGGGAAGGGATCCCACCCCTGCCATAGCACACCTGGGACCTGCCATCCGGTTTGGGACAAGAAAGGCACGGAGACACAGGAGCAGCACAGTCAGGGATTGGAGCGCGTGGTGAGACATGAAGCCAGAGAAGACAGAGCCAGACGTTGCTCAGAACTGTGCACTGATGGGACAAGCAGCAGAGAAGCTGCAGCAAGGGAACTTCTGCTTAGATATCAGAGACAAACGCTCACCCCAGGGGTGGTGACACACTGAACCTGGGGCCAGAGAGGGTGCAGAGTCTCTGTCCTTGGAAACACCCAGATCTCCACTGGATGTGGCCCTGGGCAACCCGGTCTAATGGATCCGCTCTTCGCAGGGCCTGTGCTAGAGACCTCCCGAGGCCCCTGCCCCCTTCATCACGCCACCGCACTGCTCTGAGATGAGCGAGAGCAAAGTCAGGATCAATCTCAACAAGAAGAAAAATCCAGCAGATCTCAACCACCACCTTCTACTCAGGCCCCGAAAGGACCATCTCCAAGGTCGGGCAGCAGCAGCTGAATGCAGATCCTGGCACCAGCCCCGAGCATCACAGTGTCGCCGTTTGGCAAAGGTGAGAAGAAGCCACGCTGCTATACGTGATGCCACGGCGGTGTTTTGTCTCCAAGCAGAGCAGTCAAAGAGCACTCCATTTGCAAACAGCACCATGACTTCAGCCAAGGCTAAAATGCCACAGAACCAACCCGGGCTGTGTGCACAGCGACCTAGCAGCGCCTCCCAAACATCGCGCTGAAGAACGGTAAATAGGGAGGGTCTGACTCTGCTCCACAGCCCATTTCCACGAGCCAGCGAGGCTGTTCCTTGCAGGACATCACCCACCCCCGGTGACCACCGCCTGGAGCGCAGACACTGCCCACACGCTGCCTCTCAGCGCGACTCTGCTGCTCGCTAACGAACTGGAAGCACGTGGCTTTCTGTTATCAGTGAGATAACGCGTGGCACAAACCGCACCAGGAGCCCAAACGAACATTGCACAAGCAGCTGCACATGCAGCAGGAGGGAAGGACGAGGATTTCCAGCCCACAGGGCTCTCCTGCCCCAGTACGCTCTGCCAAGCAGCCCCCGGTAACTGGGAAGGACGGCTTCGAGCTGCAGGGCTGCATCCCGGCAGCGGAAGCCCCGCCATCGGCCACGGCAGCGTACGGGGGAGATGAGCTGCAGGGCTCTTGAAATCCCCCTCCGCTGACACACAAGCACGGCTGCAACGGGCTTCAAACCACACAGCCATCATCCCCAAAATGAGAGAACGACACACCTCCAGGCCCGTGAGGGGGTAGAAAGCACCCAGACTCTCCCCGTGGCGTCACCACTCAGCTAGGATTGCACTTCCAGCCTCCCGCTGCCGCTCCAGGGCACGGCTGCTCCTCGCCCCTCACCTGCACGAGGTCGAGAGATGTCATTGCTGGTCCTGGCCCACCTGCCTTCCTCCAGGCACCCTGTCCCACCTGTCCCCTCCGCAGAGGAGCAGCGCGAGGTTAAAACGCCGCCGCAGTCCGCGACGGCACAAGCACCCAGCAGAAGGCACTGGATTTGCTAAAACCCCTCTGCTTGGGGCGGCGGCTTTCCAGGGAGCCCAGCTCCAGGCTCCCAGCAGCGGGCAGGGACGGGCAGCCTCTGCCGATACCCAGGGGACGTGCAACCTGCGGCCCATCAGGGCTCACCCCGCAGACTTCTCTTTTTCTCCTCCCCCCCTCCAAGATTTTCTGATTGCAGCAAGCGCAGCAGCCCTCCGACACCGTCACCGGGCCGCAAAGGCTGCATTTCACACCCTGTAACCTGAAGGTAAAGAAAGCAAGGCCAACAACACCTAGAGACGCAGAATAAACACGCCGGGGTTAAGAAGGACGAGCCACTTGGCAGCAGCGGCCTGGTCCGCGTTTCGGTGATCCCCTGCCCACACCCCCTGGAACAGGAACGTTATACCAATCCCAAAGTCAAGGCATTTTAGCACAAACACAGAGCATACATTCCATGGGTAGCAAAGGAGAAGTGCTATTTTTTGAAAAATGCCTAGTGATGGAAATTATCTACTCTTACTAAAATTCTCCACCCACTTTTCAGGCCGAGAACCAACACACACGGCTCGAGAACGCAGGAAAGGGGCAGGCGTGATGCTCAGGCAGCCTCTTGCTTCTCGGTATACTGACGTACTAGGAAGTCCTGGTGAGAGGATGAAGGCTCCGTGAGCTCTGGAGTGGCGCTCAGCTGGCCCCAAAACCAGATGAGACCTCAGGCACAGCTCTGCAGCACCTATCCAGCCCCTCCTCACCTGCCACCCACAAGCACTCGATCTCGGTCTCTCGCAGCAGGCAGCGGGGAACTAGAGACCCGTGTTTCCTTTTGTCACTTTAAGATCACTTTCATTTCCGTCAAACTCACACATGAGAAAAGGAAGAAGCTCCTCCGGGGACATTTTTATTGTATCACCACTACGCAAAGTTAAGTCTCCCGTGAGCTAAGCAGCTCCCGTTTCTCTCTGCTTCTCTGCCAAAGCTGTTCTGCCGTCCCGCTTCAATCTCTACGGCATCGAGAGGGAGAAGCTGCTGCCCTACGCCGAAAGGCAACCCCAGTGCTGAGGTGACAACCCAGCCACCGCTGCCGGGTCGGTGCCACTGCCGAGGGCACGCGTGGTGCGGGCAGCCGTGGGTTCAGAGCTCCAGCTCTCCTTCTTTGCCCAGGAAAACGCCACATAGCACCTTGTCACCAGCTGGGACCTGAGCTGTCCACGCTGTGAAGGTGACAATAAATCAGATCAACAGGGCCAGGCATCCGCCACCAACCGCCCCTGCTGTAGGGGAGCTCAGGCATTTCTCCCAAGCCACCAGAAAAACCCTTTCCCAACTGACCCGCAGCCACGAGATCTGGTTAATCCCTATTTTAACACCCACAGAATTCGCCACGTGGTCTTCAAAGACAAACCGTGCTGTAAATACAAGGGCTCCTGTTGCAGCGGCTGGGAAAATTATTTTTATTCTCACACCAGAACAGCTGCGATGGCACAGGAGAATCCTTCCAGCCACCCTGCCCCGCTCCCGCCACGCCACACTAGGCGCTTCCAGGCTAACAAACCCTGCGTTTCTCTCCAATTAGCCTGCTGTTCTGACTTGCCCAGGAGTAGGGCACACAGAATCGTGCTCGGCGAGTCGTCCCTGCTAACAGCTGCCAAAGGCTGGCAGCACTCCTCCCTGCCTAAGCTCAGCTCTCCCAGGAAACTCCTCATAGGAAATTTGAGGATGTCACCCCGAGGCAGCTCCTCTCCCACCCGGTGCTGGCATGGAAGGGCCCCGTGGACCCAGCCTGACCACGGCCCTCGCCCAGCTTTGCTCTGAAATAGGTCCCAAGTCCCTTGGCCAGAGCCACGGCCTGCTTCGGTTAACTGCACCACCTGTGGAGGAGAGACTGCCCAGGTAACAGCCTCTGGGGACACCGGAGAGAAGTTTCTCCTCAGTTAATTACCCAAAATTAATTTACAAGAAGGAACTGGCCTCCCTGTGTCTGTGATACATCCCATCCCTGACTTGCTTTTTGCCAGCGCAGTTCCATACACGGGGCACAACGTCCACCACCACGGCAGCATGAGATGCGCTCGCGTTTGAGCCCAACACAGCGGTTTGGGTGCCGGCAGCGTGCCGCGCTCACCGAGTAACACTTTCAGAAGAAACGAAGAGGGCAGCCCCCGCAGACCCCTGCTCAGCGCCGCCCAGGGCTGAGGAGCGGGCAGGAGACGGCCCCGCAGAGCTGCGGGAGGGTCCCGGACGAGCACCGGCATCGCCGTGCCCCAGCACCTCGTGACGGCAGCCGGCACCGGGCTGTGAGTCAGCCCCCGGGCTCAGATTTTCCCCCACGAGTGACCCGTGGGCCCCGTGCCCCGGCTGCGGCTCCTTCCCGGCTTCTCCTCCTCGCTCCGGGCCCTGCCAGGTTCTGCTTTCCCCGGCTTGGGGGAGCCTGGAGGGGCCCCGACCTCCCCCCGGAGCCGCTCGGGGAGCAGAGCCCCGGCAGCCCCGCCCGGCCCCGGGGCAACGAACGTGGCTGTTAGACGGGGCGGGGGACACGGACACGACTCTGGCCCCC
>WHYT01016026.1:195585-211330 GCA_009806455.1 Tetrax tetrax
AGGGGTGTCCCCACGCCCTCCCCCCGTGGGTCAGGCTGTCCCCCACTGTGGGCAGGGGTGTCCCCACGCCCTCCCTCCGTGGGTCAGGCTGTCCCCCACTGTGGGCAGGGGTGTCCCCACGCCCTCCCTCCGTGGGTCAGGCTGTCCCCTCGCCATGGGCAGGGGTGTCCCCACGCCCTCCCTCCGTGGGTCAGGCTGTCCCCCCACTGTGGGCAGGGGTGTCCCCACGCCCTCCCTCCGTGTGTCAGGCTGTCCCCCCACTGTGGGCAGGGGTGTCCCCACGCCCTCCCCCCGTGGGTCAGGCTGTCCCCTCGCCGTGGGCAGGGGTGTCCCCACGCCCTCCCCCCGTGGGTCAGGCTGTCCCCCCACTGTGGGCAGGGGTGTCCCCACGCCCTCCACCCGTGGGTCAGGCTGTCCCCCCACTGTGGGCAGGGGTGTCCCCACGCCCTCCCTCCGTGGGTCAGGCTGTCCCCTCGCCGTGGGCAGGGGTGTCCCCACACCCTCCCTCCGTGGGTCAGGCTGTCCCCCCACTGTGGGCAGGGGTGTCCCCACGCCCGCCCTCCGTGGGTCACGCTGTCCCCTCGCCGTGGGCAGGGGTGTCCCCACGCCCTCCCTCCGTGGGTCAGGCTGTCCCCTCGCCGTGGGCAGGGGTGTCCCCACGCCCTCCCCCGTGGGTCAGGCTGTCCCCCCACTGTGGGCAGGGGTGTCCCCACGCCCTCCCTCCGTGGGTCAGGCTGTCCCCGTGTCCCCACACTGTCCATGCAGAGCAGTTTTGGGGAGTGGCACCCCACACCCACGGGGGGCTGTGCCCTGCCCGGCCCTACCTGCTTCTCTCCCCCCAGGTGCGCTGCCCCTCCGCGGCCGACCCCCGGCGTGGGGCAGCGCTGCCCGGCAGCCCCCCGGCCCCCCGCGCGCCCCGTGTCGTGCCTTCAGCAACAACAGGATCCTGGTGGAGCTGGACGAGAGCTCAGGTACGGCGGGTTGGGTGGCACCTCTGCCGTGTCACCCTCAAACCCTGGCTGTCACCGTGGGCAGACTTCGTGCCCCCTTCCCCCCGTGGGGTCCGTGCTTTGGAGGGGGCTCCTTCAAGAGCCGCTGTGGGGGGTTTCTGTGTCCTGGCTGCCAGGAGCTGCTGTCACGGGGCCGCGTCCCTGCGCTGAACAAAGGTGCCTCTTCTTGAGGCCCGGGCCCAGCTTTTGGCTGCCGGACCCCTGGGTGCGTCCTCCTGCTGTCTCCAGTCTGGGCATGGCTGCAGCACCCAGACTGAGGACTTGGTGAGGACTTTTTGGGGTAGGATAGCACCGTTTGGGAGGGAACAAGGGCTCAGAGCGGTGCTTGGCCAGGGTGCCAGCGGTGCCGGCAGGCTCCCAAAGATGTGCGGTCCCCTGGGCGTGGGGTGTTTGCTGAGAGAGAAGCTGAAGGCTTGACCTTATCTGGTGAGCCCAGAGAGAAAGGAGCTGTTGGGCAGCGTGGCCCTGAAGGTGGCTGGTCCTTGGGGGACACGATGCGGCCACCACATGCACACTGGTTCATACTCCACGTTCACCCCCAGGTGAGCGAGCCCCGGCATGTGGGCAGGTTTGGGTAAAGGCAGGGCCCTGTCTTGGCCCCGCTGCTCTGGGGGCTTCTGAAAGAGCCAGGAGTGGAAAGATGTGATCTGGAAGTGAGCGGGGAAACAGGGAAGCCGGTGAAGACCTCTTGGGTAAGGCAGTGCATGCTGCAGGATTTCTGCTGCATCTGTATTTACCATGGCACAGGTGTTGCCACGATGAAGTTCAAGAGCCCCCCGGTCAACAGCCTCAGCCTGGACTTCCTCACGGAGTTTTCCATTAGCCTGGAGAAGTTGGAGAACAACCGGGCCTGCCGGGGCGTGATCTTCACATCCGTACGTGTTGTCCTGAGCTCAGGTGCAGGGCGATTTGGCGGGCAGGGCCTGCCATGCCGTTCCTTCGCTTGCATTTGGGCTCCTTGCGCCCTGGTCACTGGTGGGGGAGGGCTGGGAAGCAGCTTTGGCTCCAGAAAGAGGGAAAGGGGTTCTTGGAAGGGCTGTGCGTTTATTGTCAGAGGTAGTGTGGGTACGAGGTGGCGCCTGGGAATGGGACAGGGCAGGTTTTGTGCTGTGTGGCTGATGTACCCGCTCAGGGACCCCGGTAATGAGAAATCCTGCTGCAGGTAGAGTCCCAGCCCTGCAGGTTGAGGTGACAGGATGATCCAGGCCATGGGAGCTCAGCCTTGAGCAGTGACTCTCAGTGACATTTGTATTTTCCCGATTCCAGGCCGTCCCCAAAATCTTTTCGTCTGGCCTGGACATCACGGAGATGTGCGGGAAGAGCCCAGAGCACTACGCCGAGTTCTGGAGAGCCGTGCAGGAGATGTGGCTCCGCCTGTACGGCTCCAACATGGTGACAGTCGCTGCAGTCAACGTACGTCCTGGTCTCCCCGTGCTGTCTGTCGCTTGCTGCGGCTTGTTTGCACCACGTGGACAGGGAGAACCAAAAAACCAGGCTTCTCAATGCTGACACAAAGATGGGGATGTGTTTTTTGGAATGTCTGGGCAAAGTACGTGTCTGTCAGTTCGGCGCGTTGCGGTGTGGGAAGGTACGGAAGCGTGGGACGTTGCAAGCTGCAGGTGCTGCTGGGTTTCGGCTGAGGGAAGAGCTTGCACGGCACTCGTTGTCCCAAGAACTTGGCTAGGAGGCTGTCCTCCAGGCTGCAGGACCAGGAGCGGGGCTGTAGGCCAGTGGTTAAACCCAGAGGGGCACTGGTGGCTGGAGAAGCCGAGTGGCTGGTGTAGGAGGAGTCCAAAGGACGCCTGTCACGCGCCCGCCGGCCACTTTCTCAGCGGTGAGACTCGTAGGAGTTGCCCAGGGTCGCTCGCTGGGCCCTTGCGCCGCTTTCGTGGAGGGGAGGAGATGGGAGGGAGCCGTGCCGTGCCGCAAGTGCTTTTCCTCGGCCCCGCGGGCAGCGATGCGTTGGACCCCAGGCAGTGCAGCTTGTCGTAAACCCTTTTTTCCCCATATTTCTCCTCCAGCTGTGAAGTGGGAGGGAAGCGCTGTCTGAACCTCGGTGTCCGTAGATGGGTTGTTGCCTGCTCAATGTCTTGTTCTCATTTTTCAGCGCAGCGCTGCTTTGGCGGCTCGCAGTTCTGTGTCCGTAGGCTATCTTTGAAGGCAGCTGGGTCTGCGGCTTCCTGCAGGCATCCTGTGCAGGGCTAAGCAAGCACCGAATCGTGGCAAAGATGGTGGCAAATGGAAGCTCTGTAGACAGAAGGTGTTACAAAGCCCCTGGACAGAACGGTTTCTGTGGCATTTAGGGTTACAAGCTCAAGTACGGTTAAAAACTTACGCAGGGCTACAAGAAAATGCCGTAGCGAATCTCCACTGCAGGGTTTGCAACCCGAGTAACACAGATCAATTAACTAGACTTCCAGCAAGAAACAAAGGGTGTTGAAAAATGAAAGGATAAACCCTGATAAACCTGTGATAAATCTTCTTTAGGCCTGTTTTGAATCAGGCAGTTGGAATCTTGGGGGACATCTGCTCTGTCACCCTCTGTCTTCCCGGCTCTGGAGGACACAGCGAGGCTGGGGACGCAGGGATATTTGTAACCGACTGACCCGGACTCACTCCTTCCTTCTCTTTGCCAGGGGTCCAGCCCGGCGGGAGGCTGTCTGGTCGCCTTGTCGTGTGACTACAGGATCATGGTGGAGAACCCCAAATTCAGCATCGGCCTGAACGAAGCCCAGCTGGGCATTGTGGCTCCCTTCTGGTAGGCCAGTGCCTCCTGCTTCTCGTGTCACTTGCAGGTCTCTCGAAATAGTTCACCTTCAGTGTACCTGGCTGCTGAGATGCAGTTTTATGTGTCCGTGAGCGGTAGTTGCCGCTGCAGGAGACAGCACCGCGTTTCTCTGTCCCATTCTGCAGGTATCTGAAAAGCTTTCAGGCTCAGAACGTTCCCGCATCCTTCAGCAGCGAGGACCTCAGTTCTGACACTGCAGTCAGCTCCAAAACTAGCGCTGGGAAATCTCCCTGGTCAGGCTCCGTCTGGGAATACGCTTTTCTCTGGATATGGGCTGTGTACCTGCTAAATCCCAGAGCTGCTGAGGTCTGAAAGCGTAGGGACACCGGTGGACTAAGACACAGACCCCTGGCTGCCCTGATAAGCCGTAAATGTGGAATGGAGCTTTCAGATCACAGCTGACCTGTGCGCTGAGGGTAGATAGGGCAGCTCTCATGGAGAGGAGGGGGAGCACAGCTGCGGTGCTACCAAAAATGGCTCTGCCCCCCTGACTTTGCGTGGCGTAGCTGAGCCTGTAGCTGCTCTTTAGAGATGTGGGGAGTGGGACCAAGCGTGCTCTCAGCTTTGATGTCTGGATGTGGCTGCAACTGGATGTTTTTTTTTTCCCTGACCGCGGCTTTTCCTCCCATCTCTTCTAGGTTTAAGGACACGTTTGTGAACGTTGTGGGCCACAGAGTCGCTGAACGCTGCCTCCAGCTGGGGTCCCTCCTGCCTGCCCCCGAGGCGCACCGGTTTGGCCTTGTGGACGAGCTGGTGCCAGAAGAGAAGCTCCAGGAGAAGGCTGCGGCCGTTATGACGCAGTGGCTGGCCCTTCCCGGTACGGGTGGCACCTCCAGAAGAGGAAGGGGGGATCTGATCTGGGTGGGAAGGACGTGTACCTGTCCTGGGAGCTACGGAACAGGAAGGTGTGAACGGCTGGGAGGTGGGAAAGCTCAGCACAGGGGTCCAGCACCCAGCCTGCCCCAGCGCTGCTGGCTGCGGTACAGGGTGTTTGGCAAGAGTCTTGCCCAAGGTCAGAGGGGTTGGGCTGAGAGAGCTTAGAGACAGAGCTGTCTCAAATAGCGAAGAATTTTGTGTGGTTACTGCTGTCCTGAGCCTGGTGGTGTGTACTGGGGTAGGGGCTGGGGAGGGTACAAAGAGAAGGTGCACAACTTTTTGTCATCCGTCCCAGTAGGTCAGTGGTTTCCCCACTGAGCGGTACAGATCATGATTTATTGTATGAGAATTTATCCAGCTCAGCATCCAGCCGGTGGGTTTTTCTCAGGCCTTTCCCTGCTGGTTTAAAGAGCTCTTTGGTGTGCGGTCCCTCCCCTTCGGAGGCACCTGCAGATGGTGGCAGTGGCCAAGAGCTGGTGGGGGGCGAAAACCATGCATATTCCCCATCCTCCCGCTCCTCTCCGCAGACCATGCCCGTCAGCTCACCAAGTCCATGATGAGGAAGGCGGTGTTGGACCGCCTGGTAGCTCATCGGGAGGAGGACATTGAGTACTTCATCCGCTTCATCTCAAAAGAGTCCATCCAGAAGTCACTTCGCATGTACATGGAGATGTTGAAGAAAAAGAAGAGCTGAGGAGCCAGCTGGCCGGGGCCCGGTCCCGGGAGCTTCAGTGACCCTCCGAAACGCTGCAGGAGCTGTAGACTTTCACAGTGAAGCCATCTGCAGTGTCAATAGTTGGTGACATGCTGCCTGCTCCCGTGGCCACCCCAACCGCCCCTTCCCCTTGATCCCCGTAGAGTGCCTGACACCACCGCTGCCTTTCCCGAGAGCGGGGCGAGCTGCCTGCACGGCTCCCCCAGGAACGGACAGGGAGAGGGTCCTGACGCTGCCGTGCCCAAGCCTGCTGGTCCTTGGGTATCCTCCCTCCTGTCCAACAGCTAATTGTGAAACGAGATCTGTCAATAAAGTCTTTGATGAGGTAGGAGATGGGTGCTTCGTTCCCAGCCTGTCTGCAGTCACTCGTTCCAGTGATGGGGTGGCTGGCAGGTGGCCTGTCCCCAGGCTCCGGTTCACGGTGGCCTGGTGTGGCCTGGGCACGGTCAGCAGCCGGCTGCGACCCTTCTCCAGCGTGGGACCCGGAGCAGCCCACGCGCAGGTCTCGTGGACGGAGCTGCGAGGAGCGCCTTCACGGGGGCTTGTGGTGGGAGCTGGAGCTGGATGGTGGTCTGCGGCCTCGGGAGGAGCTCAAGCCGCCAGCTTCACCTCGACGGGGTAGTGGTCGCTGACGGCCAGGGCCTGGAGGAGGGCGAGAGGTGGGGGGGTGTAACGCAAGGGTTCGGCGAGCCCCTTGCCGTGCTGGTGGGGCTGGCAGGGTGGCTGAGATGCCCCTGCCAGACCCTTCTGCCAGCTGGAGGGGGACACAGTGTCCCCAACCCCCAGACACTTGACACGCAAGGCTCCAGTTTTGCCACCTCTTGCGGAGAGGTGCCCAGGCACGGGCAGGGGGATGCCTGCCCTCCAAGACCCCCGCATGTCGCTCAGGAGCTCTGTCCCAGCTATGGGTCGTTGAAGATTGTCTTTGATTGCCCCATGCCATGGAGTCTGCCTGTGAAAGGCCACGAAAAACCCTGCGTGTCTCATCTCTTCCCCGTGGGGACAGGCAATAGCCCCAGTTCCAGGCAGTTGCCACCTGTGAGTCCCTCGTCACCATGAGCTCCCCGTCAGCCGGCTGTGAGGTGCTGTCCCCTGGGAGGGGTGCGTGCCCTACGGAGGGGCTGTGCTGGCGTCCCAGCAGGCAGGGGCACGCGTGCTGCGGCTGGAGCCAGCTCAGGCTGCTGCTGGAGCGGCTTCGGCTCCGGTTTTGAGCTTAAATTCAGCAGTTATGTGGCTGCACCGGGCTGCCTCATCCCAAACAGACCCCAGCTGTCCTGGGCAGCTCAGCTCTTGCGCCCCTTTGAGCCCCCGGTTTGCCAGCCCGCCTCACCTCCTCCTGATCCAGCTGGAAAGCGCGCTGGAAATTGTAGATGGTGGCTGAATTTGGTACAACGCTTCTCTTCAGCTTGGCGCCGCACACCACGATCCTGCGAGGGAGAGGCCAGTGTCGGGTCGCGCTCCCATCCCCGTGCTCGGCCGCTGGTGGTGCGGGATGGGCAGGGGGTCCCCAGGGTGCCAGGGAGGGGGACGGTTGGTGCTCTCACCTGTCGTAGGCGCAGTCTGACCTCCCCACGGTGGTGTCGGCGCCGTCGGGGATCAGCCACTTGAAGATGTTGCTGGTGCGCAGGCGGATGGCCGACCAGTCGCTGGGCTGGACGTAGGCGCAGTCGGCGTTGAAGTCCCCCAGGAACATGATGTTCTGCCATGGGAAGGTGGAGGGGCTCATGGTGGGTGGGGAATGGGGCTGTCCCCGGCGCCAGCCCTCCCGTGGGGGTCGGCCCCTGGTGCCAAGGCATCCCCTGTGGCAGGGGACGGGGCAGGAGCAGGGTTCCCATCCCACCAGCCTTGCACCGGCTGTGCTCGCCTTGGAGCAGGGACCAGCGTGGGCTAAATGGTCCCTGGGGCTCAGTGCCCACCCTCAGTGCCACCCCCCACGCCGGTGGCACTCACGTCGGTCCCCCACTTGTCAACGATGGCCAGGTAGACGTCGTAGAGCGCATCGATCTCGGCAACAGCATCGTGCGGGGCCGAGTGCAGCGGCACCAGCACAAATTCCTCCACCTCTGCCAGGAGAGAGGGACGTCAGCCCCACGGCCACCCCATGCCACCACCCCGGGCCACCCGTCCCCCTGCTTACTGCTGTGGGGCGCTGAGACCCTCAGGACAAAGGGCTCCCGGCTGAAGACATCCTGGGGATCCTCGTATTGGTAGGTGTCCACCACGGACACAGCGTCTGTCCTGTGGGACCGAAGGGATGGTGACCCTGGGGCTCAGCACAGCCCCTGTCCCCTCCACAGTGTCGGTGGCCCCGCGGTGCCACGGGACGGGCGGCAGCACGCCCAGCCCCGTTACCTGTAGATGAAGAGGTACATCTCCTTGTAGTTGTCCCGTCCCAGGGGGCCGCTGATCTCGTAGTCATACGGGGATGCGGACATGCTGCGGAGAGGCAAAGGCTGGACGGTGACACGGCTGGCACCAGTGACACAACTGGTCCTGTCCTGGGGTGGCCTCGGCACGGCCAGGGGCTGGGCGGCCGCGGGGTTGGCACCAGCCGGTCCTGCTCTGCTGTCCCCATGGGCCGTGGGGTGACGTGGGGTGCAGTGGCTCCGAGCCACCCTGCTGTCCCCACCTCCTCAGGCACGGCTGGCTGCGGGCAGGACGCAGGGCGGCTCCTGCCACCCTTTTCTCCGCAGAGACACTCCCCAACTTCTTCTGCAGCAAAGCTCAATTAGGTTAACGAGCAGCCCCAGGGCCCCGTGGAGCCTGGCGTCACCCTCCTTACGCCAGCTGGTCTTGGCCGTGCTGGAGGGGACACCGGAGGGGCGAGGACGCGGGCTGGGCGCACCTGCTCAGGAGCACTGGCATCAGCACCCGTCGGCCCTGCGGTGACCGGTTTTAGCCCAACCCAGCGGCCCCTTTTCCTCCTGGGGTGCCCGAGCCACTCGCTTCAGAGCATCACCCGCCGCTGGGTTCATCCTGGGGTCCCCCCTCATGGCTTTTTGGGGTGCAGGGGGCTGCCTGCCCCTGCCCGGTTCATCCCCGTCTCGCCTCCGCCCTGTCCTGTTTTGCAGACGGAGCTTGCCAGAGCCGTAGCTCCTTTCCATCCGGTGCGCTCCAGTGGGATTATAGCTTTCGGATGGGCTTTGTGCCCCTTCTATCCCCCTTCGCCAGATTATTCCCAGTGGCTTTTTCAGTGCTGGCTCAAAGCTCCAGTCCCAGTGCTTTTCTCCTGCTCCCCTTTCCAAAAACAAGCCCTCTGCTGATGGGCGACTTTTGGTTTTTTGCCTTTTATTCCTCAGGCGGCTCGGCTTTCCCTGCCAGCGCTGGCGCCTGAGCCCGGGCGCCCTCGGTCCCCGCCTCGCTCGTACCTGTTGAGCAGCTCCATGAGCTGGGTGACGGCGCTGAGGTCGGAGTCGCGCACCTCCTGCACCAGCACCACGTCGTAGCGGCGCAGGATCTGCAGGGGCGAGGGATGGTGAGAGCCTGCCTGGCTCGGGGCCGCTGTCTCCCACCCATGTCCTGGTTGAGCACCCTGAGACGGGGACCCACATGTCCCTTGGTGCCCTCAGAGGGACCACGAGGTGTCCCTGATGTCCCCACCTTGGTCCTCACCAAGCCTTCATCCCCCCAGGGCATCCCCAGCACTGGGATGCCACCCCACCCCGAGCCACGTCCCCGTGTGTCCCTGGCACAGGAGCCACATTTGGGGTCCGTCCCAGCCCACAGCACGTCCCCGGGTGGCACCGGCTGCACTCACGCTGACGATGATCCCCGCCACTTCCTCGTTGGACATCTTGGTGTCTCCGAATGCCTGGATGTTGAAGGCACCGACGCGCAGCGTGGCGGTGGCCGGGCACGGGAGAGCCACCGCCAGCAGGGCCAGCGCCAGCGCCATGGTCCCCATCCTGCCAGGAGGGATGCTGAGCCGCAGGGATGCAGTCATGGGGAGCAGAGCTTGGAAAACTCCTTTAGATTTGGGGATAAGGCAAAAACAACCCATGGAGGTCCTTCCTACGTCCTGGCATGCTGCGGTGGGCACTGCCCAGAGCAGCCTGCAGAGCTGGCACGGGCTGTCTGCCGGCTTGGCGATCCCATGGGAAGCTAAACCCCATCCCGCCATGGTAAATCCAGCCAGCGGTGCCTCTGCCGGCCTCCGGGATCACCCAGCTCCGCTCCCCACCGGGACACCTCCATCGTCCGCCAGCCCCAGCCACCACCACTGGCACCCCGGGCTGCTCCACATCCTTAAACTTGTTTGCAGCCCTTGCTGTCAGGGTAAGGGAGCGATGCCTCATCCCAGCCCATCCCAGCCCATCCCAGTCCCTCCCAATTTGTGGCTGGAGCTACTGAGCCCGGATCCGTCCTCACCTTGCCGAGGGCGCAGCACCTCTGCCCTCCCAGCAGCAGGATGAGCGGCTTTATTCCCAGCGGAGGTGCCGGCAAAGCAGGATGAGTCGGACACCCCCGTGGGGATTTTGGCACAGGTTTGGGCTCCTTCCTACGTTGGGAAACCACAAACCCACAGGGCGGCAGGGTGGGGCCGGCATAGCCACTCCTGTTTCGACGCGGCGAAGGGTGGACAGGGACTCGCGTGGGTGCGGGGCACCCCAGCTGGGCTGGGTGGGCACGCAGGACTCGGGGCGCTGCGGCCGGGGTGGCCCCCCTGGGTCACGGTGCATTGCATGACGAAGGGTGATGGCGTTAACGTGGGTGATTTGGACGGTGTAATTAGAGGGGAGAGAAGGAAATGGCGGGGTGTCTGGGTCAGGCAGGCTGAGCACTGCAGCCTCAGCAAGAGGGGGTGGCTGCAAACCCGGCAGCTCCGGCTGGGAATAAAGCAGCCCCGGTGCTCACTCAGAACAGCCCCACTGGTGACCCAAAACAGCCCCAGTTGTCACTTAAAGCAGCTCCAGTGGTGACCCAAAACAGCCCCAGCGGAGCTGGCATCCCCCGTGCCGGTGGATGGCATCATCCCAGCCCATGGCATCACCCTGGCGCACGGCATCACCCCGGAGTGGGTGGCGCTGCCAGGGTGCCGGCAGCGGGGTGGGCAGGGAGGCGATGGCAGCTCAAGCTGGGGCTTGCTGGGCTCTCGCGTAAGCTGCTGGATTTTGCATCCTCACAGCCAGTCACGGGATGAGTCCGGTGTCCCCCGGCACCGAAACCCCCCCCGGGAGGCACCGAGCCCCCTGGGAGCTGACTCACATCCTCCACCTGCCCCCACCCTCACCGTCAGCACCCCGTCAGCGGGGAGCAGTGCTTGTGGCCCCACAGGTGTGGGGTTCTCGGCGGTGGGGACGAGGGGCTCAGGTTTGGGGGGTTGCTGTGCCTGAAGGGACCTCCCACCAGAGCTGCAGGGATGGACAAGGCTCATTTTTTAATGGAAGCGGAGAGCATCCCGCTCCTGCGAGACCCCGAAGAGCATCCCCTTGCAGAGGCGGCGGGCGGTTTGGCCGGCACTGGTGCTGCATGGGCTCCAGGAGGGATGTGGGTGCATGCTGGGGCGTCCCGGTAGCCGCTGGGGCTGGACTCAGCGGGATTTCAGGGTCACCTCCACTGGGAAATGGTCGCTGACGGCCAACGCCTGGGTGCGGAGGGAAAGCAGAGAGGCAGCGGAGCTCGGCTGGACCCACCACTGCTCTTGTGCCTGGCTGGGACCCAAACACTGCGCCCTGACCCCAAAATTTGGACCAGACCCTGCAATGCTCAGGCTGAGGGGTTGCATGGGGGTAGGGGTTGGGGCTGAGCCACACTCAGGTGCACCCCAGTGAAGAGGGACCCGACCCACGCTCCCGGCAGGCGTGGTGGGTTGGACCCTGGTGCCAGCGGGCTCGCGTGCCCCGGCCCCTCACTCACATCCTTGCTCCGCAGGTGGAAAGCCGCCTGGAAGTTGTTGACGGTGGCAGAGCCGGGCTCAATGTCTCGGCGCAACGCGGTGCCGCAGGCAACGATGCTGTCAGGGCATCACAGGGGACGTCAGCGCCTGCTGGTCCACCCTGCGCCAGCCCCCGCGCTGCCGCCGCGGCACCCACCGGTCGTAGGCGCAGTGGGTGGTGGCGGCCACCGTGGTGTCGGCGCTGTCGGGAATGAGCCACTCGCAGGCGTCGAGGGAGCGCAGGCGGATGAACGGCCACTGGGCGCTGGTCACGTAGGAGCAGCCGGCGTTGAAGTCGCCCAGGAGGAGGATGTTCTGCAGGGCAGCGTGCCGTGTCCCTGCCCACGGGCCTTACAGGGCGGCAAGGGTTCCCTAAAATCTTACCGGACCCTCCCCGCTTCTTCCCAGCGCAGGAGGACAAGCCCCCATCCAGCAGCTCCATGCCTGGACATTGCCATGGTGGCACCCACTCCTATGGGTACGAGAGGTCTCCCGCAGGACACCTCCACCCCAGGACGGCCACCGGGACGTGTGGTGGCCGTACCCCAGCCCGCCCGGCTGCCCCGAGGAGGAGCTGCGCTCCCCCGCCGCCTCTTACGTTAGTCGCCCACTTGTCGACGACATCGGTGTAGACATCGTAAAGCGCGTCGATCTCCTCTGCCGCGCTGTTGGGCTCGGCGTGCAGGGGCACCATCACAAACTCCTCCACCTCTGCCGGACAGGTGGCTGTCAGCCCCCGGCTCGGGTGTGGCTGCCGTGGTTTTGGGAAGGAGACAGGGGTGGGAGAGAGAAGGGAGAGGGTGTGCGCCCCGGGGAGTTTCTCGGGAGGTGGAGGTGATGGAAGGCGGTGGGGGATGGCACAAGGTGGGAGATGGAACGTGGTGGGGATGGCACGCAACTGGAGGAAGCCAATGGTGGGATATGGCACAAGGTGGGAGGTGGCTGGTGATAGGATGCAGGACACAATGGGAAACATCTGGAGACGTGAGGTGGCACGCAACCAGAGAGAGCGCACGGTGGGAGATGACAGGCAACGGGAGGAGATCGGATATGGTAGGAGATGGCACATGCTGGGCTGGTACCCGGGACCCCTGGGCACCCGTGGGTGGGAGAAGGCCCCACAGCAGTGAAGGACCCTGGAGGAGCCCCTGAGCTGGGCTCCGGGGTGCAACCTGCCCCCCCTGGCCGCCCACTCCAGCGTGGCAGGCGCAGCTCTGGGCTCAGCCCCACGCGGAGGGGACCCTGTGCCAGGTCCGGGCAGCCCCCAACGCTGGCTCTGCTCACGTGTGGTGGGTGAGGAGAACTTCACAATGAAGGGCTCCCTGCTGAAGGTATCGGTCCCGCAGGGCTCACAGCCATCATCATAGTAGTAGCTTCCCAGCACGGAGACCAAGTCTGACCTGAGAGAGGGGAGTGGGGCAGCCTCCAGCACCAGTTTTGCCGCAGCCAAGCCCCCAGAGGTGCCCACCACCCTTTGGTGGCTACTGAGGTGATGCTGGACCCTGGCAGCATCCCTCACCTGTAGATGTAGACATACTGCTCCTTGTAGCTGTTCCGACCCAGGGGGATGCTGGCCAAAAAGCTGTATGGGTGCCGGGAAGCGCTGGGAGCAAGACATGGAGAGGGTGAGAGGAGGGTCCCGGTGCCCCCCGGTGCCCATTGGGCTCCCTCTGGCCCAGCTGGAGGTGCCTGCACGGCAAGACACGGGCCGGGATCTGCCCCACCTCCTGCCCTGCACCACTGGAGTCACCTGTTGAGCTGGTCCACGAGCTTCTTTACGGCACTCAGGTCGCTGTCCCGGACTTCCTGCACCAGAGTGATGTCGTACTCCGACAGGATCTGGGGGGACAAGGTAACACCCATCTGTCTACCACCCACAGCAGCTCCTCACTCACAGGCTGCTGAGCGAGGAACCTGGGCAGCACCGAGCATCACCCACCCTTGGCTGGGGACGGGCAAGAGTGGAGATGGCCCAGGGCTGGAGGTGGTGACGGGGGAAGAGCAGATGGGTGGATGGATGGAGGCATGGACGGATGGTTGGATGGATAGATGGAGGATAGATGGATGGATGGCCAGGTGGTTGGGTGGATGCATTGACAGATGGTTGGGTGGATGGATGAAGGCATAGGAGCAGGGGGACGTGGACGGGTGGATGGATGGGTGGGCAGGTGTATGGATGGACACTTGGATGGATGGATGCCTGGTGTCCAGCTGCTTCAAGCTGTCTGGATCCCAGAGACCAGAGAGGAGCCAGGACTGCTCCTCTGCCCCCCAGCACTCACAGAGACGATGATGTCTGCGACAGTCTGGTTGGACATCTTGCTGTCCCCAAACACCTTGATGTTGAAGGCACTGATCTTCAGCGTAGCGGCCACGTGCAGCAGGAGAGCTGCAACCAGCAGCGGCATCACCAGCTTTGAGGATGCCATCCTGCATGCGGAGGGGCAGGGGTGGGCTCAGGGGGATTTGGCACAGACGACAGGGGTGGCCAGGGTATTCTGGTTTCACTGGGGTGCGCCCGTTTTCCAGTGAATCACCAGGACCCAGGGATGGTGCACCCTTGTCCAGCCATCCAGCTCCTGCCTCACATGGGATCTCATCCTGCCTGTCCTTCCTGGAGGGAGGCCAGACCGCCCACGCGGCTGGAGCGGATAATTCACCGGCAAAGGAGCAAACGCCATTGCGTGGTGACGCAGAGCGGTGGCTTCCTCGTCCGCTGCGCTCAGCCGGGACACCTCTCCTGGCCCAGGGCGGGCAGCAGCGGCTGGGGACACCAAGGTCCCTTGGCTTGTGCCTCTCCCACCCCTCCCCAGGTCCGCACTGGAGACCCAAAAGATCCTACAGCAGCTACGCTGGGAGAGAGCGAGCGATGGGTCCCCCCTGACACCCCTCCCCACCTCCATCCCCGCCTGGAGCACCCTCACCTGGGTTATCCTGACCCCCCCAGCCCCCCAGCAGTGCCCCTGCCCCATCCTCACCCAGGTTGGGGTCCCCTGAGACCCCCAGCCGAGGCAGCGTGGCAGCTCCTTCCCACGGGGAAAGGCATTTGGGAAGTATTTCCCACGGCACTGGGCGTCCCGGGGTAAATATTTCACCAGCGGACGGGATCTGAGCCCTGCCCAAAGCCAGGTGCCCCGGGCGCCCAGCCCCACCGGGAGCCTGGATAAGATGGACTGAGAGAATCGGCAAACATTTCAGCTTTTGGTATGCCTGAAGTCCCACCCGAGGAAGAACTCGCTGGTCCCGGGCTTGCTTTTTCCTTTGGGAAATTCTCCCCTTTCCCCACTTGCATCCTGGCTACAGCTGCAAACGCTACCATCCGCAACGCCGCAGTCCCTGTGTCTGGTAAGGCCGCGATTCGGTAACGCCACCATTTGGTAATGTTCCAGTTTGGTTGTGCCACAAACTACCCCAAACCCTGCAAATCCTCCCCGCTCCCAGGGGGATGCAGCAGCCTCTGCAGCCCCCCAGACAAGGGCACCCGTAGAGGACCGTATCCGTTCCAGTGACCCTCATGAGCTGTGCCTGGTCTCAGCCCTGGCAGAGCATCTTGGCAAAATTAAGCGGAGCTGGAGAAGGCGACATCGGAGCGGGGAGCTCCTGGAGCGCAGGAGGAGAGGGGAGCGGGACGTACCTTTGGTGTCGTCAAGGTCGCTGGAAGGGGAAGGAGCTGCACCCGCATTTATGGGGAGGGACAGGCTCACCTTGCCAAGCGGAGCGCCCAGCCAAGGAGCGCGCGAGGCCGCAGGCTCCATATGGCATTTTTCACGGAAATGAAGGTCTGCCCAGTGAAAAAACAACCCCTTCAACCAGTGCCAACACCTCCCGCCACAGTAAGGCCAGTCAACAAAAATGCCAATAAGAGATCTGCGAGGTGTAAGTGAATCCCAGAGATACAGGGCGGGCGCAGCTCACATATCACCAGCTACGATTTCTCTTAAAAACTGTTTATTTCACCAAAACCAGCTGTTCGCATCCAGTACCTCACATTTCCAACAAGCCAGGACCGGCAGGAGCCTGGTGCTGGTGGCTGAGCACAGCCAGTGCATCCCGGCATGGCCCTTGCCAGCTTTGGTCTTCGGGTGCTGAGCCGAGCTGGGACTCCCGAAAAACGATGGAAGGTCAGTGGGGACAGGCCCCGTCCCCAGAGGGGCCCGTGCGATGCTGAGGGGTGGCAGCCCCCCACCCTACGTTCTCCGGCAGCCCGCTCCAGCCCTGCAGCAGCGGCCTTGGCCGAACTCCCAGCGCTCCCCCGCCTCCGAAGGCAGCTGCTGCCTTTCCCAAAAGGGTCGTGCCGGGCCCTTGGGGGCTGGGGGGCCCTGGCAGCCCCCTCCCTGGGGGTCGAGCATCCCCCAGAGCAGAGCTGGGACCTGCACCCCGCTCCCCAGGGGTGGGCTGAGACCCCCGCTAGTGAGGCTGCCACTCCCCAGGTTCAGGCCCCCTCGGGCCAAGACCCTCCCCAGGGCCAGGCTGTCCCCAGG
>WHYT01016026.1:222277-234357 GCA_009806455.1 Tetrax tetrax
AACCGGGCCCAGGCCCGTCCCGGGCGCTGGTCGCCATGGCAACCCCGCTCCTAGGCCGCAGCGGGGCCTAGCCAGCAGCGCAAGGGGTCTGTAGCATTAACTACCGCGTCTCCATTTCCTCTGTAGCAGAATTTCCCTTGGGAGGGCCGGGAATGTGTCAGGCGTGGCTGCCTCCAGTTCTTTCCCTCGCACCCGAGCTGCTCCTGGGAGAGCTGTGTGTCCTGACAGCTCTGAATTATTATCATCCTCTCCTGTAGAAAAGCTGTTTAAACGTTTCGTTGTGTTTACTGTGTGGAGTCTGACCTTTGCTAGCCTGCTCTGTGTCGGTTGGAGTTGATCCTCTTGGTTACGCTACGGCAGCTCCCGGTAGCAGGCAGCCCGCTGTGGTGAGCTCCGCTGAACCTTGGCCCTTCCTTGCAGCTACTCCCTGCTGACCGTGTGAACGTGGCTGAGTGTTTTATTGACATCTGGAGGCATTAAATATCTGTCACGTAAGGAGGAGCAGGCTGGCTCAGGCCAAAGGCTTTCTGGATATGTTTTTTTCCCTCCCTGTTTGTTTTGATAATCCCCAGTATCCTATTTTGACGGCTGCTGAGCAGCAAACTGATGTTCTCAGGGAACTCGCTCTGAGAGCGTGGATTTTTATTTTTTCTCCCCTTGTAGCAGTTAACACAGATTGGAAATGTTTGCCTTTCTCCAGCCTGCATTCCTCTTTTATCTACCAGCTCACAGGCTTTTTCTGCCACGTTATTAGTCTGTTGGCATCGTGAGAGCTTTCTGTGAACAGCTTTATATTTTACTGTCCTGGAAATCTGTGCCCTATCCCAAAAGATCATTGTTTTCTGTTGCGTATTGCTTCATCTCGTCTTCCTTTTAGTTTTTATGAATCTGCTGAACGGATTATAGCTGGAATCTCTTTTCACTCTGGATTCATCCCGGATTTGCTTCGTTTCTTTAAATCTGCCACAGACTCTCCTTAGTCCAGCTTAGCTTCCTCAGAACCCTTTATGCGGGATGCTTTGGGCAGCTTTTGGGGAGTGCATGGTATTTGTTCGAATAAATCACTTGCCTGTATGAATAAACTCCAGCAGATTTCTCAGAAGTGAGGTTCTTTTTTAAAAAAGCTGGCGTTCTCTCCCAACGTGTTATAGTTGTGTGAGTGTGAACTCTTTGTTTACAAGATAACGTTGGGGCTGCCTCACCCCCATCAGAAGCAGAGATACTGGGTACTGCCTGTAAACTTTGTGCTTTAATTAGTCTTTATATGCCTGGTAGCAAATAAATAAACATTCAGTAGTGCGTAAGCATTGTTCTGTGTCATTTTGTGCTTTGAAGCAGCTGCTGCTGTTGTTTCTCTGAGCTGGTTGCTTGGAGCATTTAAAGGAAGTTGACTTAATGTGTCTGAGTAATTGGTAAGCGTCTGTCCTCTGAATGCCCTCTTAAAACCTGTGGCATTCTTAATTCTCATTTATTTTTCTAAACCAGAGCGGTCTCATCGTGTACTTTTGTGTCCAGGCTGGTCTCGGATGTCATGAAATGTTGTGACAACTGCCAGTGGAATTCAGAAAAAGTCTTTTGTAGGTGGGAGCGCAAAGAGCCTTTACCGTAGTGTGTGTATTGATTTTGTTAATGAAGTCTGCTGGTACTTCCACGTCCGTTGTCATTTCTTTCCCAGTAAGGATGATCTTTATTTGTATGTGGGGTTCTTTTCTGGGGGCGTGCTGTGAATGTAGGTGTTGGGCCAGTCTGGTCTGACACACCGGTTGGTGACTTGGTGTGGTATCTCTGCCCATCTGCTCTGTGTACCAACCCTGCCACCCAGGAAGCCATCCTCTTCCTCTCTGCCCCGCACCCCGGCCACTCCCGGCATCATTTATGGGGGGAGCAGGGGCGGGTGAACCCGTGAGGCCAAGGCTGACTCGCGATGACAGCGCTGTTTTCAATACCTGAGGGGTTGCAGGAGCCAGCCTGGGGGCTTCCCGGGACCCCTCTGCAGAACTGATTCGGGAGTCCCTGTGGCTCTGCCTTCTTGCTCAGCACGGGCTGCTGGGCTGAGGCAGCCTGTGGTGGGCAGGAGTTCCCCTCTGTGACAAGGTGCCAGTGCCTGCTGTTGGTGCTTTTTTCCTCTGGTGTTAAGACACCTTTAAATAAACAGTCAGGCTAAGCTGATGGGTGTAAGAGCAGACAAAGTTCTGTCTTAGCTGAGCACCTCTTCCACAAACTTTAAAGTGAAGCGCTATCCACAGTCGTTACCAGAGTGGCATCGCTCCTGTCTTCCTGTTGTGTTTGGTTTTGGTTTTTTTAACAAGTCACAGGATGTCTGACGGCTTCGGTGCAGGGTGTTGCAAAAAGGCTTAGAGCTTCCCATCTCACACTGTGCCCCCCACCCACACTTTTCTCCTTGCAGAAAGGTAGGAAAGGCAGCTGCTCAGTTTTCCAGTGTTGGCTTTTAAATATGTTTTTAATTTCTCCTTTTCAACTTATTACTGTGGTTGTAAAAGCAGACGTCTGTGCCAGAACCCATTTTAACCGTTACTAGCTTAAAACAGTCGCAGTGGGTTTTTTGAGTCAAACCTGCGTGTCTCAAGCTGTGTTTTAAAAAAGAAAAAAAAAAAGGAGCCATGTTGGCTCAAATTTTAAATTCAGGATCTTTGAGAGGTGCGAGTTTTCTTGTCAAGCTGTTTGTTTGTTTGTTTTTCAGTAGCCCCTCCGAAGTTAGTTGTTAGTGATGCCGGCGGAGGAGCGGGCTGCTCCACAGCCGCGTGCTGTTGCGCAGTAATGAGGACAGTGCCTAGGAAATGGAGGCAGGCTCCAGTTCCCCTCTCCCGGTGTCTGCACTCCGCTAGGCTGGATTTCTGGCTGGATTTTTAGTCACTATGTACATCTTGTGTGTAGCTGTTTATTCTAATTCAGAAGTGGCAGCGGGCCTGCATGTATGATGAGTTGTTGGGGTTTGTTTTTTTGTTTTGTTTTCGGGAGGAACCGCTGCCTGCAAACTTGCCGTGTTCGGCATTTGCGAGGTATTAGATGTCTCCTCGAGCAAGCTGCTTGTTGTGAACGTGCCTCTGTGGTGACCCTTCGGTTTTAACTCCCCGCAGTGCCGCTGTCACAAAGCAGATTTTCTCTTCCGCGTCTTAACGAGAAAAGATTTAACGGCAAAACCCTCTTAGAGATTCTTGCTCTCTGTTCCCTGGAGGAATTGCTGTATCTGGGGCAGCAGGAAGCCCTGCCTTTTGTGGTATGCTTTAGAGAACACTGTATTTGGGTACCAGCTCCTGTGAAATCGACGGCTTCAAGTGATGTATCTAGAGCTGTAGGGTAAAAGAACAGCCCAGAAAGCAACTCGCATGCAAAACATTAACATTTCTGCTGCTACAAGGCTGACAAGTCGAACTGCAAGTGTGCAGAGGATCAGGGACACGAGTATAAAAGGATTTCACTAACAGTAAGTGTTTTCTTTTCAAATAGAAATTCTGCTGCTTGCTGCACAGGTAGAACTACGTTCTGCCTTCTCATTTCCTAGTAACCTTTTGGGGTCCGTTTCAAATCCTGATCTGTCATGGCAGGAGGCCAAAGTGTTAATTACTGTGATGCGGTGTTTTGGCTTTCAGGGTTTTAGTCCTGCAGCGTGCACACCTCAGTCTGGGCATAATGGAAAAGGAAGTGCAGAGCTGGGAACAAGGCACAAGTCGGTTTCTTAGAGCGGTGTTTTCAGAATTTCAGAGCTGAGGGGAATTGGCTGAGCGGTGCGGGGTGAGCCTTCGGGAGGAGGGCTGAATGCCAGAGTGGGTTTTCCCAGGTTGTGAGCGACAGTGCTGCCTTCCTGGCTGTCCAGGTCTGGTATGCTCTGGCTAGGCTCTTCGAGACTTGCCACACGAGAAGGGTTTAATGTCAGATTTACTTGTGTGGTGTAGCTGGTGTCACAGGGGATTTGGGTTCAGCAGGGAGCTACAGCAATGTACTGAAATCACAGTGCAAGCGGAAGGCAGCAATTGCAGGGTGCGCCCGTTACTGGTCTCTGCTCGCTGTCACGCTGCTCGGCGCCCGCAGGCACCGGGAGGGAATATGCGGGTTGAAGGCAGCTCAGGCCCTCAGTTTTCCTCGAAGTTTACTTTATTAATTTCCCACTTTTTATACTTTGGGCTCAGTCCCCCCGCGCTCATCTGGCTAGCTCAGGAAGACATTATTCTTTGTTAATTGTCTGAGGCCACCTGACAATGCACGGGTGCAGCTGTCTTATCTAAACCCAAGGTTACCCTCCGGTCTCCCTGGTGTTCACATAAATTCAGCTTTCTTTAGAACACATTCTTCCCCAAGCTCCCTGGTTTTTTTTACCCTCCTCCTCTGTGGAGGTGTGCTCATCGGGGACGCTGCTCTGGACGGATTTAGTGGCGAAGAAAGTCCAGGCACCGCCAAGCTCCTTTCTCCAGAGTGATGTCCCTGAGAGGAGCTCGTTAGTGCTTGCGGCGTGCTTTGGGGGCAAACGGGATCCGCGTCGCGGGGCTGGACTAACAGCGTATCATCGAGATGTGGCGGCCTCGGAGGCTGTGCAGGGGGAGCTGGTTGAGGAGGGCAGTTTTCTGCACGGAGGGAAGCTGCTACCGAAAGAGTTTAAATAATGAGGAGCTCAAAGTCTTGAGCTTGTGTGTGTCCCTGAGCGAGCAGGGGTCCACAGGGGGCTCTAAGGCTCAGTGCCTGTGGTTCTGGTAGAAATTAGAGACAAACGTAATGCCTGGATCAAAAAGTGTTACGGGCGATTGTGAAATGACATGCTCTAGCATCAGAGCCTGTTTCCAGCTGTATTATGACATTCTTCTCAGACCAAGGCCCCAAATCAGTCATTTTGTCTTAGATTTCCCATGAAGTGTCTCGCTCTGAACATGTGTTTCTGCTCACGTAGGAATTAGTGATGGTGGCAGTTCCGGGCAGCGTTCCTGTGGGATGTGAGGGGTGGTACAGGAACGGAGGTGAAACGATGGCTCTTCTGCTCGTGACTGTGAGCTCCGAGCTCTGTTGGTTTGCACAGCGTGCCAGAGATGAAGAGAACCGCGCCTTCTGGGGTTAATTATTGCTTGTACTAAATGAACCTGCATGGGATTCCTCGAAGGAGGAATATGGGATAAATGGAGGGTAACGAATAGCGTCTAGAGGCGCTTGCGTTGCACGCGTAGCAGAGGTTAACACAGCACCTCTAACAGCCCAGCGTTCCAGTAGTGCCTTTGGGTGCAAAGGAACCAGTCTGAGCCCAGTTCTGGGGGGAGAGATTTGCTCCTCACTGACGTTACGTGGGACTGTGGGCCTGTGGACCTGATCTAAGTTGGGTTAAACCCCAAAGGGTCCTTCCAACCTCATTTTTCTTTTTCCTTCTGTATCCAGACTTGAAGTAGTACCGAGGAGGTATCAAGCCAAGTATTTAAATATCTTTTAAAATCTGACTCCTATTGCCTTGATAATGTTGCCCTAAGTCCTAGAAGCGCCTCTCTGAGGTTCTTAGTAATGAATTCATGATGTTTTCAAATCCAGTCGCAATTTTATTGTATTAAATAAAAGGAGCTTGGTAACAGGGGTGTCTGTGCGGAACATTCCCCGCGAGACCAGTAACCTAAAAACGCAGCAAGCTTAAAATGAACTGCAGAAAGGAAATCTTCACTGCTTTGTTGGAATTAGACCTTTGACTGGTTCAGATTGAATGGTTTAATGTAAATCAAATCCCCAGTGCCAGATGGTGCAAGGTAGAGAGACAGAGCTGTGAAAACTCCCGCTGGCACTCTCGAGGACTCCCCAGACGGTAGCAGAGTTCGTGTCTGCTTTGAGTACTGTGTTGCTCAGTCCCAGCTCATGTGTGCCTGTCCTGCATTTTGAGTAGCTCTTAAAATTCTGGCTGGGCTTTGATCCTGTTTATTTACAAGTGAGAGAGGATGCCGAGTGCCATTCAACATTTTTTTTTTTTTTTTGTGGAAATCTCATCTTGCTGGGATTTGAGGACTGGCCGCACAGAAGGCGCAAACAAGGATTTGGTGGCGACGCTGGAGCGGCACCTCGGGTGAGGGTGCCAGGCGTGCTGCGCGTGCATGCACATCTTCCAGGGAGTATCTGCTGTGCCGAGCAGATGGTCTGCTCGTGTAAAGTAAAATACAGCTACCGCCCGTGTGTCCATCGCCGAAACGCTGGGCAGAAACGTGCAGCCGTAGGCAGGGGGACGCGACCTGACAACCGCAGGAAGGGCCAGCTCGCGTGCGGCCTTCGCAGAGCGGACTTGTTCAGCACCGCTGCGGTTCCTCAGGCCCGGCCTGTGCACGGTATGTACTTGCTGGTTGTCTGGAGGAGCTTAATCCCGTGGAATGGCAGCAGATAATCCTTTTTAATAACCTAGCAGAAGTGTGCTTGAAGAAAGTGCTTTGGTGTCAGAAGGTGAAAATCTTCAGCCCGAGTAAATAAGGGTCCGCACCGTTTAACGAGAGAGATGCTTGCGATGCCAGGGTGGTTGGCTGTGTGTCTTTTGGGACAGTGCTTCCTGAATTGCAGGGTCACTTTATAAAAACCCATTATCCTGCCAGTGCTTGTTTTTCTTCCCTGCAGGTTTGCTTCTTTCGGTTCGGGGTGAATTTATTTCAATTAGCTTTTAAATTGGAGGGTAAAAGATTTTAGACTTCAGTCTCGCTTTGTTTCTGCAAGTGAAGAAGATTCCTTCATGTTGGCTTTTGTGTGAGTGCTAAATTTGAAGCCAGTACACCCCTTCTTGGAAGTTACGTATGTATACAATTCTAGTTAGTATTCATTTACCTGTAGTCTTCGATTCCTGTGCTTTTATTCTGTCAGGAAATTCAGTGACATTTGTTGCTAGATGATGAAATTCTTATTTGGGATTTTCAATAGCTTACCTGGATGGGAGTTGAAGTCCAAATAAAAATTCATTAAAATGGCATCTTATGATCGTTCATTGCTTAAATCCAACTTATTTTCACGGGATTCACAGGGCAGAAACATTGTTAAAACATGTCTAATAGTGCTAAACAGTGGAAATCTTAACTTGTTGAACCACTTAGCCCGGCTTTTCTAGGTATGGAAGTGCTTGAGAGACTTTCAGAAGCATTTAAGCAGCTTCCTGCCAAATTCTAGTAAGCATTAGGCTTTATCTTGCATTTGAACACCCTGTCGGATTAAGAGTGCTGATTCCATGTGGCTACCTCAGTTTCTCTAGAAATATGGTATTATGCGATTTTCCTGATATTTTTTTTTTCATACAAGGGATCTAAGAGGGAAAGAAAACGTCCTGCTCTTGAGAAAACCCTGAGTTGTGGTTTCTTAGCTGTGAAGCATCTTGTTCAAGTAAAGAAACTGATCCTGCACGTGGTAGCTAACCTAAACTCAAAACCAGGCCTACTCCTGCACGGCAGGAGCTGGTAGAAATACGTCGGTAGCCGTACTTGGCTCATTGTGCAGCGTGAACGCTGATAATTCCGATGCCCAGCCGTCGCTTGGGCTGATGCTGGAAGCTAAGGGCTCCTCTGTCTTTTAGACAGAATTGTGAAATGCTGTTGTTCAGCTCATTAAAGCTAGAGCTTCTTGACACCAAAGATTTATGACCTTGTTCTTTAACAGTAAGTTTAGGCCTTGCAATGTGCTTTAATTTAACATTATATGTTAAGTTGGCTTATTTAGTAATGCACTCATTATTTCTTTTCTTCAAACTGCCATTACTGCTAAATATTTGTAATGAGTGTTTGACAGGTTCCGCTGCAGCTCCCCAATACACGTAAGGCCAAAACATTTTGCTAGATTTGTTTCAACAGAGCACAGCAGAAGACTGGTAGAAATGCTCAAAACATTTATATTTACCTGTAGGTTTGTTGTTTTTTGTTTTTTTTTAATTAGTTTGTTATGTGTTAACATCTGCAGTTTTTAGGTAGGAAGGGGAATTAAATGCTCAATTTCTAGTTGTACTCACTGCTAATTTGGTGTTTTAGAAAGGGTTGTCCTCAGAGCTTTTTCAAATGTCTAACTGTATGATCCCTCCAGTAGCATAAAATGCTGGCTCATTTTATAATCGTCGTAAGGGAGTGTTTCCCACTTTGACAAAAGAGGGAGGTTGCTGTTGTGTGGACGGGCAGCGGATGATGTTAACCATGCCGCTTCCCAGACCGCAGCCATCACGTGAACAAAGACTGACACCTGAGAAAAGCATGGTGCATAAGGTGACTTCACTTTGGGTCTTCAAAAATGGCTGTGGACCTCCTTCAGTTAACTGCACGTGGCTGGAGCCTGTGTTTTGCTTCACAGCAACCGCCGCTTGCTCTCAAAGGTCAGAAGTTGGTGGTGGTAGTGTTGCAGCGGTGAGTGGAGCTATGCTGCTTCTAAACCCCTGAAGGCCCTTCCAGCTTCCATGCGTCCTGGGGTTGTATTTTACACCGATACCGGCTTTTTAATTATTTCTTTATGCTTCCAAACATACCTTTTGGCCTCTAAAAGTGGTAGTCTGGTCACTCTGCTAGCTGAGGCTTCTGTTCAGGACGCTGGCTCTGCTGTTTACAGCGTGCCCCAGGCTGTGCAGAGGGCCAGGACCTGCTTTGCCCAGGTATCTGCAAAAAGCCAGAGGATGCCACCTGGCTGTGAAGAGAATTTACTTCCCTGGGATTTCTCTCTTGGTCTCTCTTGCTCCAGAGCAGTAACACCCGGACAGGGAGGAAGGTGCACAGGTCAGCTCTCCTAAAACCTTGTGGCAGGACACAGTGCGAGGCGGGTGTCCTAAACGTTGTTTGAATGTGCCAGAGCATCCGGATTGGGTCACAACGCAAAGTGGACAGAGTCCCTGCAAACACAACCGGCGCTGGGAAACGACCGGCTGAATTTCAGGGGAAAGGAATTATCCTGTTCAACAAAACAGTCATGAATTACTTTTTTTAAGGCTGGCTTCAGCTACAGGATAATGCATAATGCTTGCCTAGCTCTTTGAGAGTATAGCGTTAAATAAACATGAACTAATCCTCGCAAGAATGCGTCCTGTGCTGGCTCTGCCTCTCCTGCAGCAGCTGCTGGCTAAGTCTGCTCCTAGGCCGCTGCCTTTTCTACTCACTAGCAAAACCGTGTCTCTGTCATGGTTGTTTCACGTATCTCTGATTTATTAACGCCGAGAGATTGACTGAGAAGAGGTGTTGCCTTCCAGGAGCATCGAAACTTCTCAAGAAAAATGAAATGTATGAGGAAGAGCCCGGCTGTTGCAGAGCTGAGTGCCGCTTAATGCCCCCTAACAAAGCGATGCAGCGGGGCTCGGAGCTTTGCCGCGGCCAAAGCCGCTCTGGCTGCGTGTGCCCGCTCGCTCCTCCTGCCTCATTTCGCCCCCGGGAAGCCTGTCTTGCGCTACCTGAGCTTTCGCCGAGCAGTCCTGGCGTACAGACTGTTGTTTTGCCTGCGCTTTGTGATCTTGTGGTGGGTCACCGCTGGGAAACGGCTCCGCAAAGCCTCCAGAGCCTCAGCCAGCGGCGTGTGGATCGGCTCGGCCACAGCACCTGAACGTGCTGCCCTTCCTTCAGGGCTCCGAGGGGTAAAGCGGAGGCACGACAAAAGGTCACCTGGGGCAGGTGGTGGAGAGCGTGCTCGCTGCTGAGACAGGATATGGGTTCAAAGAGGGCTGGAGCCAATTCTAGGAGTGTAAAATCATTTTTAAAAGCAGCAAGTAGTACTGGTTTTGTGGGTTTTCCAGGTGCTTAAATGGTTTGGAAAGTAGCGTCTGGCCGGAGTGTGAAAGCTGTAGGCTGCTCGGTAAATACGCAGCCGCGCTCCTACGACAGGCTGTGGAAGAGGGGCAGTGCCGAAGCTGAGGGTGAACGTTGTTCTGAGCAGTGCTGGTTGCCTCTCGTTCAGCGCGGCTGTTGAGTTCCGGGGACCCCACCGTCTGGGGATTCTCTGCTCTTTGAGTGTCATCACGTTGTGCTAAATGGGAGTTGTTCTCCACCAGTTTATGCAGCAGAACTGCCGAAAAATGCTGGCTTATGTACCTTGAAAGAGAAATTTGGGGATGGAATGTAGATCTTTATGGCTTAACCTTGTTTTTTCTTAGAGGTGCAGTGGAAGGGGATGTTTCCAAATTTTTAGGAGAGCAATTGCACACAGTTGTGTGCTGTCAAAACACATCAAACTGGCATCATTGCTGTGCCTACTCCTTTTGTGGGTCTTTGTCAGTTGTTACAGAGGTGATGCGGTTTTTGCGTTGAAGCTGCTCGAATGGCATGGCCAGTCCAGTGGGGAGGGTGTTTGAATCTGTTCCTCCTTGAATCTCTGAGCTTGAAAGCAAGAGCATGAGAGAGCGGAGCATCCCTTTCAAACAGGAATGCGTACACAAGCGCTGCTTTTTGCAGTTTTCCTTATAACTCAGCATTTCAAAACCAAGATTTGAGCCTGTTAAATAGGGAAAAGAAAGCAAAACCAAGCATCTTTTTAAAATGAAGGGCAATTTTATTTTTCCTTGTGTCCCGGTCTGGTTCTTTGACCTGGGACTAGGAGGGCTGGAGTAAGAGAAAAGCTGTGGTGGAGAACTGCAGGTACCCCTGAAAGGGAACAGAATCCTACAGCTGCCCCGTCCCTGCCCGCCTTGTTTGTTCCGGGAGCGCGAGCGCGGCTTTGTCCTGCCTCGAGCCTCTTCTCAGGGTCTGTTCTTCATTCGTGCGCCTGCGCCACGCGTGCTTTTACAGCCACCTCGGTTATTGCTCGCTTCTTTCCCTGGTTAAGAGCGGCGGGGGGCGCTGGATGAAGTGTCCTGTGCGTGGTCAGCGGGACTGTGGCTGTATTACGGTGAAATAAAAGGATATTTTGGGATTTCTGTGTTTGAACGCTCTCTGCCGGGCTGGAAAGCCAACCCTTGTGGAGTTGTAGCATGTGGGGATGAGGGGAAATAAAACCAGATCTCATTTCACCAGCTAAGTTAAACACAATTAATGTTTTATAGGATTTTAATCCTCTACATACGTACTAACTGGAGATGACAGCGTTGTGTAAGAGGGCTGTGTAAATGTTCTAGCAGTGCTTCCTTTTTAAGCTGCTTGTTCAGTTTTGTTTTAACGAAATGTTGGTCCTGCAGAGACATTTGAAGAGTTCCATGCCTCATAAGGTACCCTTGGCACGCTGTTGGCTTATTGAATGCAGCCTCCGGAGCTCTTTTTTGGAGGGGGTTGGTGCCACGTGCTCCCGCGCACCGCGGGGAGCGAGCGAGGTGTGCGCGGATGCAGGGCTGGCGGGGCGCGCGGGGCCGGGCTGTGCTTATCCTGCGGGCAGCGGGGCTTCGAGTTCTTCTCGGGTTAATGCTGCCATGTTGTGCTTCATCTCTCTCCAGAACGTGTTCTGCTAGGAAAAACCGACGTTATCGATACCGAGACCCTCCCTCTGCCGTTGCTCAGGAAGCTGACTCGGAATCTGTGCTTCGTCGTTCTTACCGTGCTTTCTTTTCTGGCAGGCGTGAATGACAGAGGAGGTGCCCCCGAGCGCACTCACGGACGTAAACCTGCGTCTGCTCTGCCACGATGACATAGACACGGTGAAACAGCTCTGCGGCGACTGGTTCCCAATCGAGTACGTGACCGGTTTGGGGCGCGAGGTGGCGGGGACGTAGAAACAAATGGTGTGAACCCGAACTGCGCTTGCCTGCCTGTCGCTGTTGCTCCCAGAGCTCTGACCTAAAGCTGGTCTCAGTCTGTCCCAGCTCAGTTCCCTAGGTAACGCTTGTGTCCCCACAAGCGGGGGAATAAGGAGCTTTTCTGGGGGACAGTGATACCTTTCTGGCGTAAAGCAACCAGGAAAACTATTTCAAGGATTTTTTTATTTTTTTCTTTAGCTGCTTTGAGAAGGTTTATAGAGGATTTCAGCGGATTGTAATTAAGATGGCATGAAATGTAACAAACTAGCAAAAGCATTCATAATATTTTGAATTTGTAGATTTCTTTTAAACACAAGGCATGCTGAACTCTCACTTTGAAATAAATTAGTGTATGCCAGTTTCCCTTTAGTTGATGCAGAAAGGAGAAAGGAGAGGAGAGCTGGAGGCTGGTGATGTGATTTTTTTTTTTTTTTTTTTTTTTTTTTTTTTTTTT
>WHYT01016026.1:257555-285332 GCA_009806455.1 Tetrax tetrax
TGGGGTCTGGGGGTCCCGGTGGCGGGGGGAGGTCCGGCCCCGCTCACGAGAGGCTCTGCTCGTCCTCCAGCTGAAGACGCGTCTGCTCGAAGAGAAGGGGCTGCGTGGGGCTGCCGGTGCCGCGGCCGGGGAGCGTCTTGGTGAAGTCGGATGAGCCTGAAGGAGGAGAAGGGGGTTCAGCCCCAAAAGTGCCCCCAGCCCCGGGATCACGGAGAGCCCAGGCAGGGTGAGACCGCCACCCCCGCAGGAGACATGGCGCCCGCGAGCTCCATCCCCGCTGCCCACGCCAAGATGAGGGTTCAGCGAGCGCCAGGGGCGGGATGCGGGGGACAAAGGGGACGCGCGATCTGCCACCGGCCTGGGACGGCCCGCGGACGCTCACGGTGGCCGTCGGACAGCAGAGCCCTCAGCCAGGAGCCCAGCAAGGAGCCCTGAGGGGTCTGCTGCCCTGCCTGGCGTCCCGGCGCTTGGGGACAGCAGGGACCCCTGCCAGGAATGGGGACAGAGCCGGGACAGGGCCAGCAGCGCGGGCTGGTTTGCTGCCCCCTCCTTCCGTGGCTCGATCCGTCCCATCCGTTCCCGGGAGGGGTCCTGCTGCCCCACGCAAGGGCGATGCGTAAGAAGAACGAGAAGACGTACCAGCTTACTCCTCTATACCGATAGAGCAGGAATCGGGACCCAGTGCTGCCCGGGACAGGAGGGAGGAAGGCAGACAGAGAGGGAAGGAGACATTAGAGAGGCGCTCAGAACAGACCGCAGCTCTGCGGAAGAAAACAGGCTGCAACAACAACAGGCGGGGGGGAGGCCGGCCGAGGACAGCCCACCACGGCCCTCCCTGCCGTGATGCCCCGCAGCAGAGGGGCGCCCGCTGCCCCCCACCCCTCTAGGCCCAGCTGGTGGCCCTCCCTCGGCCGAAAGGAGGAGCGAGGTTCGGGGACAGGCACAGGAGGCCACTGTCACATAAACGGGGCCAGAGAGGAGAAAGGGGAAGGACAGAGACAAAAGGGTGAGGGAGGAGGAGAGAGAAGGGGGTGGGGGCCAAGCTACCACTGTGTCAGCCCCCCTCACCCACGGCTCGCTCTGCCCACTGGAACCGGGAGCCCGTGCTCCGGGCAGGCGTGTCCCTGTCCCATCCCAAAGCTGCAGCACACCGCCCGGGCTGGGGGGCTGCCCGCGGTCAGGCGCGCAGGTCACAAACCCCCCCGGCAGCTCAAAGGCGAGCGGCCAGCGCAGCAGGTTGGCAGCGTGCCCCCGGCCCCAACGACACGGCCGTTACCTGGCAGGTAGACGTCTACCGGGGGGTCGCTCTCCGACTGCGTCAGGCTCCTGTGCTCGCCGCAGCTGCCGTCCTGCAGGACGTCTTCGACGGAGGGCGGGCGGCTCCCTAGAACCAGCCGAGAGCGAGCCCCTCAGTCCCCAGACTCAGCTCCGCAGGGGCAGGTGGCCAGGGGGACAGGCGGAGGTCTTCCTCGTGAGGAAGCTCCCCGGGACCCCCCAACCCCGCAGAGGTCTGGGGAGAGCCGGTCAGACCGGCCCAGGTCACAGCACCGAAGGGTCAGCCCTGTTCACATGCAGGCTCATGCCCCAAAACGCACCCAGCACTCCCCTCCCACCCCGTCCTTGTGCCCCTTGGGTGCTGCCTGAGCACCAGAAGCCCACCCCAAAGACACGGGGCACATCCTGCGTGCTCAGTCCCACAGCCACGCTCTCACCAGGACCACCCTGCTGCACGCAGCCATCCTCCCCCTCAGCCGTGCGAGGAGACACAGCTCTGCTTGTGCACAGCTCACAGCGAGGAGTCACTTGGCAAACCAACCAAGGAGATCTGCTCCTTTTGTTCCCCCACTTCCCAGGAGAGACCAGGGAAGGACCAGGGGCCCGGTGAAGATGGCGTTCCAGGGGCTGGACGTTTCTGAACTCATGTGTCCATTCCCCAGCCGTCCCCGTCCCGCCACAGCGGAGCCGGGCACCACGGCGAGGTCTGGCTGAGCACACACTCACCCTGCTGCAGGGACGAGGCCTCCTCCATCTCCTCCCCTGCCACGCTCTGTAAAGAGGAACCACACCGGTTACTTCCAAACAGGAAGCTGAGGAAGCGATGGCCCCTCGTGAGGCACCTCCCGTGTCCCAGAAGAAGCCCCCCCCCCGGAATAGCTCTGGCTCAGAGCAGCTCCCCAGCAGAGCACAGACTTACTTCTGGAGAGCTGGTCTCTCTCAGGACCAGCTCACCCCCACTCAGCACCGGCTGTGAGTCGGAGTCCTCGGAGAGCTTCTCTTCATCCTCCTCGTGGATCGGGGACGAGGGAGACCGTAGTGTGCTGCGGCAAAAGAAACTCCGTTTGCGAGGAGCCGCGGTGCGAGCCAAGCAGCGCGGAGCTCCGGCACAGTACCACAACTCGGACAAATCCTGCCTTCGCGCGGCAAGCGACAGGCCCAGGTCCCACACTGCTCCCCACACCGTCAGGGGCTCCCTTCTCGGGGGGAAATTTGGAACGAGCACAGTGAGGAGCACCAGGAACAAACCCGGTCTGGCCCCACCTGTACAGCCCCACAAGGGCCACGTGAAGGGCACAGGCAGTGGGCTGCCCGCCCCACGGCAGCCGCACCTACACCCTGCACCACAAGGCCAATGGAGGAGGCTTCAGACAACAACTGAAGGATCTCACTCAGCCTTTTGGGGTCTGAAATTCACACCACCTCTCTCTCCGTTCTTTTGTTCCCGGGGAACTCCACAGAAAGCTGAAATCCAACAAAGTTTGGATATTAAATGCCAATCGAGGGACTAACTGCACTGGAAAGCAGACATTTCCACCCAAATCTGGATGAAATCTTCTCGTTAAAAATCCTCCTTCTCTCAGTGACAACGCCAGCCCTTAGGAGACACACGCTGGTCACCACGGGTGGTGTCCCAGTTCTCTCACTGCCACAAGCGGCTGCTGGCCTCCTGCAGTTCTGAGTTAGCAGTGCTACCAAGCGATGGGACCAGCCAGAGCCCTCTCCTGGCTCCCAGCGCGTGTGGCCACAAGCCCTCAGGGCTGGCAAGAGGAGGGGACCCCTCTGTCCCCATGCTGACCTATCTGGAGACTTGCTCCGCTTGCCCTTTTGGTGGGTGCTCTCCACGGCTCTGTCCATCCCGACAAGGGGTCGGCTCACGGGTGGCATCCCATCCACCACGCCGGAGTAGTTGATTTCTTCATAGAGAGGAGCTGACGGGATGGAGGGGGAAACAGAGCGGAGGCCATTCAGCGCTTCCAGCAAGGAAATGGGCTCATAGCCCGGAGGGATGTTGTCAGAGCTCTGCAGGTGAGAAGGAGAGGGGCACGTTAAGAAACCCTCACCAGGCTGGAAGCCCCCCTAGAAAGGGGAGGTCCGGCTGCAGCCCTGCACCTCCCACGCCGCGTTCCCAGGCAGCCCATCCCCACAGCCGCCTCTCCATGGAGCCTCAGCCTCTTCCCCCTACAACAGCCACACGTTCCCCGTTGGGCTGTAACGCCGCTGGTGCTCCAGGCCGATTTCCAGAGCAACGCCTGACGGACTGGGCATCTCAGCAAGCCAGAACGTGGCCAGGCACCCCCCGCCACGCTTTCAAGGAGGATGAGAAAGCAGGCTCCTAAGGAAGCTGCTATGAAATATGTTTGGATTTTTTCTCCTAAAAGTTCCCCCAATGGTTCAGAGACTCTGCCAGCTCAATCAGCACCCCACTTGTGCTTCCAGCCTCGGTACACGCGCTGCCTCACAGCATCACCAGGGTCACTTAGACAGAGTCGAAGGAGGGGAGCGCATGCGCCGCTGAGAGCTGGTCCTCAGAGCCTACACCGCTGCCACTTCTCCTGTGGACTCGGTCCCCGCAGCTGCTAACGCTGTCCCCGCACAGTTACCTCTGCTGAATGGTAGGAAAGGGATCACTGACCCTACAGGGAGGAGGGCAAAACCACACCAATTCCCACTCCGTCACTCACTGAGCTGCCAGCCAAAGGGACCCTTGCAAAGCCATCAAACCAACAGTGGTTTAACTCCAGAAACTCCCCTGATCATCGAGGTCCTGTGGACTCCAAGATGAACAGGGTTAATGCTGCAGCCCAGTAGGTCCCAGGCAGCTCAACGCAGCCCGCTGCAAAGAGGCAAGACTGCAGCAGTCCAGGCTTACACTAAATCAAACTGTTCCTGCCCTGCACCCTCAGGGAGGTGGCTCTGTGTCGTACCTAAGATGGCACGCTGCTGCTGAGCCTGGCCACGAACTCCTGCAGCTTCTCTGTGCCTCACCTCCCAGTTCACAGCAGCAGGTGAGCCTGCCCAGCAGCCTGCTCCGACCCAGCCACTCGTCCGGAACGAGCCGGCTGCTGAACCAACTCGCTTGTGGCCACAGAAGGAGCCAGATCCGACGGGGAGGAAGGAAGGAGTGGCACCTGGGGTCAGGCAGCCACCCACATCCCCCGAGGCCTGGTCCCGTGGTGGCTGTGAGTCTGCACTGGAGACCACAGCTGGCGATGGCGAGACAACCAAGCCAGCTGAAGAAGGAATCGGTTCGGGGTTGCTGCCACCTGTAGGCGGTGGGGCCAAACGCCATCTCCACAAAACCATTGCATTTCCAGACAGCAGAGGTGCTGTTTCGTGGAAAGAAAAGTCAGAGACAAAACTCCCTGGCTTGTGATTGGGACATTTTCTCCTGGCTGTACAGACCAAGGCTGCTCATTTTGTTTCTCTGTGGTGAAAGCTCAGGTTCTGCAGCTCAGCTCAGAGGCTGGAGGAGGATTCCTCACCCAATGGCTACAATACCTTCAACTGCAAGTTACTGAGCTTTCAAAGAACCCTAAGAGACACTGCTCTCTCCTGTTCTTACCACTCCACCACCCCAAGAGCCCCCGGCTCCTGCTAGCTGCTCTAGGAAGCTTGCAGAGAGCCAGGATCACGCCAAGCTTGCAATAGTCCCATTTCCTGAACCCAGCCTCAGGTTTTCTCCAGGCCTGACAGGTACAAGAAGCCACCCTGACCAAAGAAAACTGCAGCCTCCTTGATATCGATGACAGCTGGAGCTGCGTTTGATGGGAGCGCACAAAGAGGGCACAAAGAGCCCCTTCCTGGTCCGGGGGCCTCCCTCACCTTTCCCCTTCCCAGCTCCTGGTCCCCCACAGTCGCCACTCATCCTGTCCCCAGCACGGTGTTCCAGTTACACACTCACACCAACTTGGAGAGTCCCCCCAAAACCAGCTCCATCCTTCCTGCTTCTGTAAAAGCAAACCAGCCCAGTGCAGCCACTGCTCCTGAATGCAAGACCTGGTCCAACTGTGCCGACTTGTCTGCCTCTACATCTCAGCACCAGGGTGGAAACCACAACAAGATGTACCCACACCAAACCGCCAAGGGGGTGAGACAAGTGCAGGGAAGCTTTTGGGTGAGCCAAGAGGACAGCAGCTTGCCCACAGTCCTACAAAGCTCCAAAAATGGCTTGGCCAGGAACTATAAAGCAGCCAGACTCAGGACCTGGGGACAGTCCCTGAGAGTCAGCGTCAGACCCCTGTGGCAAACTGCTTCCACCTTGCTTATTCCTCCGCACGCACACCGGGGAGGTTAGTGATCGTCTGTGCAGGGCGTGAGCATCTCGCTGCTAACGTGGAGGCAGCACGTGGGGTGTCACAGCCTGTGCAGGGGCACCAGTCAAACCCAGCGTGCCAGCAAGCCCTCGCGTGTGTAACACGTCCACGTGCCAGTGACACGAGTCCACTTACTGTTTCCCTTCTAGGTTTCCTGCTGGGCAGGGAGACAGTGCCCACTTTAAGGGGTTTAAAGGGACACTGTCAAGAGAAAACCAGGTTTTAAAGAAGTTTCTTGAGGTTAGTGACACAAAGAGACACACAGCATCTCCTCACCTCACTCCAGGTGACAGCACCTGCTTCCTCAACACACCACGCTCGGCTTCACAACAACCCTCAGGGTTTCTCCCCTGCCCCGTTTCTTAGCTCCAGCTGAAGGCAGCAGAGCTACAGTGCTGCAGAGGACAGAGGGATAAAACCAGGCTTTTCCTCTGACAATCTCTTCCTGTTCCCATGAGCGCCTGGAAGATGATCTAGACGCAGATCTCCCTCTCCTCACTCTGATCTCACGGGTCTCGCCAGGGCCAGCTGTGCAACAGCACTGCTCAGGCAACGAGCTGCTGTCCTCACCGCACCCGGGACGTGGGACCTGGCCCTGAGGCCACCGGCACCACACTTCTCATCCCTCGCCCACTCAGCCGCCCGCCGAGACCCCGATCGCTCAGGGACACCGGCACAAAGAGGCCTTTTTGCTACCGCGCTGGGAACCCCGGTGCCGAGGGCATTTCATCAGTGTGCTGCCACACAGATGTGCGTGCAAGTCCAACTCCTCCCCATCTTCCCAGCTTCAGCTCCCACTCTGCCGTGCCCAGTCTGCCACTTTTCTGCTGGGACACGCCTCGAGAAATCTTCTTGGGCTGAGATTTCTGCGGATTTGCTTCCTCCAAAAGACAGGAGGGCACTTGGCTAGAAACAGTCGTGTTACTAAACCACAAGAGGAGAGGTTCTGGCTCTCTGGCAGGGTTGAGAAGAGAGGCTGCACTGCGCAGGAGGACCTCACTCCAAGGCCTGAGGCACCTCCTGACATCCCAGGGACACTGGCCACCAGCCCGAGCACACTGCGTGCTCAAGCTGCCCACCCAGGCTGAGAGCAGCGCCCAGGCTTTGTGGTACTTACAGAGTGCTCATCATGGTCAACGCTCTGCGCCAAAACAGGGCTGAACGACACCGGCGACAGAGCCCCTGGCTTCTTCCTCACAGCCCGGATCTGCAGCAGAGCGCGGAAGGCTAGGAGAGAACAGTAGGCAGGTGACCACGCGGCCTAGCAGGACCGAGCTGCGCCAGCCACGCGCCAGAGCTCCTCGGCTCGCCACAGACACGCCATCGGCATGGGGAGCGGGACCACAGAGCGCACCAAAGCCAAACGCTATGGTCTGGCTTCTGGTTGATCAGTCTATATGGGGAGAGATCAAAAAAAGTCTGGCCACATGTAGCCCGTTCAGAGAACAAGCACTGCCTGCCCCAGTACAGTCATGCACAGAGGTGCTTCAGGCCTGATACTGTACAACAGAGGAAGAAAAACATGAGCTCGGCCTCAGGCAGCACGCTGCAAGCTACAGGATGGGGGTGGCGTCATGTAAAACCACTTTGGGTTCATCCAGACCCCACAAGTCTCAGCCCTGGGGTGCAGCTGGTGCTGGAAGCTGCCATTAGCTGCTCACTCGCCGGCCAGCGCTACAGTGGTGAAAGGCTCTGCAACAGCTGTGAAGCCAGCCAGAGGGTGAGCGGCTGGACTCCTGTCTCCAGCACAGCAATCCCTCGGTCCTCCCACCACGACAGCTTTGATCTCCGCTCCCTGCCCACAGTCCCATTTTCTATCTGCAGATCTTTAATATCGTCAGTTCCTCCGTGCCAAGGGCGCGTACGGACGAGGCAGACATCTGTTCTGGTGCAGCTGTAAGAACTTGCTCGTACATAAGGAAAAGCCCAGGCATTTCTTACTGCACCCAGCTGCTTGCAAGATCAGCCTAGAGCCAGGGGACAGAGGTGCAAATCTCTCCTCGCTGCCTCTGTAGGCCCTGAAGCAGATTCCCAGGACGTCTGACGTGGGAGCACTTTCCAAACAAATACAGCCCACTCCGCTGCAGCCTGCAGATGAGATAACGCTGTTCCTGTGTTTTAAGTTGTGCTACTTATAGCCAAAGCCGTCTGGCACTTCCTCTGATAAGATCTTGCCTTTGGTTACTGCACCTTTGCCAAGTTTGAACTGTTTGGACTTAATTTCTCAGGCCAAACATCTGTCTTAGGCTTGTCTTTTTCTTTTCCTGAGAAATATCCATTAGAAACAATCAAATACCTCAGAGACCAAGCACAGGATAAAACACACAATCTGGCAAGTCTTGCCTGAGTGTCAGAACGGGCATTTCATTTTTTCCATCTTTTGGGAGCTGAGCACTGCGGGGGCTAAGCAGATCCTCCTAACTCTCCTGGCAAAGCAAAGGACTCAAAATTAACTGTTATCTCATCTCCACCTCCTTGGTGAAGTCAAAGTAGGGTTGTCAGAGGGAAAAAAAAATCATGCAAAGTACTTGGCCAGTCCTCTAGCAGGGCTGGCTGCTGTCTCAGCCAGATACTCTCAGGATCAAGTTTCTACATCCTCTCCTTTGGGGGATTTTCTATCTTCTTCACCAAAACACAAGAACTGCCTACATGGCACGGCCCAGAGCACCTGCAGATCCATCCCAGGGAGAGGGTGAGTGGCCAGGGGGGCACTGGAGAAAGGGCCATTCTCCCATGTAGTCTCCTCCTCCCCTGTCCGAGGACAGTTGTTTTAGGTGCCAGGAATCTCCAGATGCCAGCGAGACCCCACTTGGGGTGGGACAGGTAAGACGTATGTTCCCTCTCACAGCCTGTACCGACTTCACAGGAGCCGAGAAGGGAGCAAGATGCCCTTGTTTCCCGGGCACATACTCACGCAGCCTGCAGATGGGGCAGTTGTTGGCCTGGTAGCGCAAGGTGTCAGCGCAGGAATTGCACAGACAGAGGTGCCTGCAGGGCAGAATGAGGGTGTCGCGGAGGTCCGACAGGCAAACCACACACTCGTTGCTGTTGTCGCTGTTCTCGTCGTCCGAAGGCTGCAACGACAGGCAAGACGTTGGTGCGCAAACGGAAAGGACCACGTCAAACTGCCAAGGGACTCTGAAGCCTGGGGAAATTTCCCACCCGAGAGTCTGTGCGCGAGCTGGCACCCTCCTTCCGCAGCTCTCCGTGGGGGCTTCTCCAGGAGAGCAAACTCCAGCCCATACAGCCCTGCTACAAACACTCCTTCC
This sequence comes from Tetrax tetrax, assembly GCA_009806455.1. Taxonomy (NCBI): domain Eukaryota; kingdom Metazoa; phylum Chordata; class Aves; order Otidiformes; family Otididae; genus Tetrax; species Tetrax tetrax. Next base: position 266,416 of record WHYT01016026.1, read on the forward strand.
TCCCGGGGCTCTGCTCCGAGGTGACAAACCCTCAGAGACCAGGGTACCGTACCCTGAATTCCCAGCACAGCTGTCCCTCCCCAGAGCTAAGCTGTGTGCAGAGGGGAGCCCCCCTGGGGCAGGGACCCCCGTGGCTGAGAGGGACCAAGAAGAAGCTCCTGCCTGCCAGCCTGGTGCCTCTCAGGGTCAGCAGGCAAGCGCGCTCTTTGGCAGTCCAGCCTTTCTGCCCCACATCCACAGCGAGAGAGCAGCTCCAAAAGGAGCTGCTGGGTGACTGGGGCAGGCAGTAGGTCAGGCTGCCCCAGGCTGGAGAGGAGGCACTCCAGCCACATCTAGCTCAGTTTCCGCAGGTCCTCTGAACAAACAGTGGAGTAACTCTCACACCACATCTTCACCAGTCTCCTGTGCTGGCACAAGCTTTGGAGCAGCTGCAGGAGAACCAGCCTGGGATGCTCACCTGCTCCCAGCGACCCCAGTAAAAAGGCCAGTATGAACCCATCCCACGTGGATGTGCATCACACTAGTCTTTCTGTCACTCAGAGCCTCACAAACTGGACTAGAGCCACCACGCAAGCTGTTGCTGGGAGGAGAAACCCACTCTCCAACCACAAGAGCTCTCTTCACTGACACTGGAGAACGTCACAGTCTCCCCACCGATGCCAGTTCCCACTTCACAAGGCCCCTTTGGTCACCAGGGCTAACGCATGCCAGACCATGGGCAACCTTGGTGTAAACTGCAAAATACAGCATCTACTGCTGCCACACCCACACCCAGCCTGCTGACTATGCCAGCGAAAGGCCACAAGTCTGTCTGCCCCATCACATGCACTCCTCAGCTATTTTGAGAGGTAGGGAGGGCAGGCTTTTTGCTTCCCAGTCATACGCTTGCTAAGTGTACTAGGAAGAACAAAAATTACCCCAGGCCTCTTTTGTGATGGGCCACAAATGTGTGACTGCTGGATCAAGAGCGTTATCACAAGACCCTGGAGGACCCAAACAGAAGGCTTCAATCCTCTTAAAGAGATCCTGTGCAAGAAAAATGTTTGAAAAGACTTCTCCCTCCTGCCTCTTCAGGCACTAGGTGTTGGCACAGGCAGACAGAGGTCACAGGATGCTTTGGGCAGGACACTGCATTGCTTGGAGAGGAAATCCTGCTTGTCTTGCTCTTTGGCTCCTCCACTGTTTGCAAATCACGCACTACACCCATCAGAGCAGTCTGATCCTGAGGCCAGCGCTTGGTACGCTCTGCAGCCCAGGTGGCAGCAAAGGGCAGCTCTACACAACGCTGAAGCAGGAACAAAGCAGTCACATAACCTGCGCAGCGAGCCGGGGTTCAGCAGAAGCTCCTGCCTAAAGATGGGCAATGTTCCTGAGAATACATCCCCCAGTGATGCTGCGCTCCCTCTTGCTGGGGATGCAGGATGCTCTCTGGACACGGGCAAGCCCTACAGAGCTCAGTTCCCTGCAATGCTATGAGAACATGCAGTCCTCCCACTAAAAAAAATACAACACTCACCGTCCCTAACAACCAGGAGACAACAAAGGAGCCCCAGGAGCAATGCACAGACACACCAGGCACGGCTGCCTTGACTGCAGAGAGGCAGTGAGATGGTGTGGGCACCAGAGTGAAGATTTCAGAGGAGCCTGGGAGGCAACGCTCATTTACAATTAATGAGAAAAAGAAAAAAAAAATAATATATATATACTCCTGGCTGTGCAAACTAAGAAGCACCTACACTGGCCAGTAGCCTCAGGGCACCACGAGCAGCAGCTGGCACTGGCCCACTGTCTCTACAAGCCCTCAAGATCAGTGCTCTGCCCCATGGGACACTGATATACTTCTCTCCCAGCAACTCCAGCAGCAGGAAATATCCCCAAGAACCTCCTGCTGTCTAACATAATCTCAGCACAACTCCACTGATTGTTTGGGCCTTACAGCAGTGAGGACCTGCCAGCCCTGGCTTCTTCAGTGCTTACAAACGGACTTCACAGTCATTCTGGGAAGCGTCTCCACATTATCCTGCCAACCCCCATCGTTAAGCTCAAAAGCAGAAGGTGCAGGCTGGAAACCCACAGCTCAGGGAGCAGGAGCCTCCTGAGCACATTTACCTTGGTCTCCTGGTTGTTTTTGTTCTCGATGCCGTAGATCTCCTGAAGCAGATAGCTCACCCGGTCAACCTAGGGAAGAAGACAACAGTTGGAGCACCAGCTGCTCTGTCGTTGCTGTCTGGTGATCACTTCCCCTCCCTCCCTGTGGCAAAACATCCACATTATACCCACAACAGCCAGCTCCCCTATAGCTACAAGAAAAAGTTCACAGAAACAAATATCGCAAAGGACAGCCGGGAGAATGAGTCTCTCCTTGCTCAAAAAGTGGTGCCCATCCTGTCTGGCCTGAGCAGGGAGCCCAGCTGGCCACTTTGGTCACTATCAAAACAATCTAAAAACAAGGACTCTGCTTGTCTTGGAGATCAAGAGGGAACATGCACTCATCACTCAATTAAGCCAGAGGCAATCAGCCTTCCACTGTCCTCTCCTTCTGTGAAGTACAGCCTAACTTTAACCAGGATGAACTTCCACCCATCTTTGTAACCTCAGTGGAGGTTCTGTGCCAACAGCTTGCTACTGGCACATCAACGGCCGCACATCGCTTCCCTCTTCATCGCCCAGGAGCTACCAGAGACATCACCCAGCTCAAGCTACCAGAGACAAACCATCTCCCTTAGCATAAGCACTCAAGGGACAACGCTGCGTTAGTGCGGTGTCATTTATGACCATCTCCAGGCCCTTGGTGGCATCTCTAAATTGGGGTGTGTGCTGGCAGGAAGTGCTCCAGGCACTGGTGGAAGTTGCTCACAGCCCCAAACCTGGAACGTACTCCTCCAAGCCATGCCTTCATGGAAAGGCTGGCAGCTGCCTGCGAACTCTCCCATGCAGCTGAATTAAAGCACGGAGGCAAGAAAGGCTGATGGTTCAAGTCCTAGCAAGGCAAGCCCCCTGCACTGTAAGGTGTTCTCCCTTGTTCTTCGCTTAGCCAGCAAGTACAGCACGAGATTCTTACAGTTGTGAGGAGCAGCCTCTACGAGAACGCAGAAAGAAACTGGTCCCCCAAGATCTGGTGCTACGCAGCAGCTTGCCCAGATCGGGGCATACTCCTCTGCACAAAACCTCGCAGCAGGTAAAATGGTGAAGGGGCTGCAAGGCATCAGACTGACCCATCTCACGAACAAGGGAAGGAAATGCTTTCCTGCCATCTCCACTAACTGTCCAGTGGACACCACGCAGCGAAGCCAAGCCACAGCGCTTCAACAGCTCGTCAACCCCAGGGCTTTTGGCCATGGGTAACTGGCCTCCCTCCTCTCCTTTCGTCAAGCCAGGTGCTCAGAAGAGCAATGGCTTTGCCATGGGACTTTAGGTCTGCAGAAGACGTCTCACGCCAAGACAAGGGCAGGAGCTAGCTCTGTCCAGCCCGTTTGCCAGTTCAGAAATGCTCTGAGCTGGGACACGGCAGCTTTAACAAACCAATTCCAGAGTCTCCCCGTTTAACGCAGCGTACAGCGTACAGCATACAGACAAGCTGTTCTAGGCCTGCATTTCACGGTGATGAGGTCAGCTTTGGACTGCTGAGCAAAATCCTCTGCAGCGGCTCACCACTCGCCCAGGAAGTTTGGGAACAATTATGTGGGAGATGTCCTTTCGTAACTTGACATTTCAAAGAGAGTCCTGTTACAGCACCCTGAGTCCTCGGAGGATTACGATGAGCAACAGTGAGTACAGAAGTGGTCAGCTCAAAGCAAAGAAGAGGTCAGGAAAGAACAAACTCAAGCCTCTGTAGGAGCCTGCGTTTGTTTTAACTGCTTGCCTCTAAAAATCCTGAGAAGCTTATGTCACAGTAGGAAAAGGGTGAGCAGTGCAACATGGCTCTTGCTAGAAAGATCTCTCGGTTTTAAAACAGTAGGAGTAAATAAGGAGTAGGCGATTGTACAGAATGCAGTCCTTCACCTTCACGCTTCCTCAACCCATCCTGCACCACGTCATCCTTCCAAATCTTCTGTTGCTAAATACAGCCTCAGCTGAGGCACACGGGAGCCACCAGCCAAGTCCAGGTCATGTTTTCTGCTGATCCATCTGTTCGTATTCATCCAGGCTGAATTTCTTTAAACGGGTTGGTAGGTACATTATAACTGATCTCAGCTGAGAGAACAAAGCAGTTCAGCTCATCAGCTGCTGCTTCCTGCTCCCCAAGAGCTTTAGAGTCTGATGCGCACAAAAGGTACCCAGCAATCCTGGCAACGGCAAGGAGGGGAAAGGCAAAAGAAAAGCAGTGATAGGGAATAATGTACATGTTATACAGATGGTTTACTCCAGATATATATTCTGTATCTCTGCTCTATGCTCTTAAGGGTGCAGATGCTATCTCAGTTTCAGCAGTACCATGTGTTCTTCTAGCAAGAGCTTCCTTTTATTTTATAAGCCACAGGAGAGAACATATAAGCATTACAATTTACAAACTACCAATAAAAAAAAAAAAAGGACCCACAACCAGACACAAGGAGGGAAGGTTACGCACTCTGCCAATAAAGACAGACAAGCGCACCCTGTTTCACCGCAGGAGTCAGCTAACCACTCTGCGGTAGGGTGAGAACTTCCCTGGAGAGCATTTCCAGCAGGACAGCCCTCCATTTGGGGAGTCCAGAGTGCTAAACGGAGAACGGGACACCCGCTGCGACAGTGTGCGCAGTAACCCAGCTCTGACTCGGAGAGCTCACAGTCATGTTTAAAAAAAAATTACAAAAATCCCCCCAAAAAACCCCACAAGTAAGATAAATGAGTGGCTTTTCATCAGCTCACGAATGCTCTTCTCTGAGCAGAGGAATACGTGAGACAGAGGCAGGGCTGGCATCACGCTGCTCCGCTCCCTCAGAGCTCAGGCAGCCTCTCCCAGCACGGCGCACAAGCTCTCCCTTCAGAGACTCGGCTCTCCGGGATGTTCCCACTGCAAATCCACCTTCACACGCTCGATGGACTCGCTTCCCAAACAGCCTCTGTCTCTTATTAAAAATACCTGTGGGACTTTTAGTGCCACATACTGTTCAGTGGCTCTGTTCTGACCTGCGGACTGGAAGGAAAATCTTAAGAGTAAAAAATGTTTAATCAAGGCACTTAATGACCTTCTTGGTAGTAAAAGGCTTTTTAACTCAATCACAAAACCCTAGCTGTAACTGCAAGCATCTGAAGTCAAGCATTTAAAGCAGAAACACAGCACACATCTAGAGGTGAAGGGATAAACTACCCAAATCTCATCTCTTTCTCCAAGATATTTCAAGCTGATCCTTGCAGCAGAATCACTACCAAATTTCCTTTCAGAAGCTGAAATTCTTGGCAATCTTAGCAGTTTGCAGTTGCTTATGTATTTCTCTCTATGCAAGACTGGACGCCATTTCAATCCTGGTAAGGCACTACGCAGTCTCTGCGCATCACACCACACCGTGATGGGCTAAAAAAGGGCTACAGGTCCTGGTACTTCCCTGTTTGCCAGTCTCTCTTCTTTTGTTTTCAAGTGCCAAATGCCAGCAAGGCAGGAATGTATAGGGAAGACTGGACCTAGACATAGTGCCTGCCTCCCAGAGATGCACAGAGACCTGCACCATCGCTCTGCTAGTCCCACGCTGCCGTATTTGTTCCCCCAAAACACATCTGGCTGTGCAAGAAATCACCCAATTTCAAGAGCTGGCAGCAGCTCATTGCCTGTGCTTGTGATACATGAGCTAACGAGGTGAGATCTCAGGCTCTTGGTGAACTAACACCAAAGCTTCCCAGCGGGTACGGCTGGACACCCATGGGACACCAGCAAACGTCTTTAATCAAGCAGTAGAGGGGAGACGGGTACTTACGATCTGCTTCTGTTTTAAGGGCTTCACGGAGAAACTGCCATCAACGTGCTAGCAGGGGAAAAAAAGGAAATGCATTAAACAGCTGAAGTGTAGAAATTAAGAGTAAAACAGACCTGGAGTTGGGGCCGGAGGGGGCTGGCATGAGGCTGCGAACAAGGCTTGTCCCCTGGATGGAGTCAGAAACAAGTCCCACATGCTCCACATTACCATCTTCAGAGCTGCGGCAACCACCTCGAGCCTTTCATTTGCTCAGTGGCAGCAGGCACGGCTGGAACAGCTCTGTATATCCCTGGTGTCAGATCTAGTGTCAAGAATAGCGTGCTATTTCTATTTTCTCCATCATCCACAGCGGTCAACTAAACTGAGAGAAATCAGCTCTCCTGCCACAGTCTAGTGAGCAGGAAAGGAGACTCAGGGAAACCACAGCAGGCCCTGCTGCAGACATGCATCCGTTTTGCTGAAGGACATCCAGAAGGAAGCAACAACATTGCACAAAAAAAGACAAAACAGTCCTGTTTTCCAGGCAAACTAAGTGCCAAGTTTCTGCCTTTAGAAGAGCTGCAAGGCCAGACCACGCATAGCATCAAAGTCACAATTCTGATTGTAAAGATTTCTATAAAGAGGGCTGCTGGTCTGTCCGCCCCCTGAGCACGCTCTGGTGACCAGCAGCAGTGCTTATCAGCAAGGGACCTCCTCTGGATTTATGGACCTACACTTCAAAGGCTGCAGTTATTCTAAGGATGGGGAACGTATTTTAATCAAAGAGGAAGGAGAAAGAACTCAACAAGCCATTGCCCTGTCACTTTTTATTAAAAGAAAGATTTTGATCTCGTTTTAAGCATTCAGCGGAAGATGAGAAATAAGATGTGGCCCCACCAGACAGCACCTCCCTCTCACAGCACACGGACTAGAAAAAGAAGGGAAGCACTTCAAGTCCTTGAGCTCAGTCCTGGACACTGGCAATAATCCAGCATGGATGGAGCAGCCTGACCAGCTTTAGCTGGTTCCCAGTTTTGCTGCACACCTCCTTCAGCTCCCTGAACACTGAAGGGGCTTTCGCCAGGACCTTTGTGCACCCAGAGCTCAGAGGTTCTGCACAGTACGTGTGAGGGCAATAGCCAGGGGAGCACAGGTGAGCCTCACCGACGAGGAAGGTAAGTATGTGGACAATACTTCAAAATCAGGCGGTGACATGCAGGAAGCTGGTGGTGTCATCTATTTTTCTCTCCTCAGAAATGGCTGAACAATCACCTTGCAAGGCTAGAGGGTGTCCACCTACAGTACTTTCCCCGCTAAGATGAGAGATGGGCACCAAACACCACAGCCTTTCCCAGGGACCCACTGCCCACACTGTCCTCTCCCAGGTGCCGCTGAACGATGACTGAGGGATTCCAGTGTGTTTTGTGTTTCCAGATCAGCTGGAGGAGGAAACTAGAAGAATAACATCCCTGCCCAAGTCCCAGGGGTGCTGCAGCTGCCCATCTCATTTCTGACAGATCTCTAATTGCCAGGAGTGGAACTACCTACAGAAACAGTGCTGCAGCCTTTCTAACACAGAAAATTAACTTTCTTCACAAAGTCCAACAAAAAGTCAACCTAGAACACTTAAAGCATCTTCCAGTCACAGGGCTTCCCTAGGACCACCTGCGCTTCCCATGCCCTCTGACTCAACTTGTCACCATCCACGTGACCCACCTTGAAGGAACAGAATAAGACCTGTCAACTTGCTCAGGGATATGACAGGAACAGAGCAGACTGAGAAAACAGAAGCCAGCCACACGCCAGTGGGGAACTTCTAACAGCACAGCATTGATGCTGCTTCCCTCTACATGCCCAGCTCTGCTTCAGCATCCCGTGCCTCCTCTTAGCACATCCCTACAAGTACCACTGGCCCAGGATATGTGCCTGCAGCATTACCACAATCAGACACAACATGGTGCAGTTATGGATCTTGTACCTGTTTTCAGGGTCCAGTTATCCTAGGAAGAGATTTTCTTATCAAGGCTGGTGCAGTTTGGCTCAGCAGCGGCGAGCTACTGAGCCAAACCTGCCACCGAAAAGCAGTGGAATTCCAAATCTTTATGCAGGATGTATCCTAATTCTTTAAAAGGGCTTGGTCCTACATGTAAGCTAAGGACAAACAATGGTGCAACAGGGTCTGGACACAGCGGATCCGGTTCTGCAAAGAGATTGTGAGGCCCCAAAAAACTGCACGGTAGCAGCCATGGTCAACATCTTCCACCCTCAGACATCACAGCCACTGAGGCACACCCTCTCCCCACACACAGGAAACACCAGCTACAATTAGCTGAGTGACCAGGTCAAGCACAAATGATAATTACAGGCTGCAGAGGAGCTGCTGCAAGCAATTATTTGTACTACAGTAGCTCTCAGGAACCCCAGTCACGGGCCAGGACTCCATTGTGCTAAGTGTTATATAAATACAATCTAATGACCCGTGGAAACGTTTACGTACACAATGACAGGGAGAGAGGAAAAAAAGAACTCCTTTACCTTTTCAAATGCAGCTAGAAGAACATGGGCATGACCCGTAACCTCAACCACCACTGCAAAAAGAGAAAGACCAGTCTTGGTTAAGCCTTGAAAGCAGCACAAGGCTAGAACTACCATGAGCTGAATTTTAGTCAGTTTGCAATTTCTAAACCACCACCTGTGCTATTTTCATCTCCTCTTGCAATTTAAAACTTTTTAAATCTTGTTTTCAGGTTCATCTCACGCTCCTGCAGAGCAAGAACAAAACCCTGCTGGGCTCTGTGGTGGGCCCTGCACAGAGACACCTTCATTATCCTGGGTGCTCCAAAATATCCCACTTTGTGTCCAGAGGCTGCAAAGAGAAAGTAAAACAAAGCACTCAGTGGGATTCTGCTCTCCCCTCAAAATCCTGTTTTTAATTACCTGAATTTATCATGGGGATTAATAAATCCATCTAGTTCAACTGCAATTGGCAGCACTTCCAGCTCTCATACTTATCACTATTTCACTCTAATCTGACATGCTTATAAAACACTTATTTTTCATGCCAATTTTGGACACTAACATCTCTGTGCAGTTCTCCAGTCTTTTCCCCGAAGACAAACATCACATCTTCCTTCTTCCAAACTTGAGGCTTCCCTCTTAACCCAGCAGCACCGAGAAGGGGCTGTCAGAGGTTTCAGTGCTGCGCTCACAGCTCCCTCAGCAAACACAGAATACAGAACAGAGGTACAATCCCAGTTCCTCTGGCTCTCCAGACTCATCAATGGAAAGGGGAGACAGGTTGTGGAGGAGTCACCAAGGGATGGGAAGGCTCTGTCTGGACTGATGAGTACATGGGCTGTGCACAGCACATGCAGAAGAGCTGCAGACACTACTATCACCTCTGTGCCGGGAAGTTAATGGCTGAGGAAAGCAACTCCTGTGTTGTCTAAAAGGGAGAGGAGCTCCAGAGCTTCCTTTGGGCCCCCAGAACAGCAGAGACAGCAAGAGGAACCATTCACTGGACTACGGCACAAAGATCACGTTAGGAAACAGCAGTATGTGGGAGAGGAGAGTCCATGCCTGTGGATGTGCTGGGCAACTGAGATCGGTCGTGGCAATTTGGGTGCGACTGGGAACATAACGGCGTGCAGAAAAGAGGGCTAAAACTGGGAATTTGTCTGCTTGCTCTCCTCACTGCCAGCCAAGAGCAAGGCTGTTCTAGCTCACTCAGTAAACGACCCTCAGGTCCCTCCCCGCAGTTTGAGCAGCCAAGAGAGAACAGGCATCGCTTCCCTTCCCATCCGCTGATGGATTCCAGCAGCGCGTGTGGCTGGAGCTCTGTGGCACCTTCCCTCCTGGAAAGGTTTCTGTACCAAGAGCAATTGTGCTGGCAGGAACAGGAGAGGGCTCACACTCCTCAAGACATGCAAACATCTCCTGGCAGAATTCAGTCCAAACCAACACCTCACTGACTGCTATTTTAATTTGCCGTTCCATTTTATTTAGCAAAAGCAGTTACAGGCCAGCTGTAATTTTCCAGGTGCTCCAAACACTAAAAGGCCAGCTTGTTCCAGTCCCATCAGTTAAAAAAGAATCAAAATACACAAGTCCCTCAAATCTCACTCAAGTGTTACATATTTTTGTGTTGATATTCCTTCCAGGAGTGGATTCAAAAGCAATTGCCTTTCCAGGTTATTAAGACAGATGACAGTACACTATTGGCCAGGACTGGGCATGGCACGTGCAGAAATGTATGCTTCCCATGCTGCCTCCCGTTCTATTTTTGGTCCTTCTAGGCATGCCCAACCTTAGAAAGCACAAACACTTTGCCAAAAGCTCCATAAACAGAGGAAGGGGTTTTATATTTATGGTTAGGAAATATACCTACATGTCAATTTTACTAACAGTGCCTGAAATCACTACAAATAGATGCACTTCAGAAGTAATTTCCTTTCCATTGCACTGTGCTTTGTTAGTCACACTTTAAATGGGTTCATCCAGTTCTGTTTCACTCTGCCTGGAGGACTGTAAAACAATGCAATGAGTTTCTGGACCCTTTCACATCTACAACGTAAGAAACTGGGCACAGTGACCGCACTAAACAACGCAATCAACACTGGATTTTTTCCTTTCTAATTATTCTTAAATTTTGTACAAAACGTTACAAAGTGCAGAAGTGAAATCCCGGTCTTGCTGACCACAATAGCCTCTAATTTTAAAGAAAATGTGACTTCCTTATGCCATTTTCATTGTTGATGCTCAGAATGAGTGCAAGCACACGGAGCCCAAAAGTACATACCCCCTAAAGAAAATAACATGCAAGGTAAGCAACAATCTAAATACTAACTGGACTTTCCTCTCCAAAATGGCAACGTGCTTTAAAAAGAACGAACAATATTATTTACCATGAAAGGTTTTGCTGTATTACTGTAACCATTCAGGACCCTTCAGAAAAGGCAGGAGGATTTTAAACTGCTGAACAAAGCTCTATGTGGTTGAACAGCGGTCTGAGCATTTTAAAACCTTTTCTTTTTCTCTGACCGTTCCTAGGGGAAGACCCACTCTACAGTTAGCTACAGCTTTTACAAAGACAACTTACCCTTCAAAGAGGGGAAAAGACCAACTCCCTCCTTGCCTTACAAACTGCAAATGCAAAACCCAGAGAGAGAGGAAGTTGTTTGCTCCAGTGTGTGCCTGGCACTGGTGGCAGAGCTAGGAGCTCTCCTAAACACTATTCCAACACGGAATACCTGGCCATTTTTTCCTGTTAAAAATGGAAGCTATTTTTAAAAGCATGTTTTTATGTAAGAACCGATGGTTAGCTGGGCCCTTTTAATACAGGGAAGTTAAAGTGAACTCCTGAAATATTTTTATTCCGGAAAGGCTTCCCACGTCTTTGCTATGAGTAAAGTGTTTTCAGCATTGCGGAGAGAGACCTGCGCTGAAGGCATCAGATAACCTCCAAGAGAGCTAGAAGACGACCAAGGGAGCACACCGCCATGCTTACCGTCCCCTTCATCCACCACCGCTCGGATGACCACCGGGAACACGCCACGATCCAAGTCAAAGTTCAGCTGAGAGAAAGAAACGAGAGAGGTTAGACCATTCCCTACACCACAAAAAAAATCTCTGACTCTTGTGTGAAATTCTTGAAGATGTAGAGAAAATTCTGTAAAACTCCAAGCTCACACAACACTTCAAGGAAACTCCAGACTGATTTCCATCTCTTAGCATGTGATGAAATTCAGGTCCTTGACCTTCCAGTGGGCAAGAGTGAAAATTTAAGATCTCACTTGAGTGCAATGAAAATAGACTCGATTTCTTCCTTTGCTCTACACTTCATTAAAGCACTTCAAAAGCTCCCTGTCATCTTACAAACACAAGAAAAATGCAACCTTACAAACACCGTCCTATGCCAGGAACGGAAGTGGTTCAGAGACTAGATTTGTAGTGTTTTTGTTAATTACTGACTTGGGGTTTTTTGTCTCATCTCTTGCCAAGAAAGAAAAAGATGTCATTTCATCATGGTGCTCCAGGTTGTCTGTTTTCAGTTTTCCAGGCAAAACTGAGACCCAACTCAAAGCACTGTTCAGGCAGTGTTTCAGGGCTTCCTCCACTTTCCCGCAGCCCCAACATCAGTTGCAGCGTGATTTTCTCCAGCCAGTCCCTCGAAAGATAAACTATCGAGACAGCCATTGGCACAAACGGCACCCCAAAACACCCAGACTGGAGGGAAGGTGACTCTCACCCCGAGCCTTAACGTATTTGAAAATGGTTCCTCCTCCAATGAATTACAACCGAAATGTTCATCCTGAAATGAATGCTAGCTGGGAGATGAAACACCAGTCAGCCCCCAGCCAAGAGCGCCGCAGCCCATTACCCGCACGGCCGTGCCTTCTGCTCTTCCGTCCGCACGCTCCGTGCGCGGGTTGCAAGCCTTTGGGGCCACTCGGCTCCTGCAGCGCTTTCTAGAAGAAACCCTTAGCTGTGTGACAAAGCTTTGCGCACACACACATCCGTTCAAATGTGCATTCCTGATTCCAAACAGAAAGCACCTGCTGGAAGGCCTTATGATTTGACCTAGCCAGTCTTCAAACCTGATGGACACTGGTTTTCATCCTCTGTATGATGGTTTCACATTTTATTCTGCCTTTAAACAACCAGAATCTATTCTTTCCAAAAGAGCAGAGTAACAGAGCAAACACAAAAATCTCATTTAACCTCTCAGTATTTGTTATAGAAGAGACTCAATGAGCCACTCCTTTCCAGTTTGCATTTCTGACCGATTATGGCATGCCACAGAGGGAAAATTCATTGAGGACAATTAATTAAAATTGCTGAAAGAAGCTTATGGTTTTGTTTTGCTTCCTGCTCTGATTTATTACTGTACAACAGTTACTGTCTGTCCATTGGGAGGGAAAGTCACATCACAGAATTGTGGTTGCTTTACGATATAAACTTCTGCGTTCTCAAACAGAAGGCCTCTTTAAGGGTTCATTTCACATTCATTTTTAGGGACCCAAAAACAACTGTCCCAACACAAGTCACACACTGCAACTCACAAGCAAACCAGTATATTATGAAAACAAAGTAAACTTTTCTAAAGCTTTCCACATAACAACCCAACATAGCATTATTTTCCCTTCTCTTGGCCAGCCAAGAACTACATCATATGTGCGTATTACGCTGAGCAAAAATATGAAGTAAGTCTGGGTTTTTTGGACAATCCCAATAACAAAGCTGGAAAGCAATCCGAAGCATGCAATCGTACACAGCTGAGTGATAACACCACCAGCTACCTCAAATAAAAGCGCTGCATTTCAGTGGCCAGTTAAGAAGATTTAGCCGTACGCATTTTACTGGACTTGAGAGGACTAAGACTTATATGCACAGAGCCGAAACGGGAGAAGAAACTCTTCCGAATCACCGTGCTTGTTCCACATTTTCTCCACAACCAGAGCTCCCAGTAACATCAATGACAAAAGAGGAGACACAGGATGCAGCAGAATCAAGCAAGGGGAACTAGAAGCTTACTTTTCCGCAGCTTCTCTCCCTTTAAGCTGTCAAAGGGACACGACTTTAGTTCTTGAGTTAAAACCTTGCTGGCAGGAACAAAAGTGAAAATTAAGCTTCTCAATGCTTTAAGAAGAAAGGGATCTGAGCCCTTACTTCCCAGCTCTCAGATGACAGAAGGGATTTAAAAGCAGCTCTGCCAGGCTTTTGTAGGCTGAACTTGTGAAATCATACATTGGCAGAGAAGCCAAGACATCAGGCGACCAGACTCCGCAGGCTCTGGGTAACCGCCACGGCATTTGTTAAGGCACGGGACTGATTATAGCTGTAACTGTAACTTCAAGACAATAGCTATTGAATCTCTTCAAAATACAGGAAAGATTACTTTTTTTTTCTTTCTTTTTTGTTGTTGTTTCTTTTTTTTCTTTTTTCTTTTTTTTTTTTAAATTGGTGCAGGGGATGCCCCTGGGCCAAAGCTCAGAGGCTCAAGAAGCAGAGAGTTACTGCCTGGGTTGGAATTTTGCAAATACACCAAAATTAATAGGAGTCCACAGATCTTGCTACGTAGTAAAAGCCACAAAGCTTAACTAAAACCAAGCTCTTGTCTGTTTGCAGTTACAGGTTAAACTAAAAGGAGGAAGGCATTGTATGACTCTGCCCCAGAAGGAAGTTAATAATGCAGGATGTGGCCCTTGAACAGAACAGGACTCTTCTAGAGCAGTGGTCTCCAAACTACTTTGACTATTCATCCCATCAGCAAAAAAATTTGAGCACATACTCCAAATATATATATATTTATTTATTTCTACCTGAAGTTCTTCCCACACCTCAATGAATTGTCTTGCATGCACCCCACTTTGGAGACCACTGTTCTAGTGGACCAGCCAAAACCAAAACCAAACAAAAAACCCCACCAAAACAGAGAGATGAAGACAGACATTTGTTCCAACAAGCTCTTTGGCTGGCAGGGAGAGGAAGGCTGAGGAGTGGCAGGTTCCTCTAGGAAGAGCTCCAGCACCAACCTCTGCAGTCTCCCTCCTACACCAGATGTTGGGATGCCAGCTGAGCAGCGATATCAAAAGTTGCTGCTTTGGGTTTCTTCCCTGTTTGCCTGATCTACCTGCCAAGTTCCCAGACAGTGCTCATACCCGCTCCTCCCAGGGCCCCGTTAGTCTCACACCCACAAAACATGCCACGGCAGGTGGGAGAGGCTGTCTTCCAGCCACAACTTCGTGACACTAAATGGAGTCCAGTGCTTCTGGGACAACAGGGTTGTGAAAAGAAGGGGACACTGAGAAGAGACTTACCTCATCATCCTTCCAGTCTGAGAAATCAATCTTGAAGGAAGGCAGGGAGAATTGCTGGCTTACCCCTCTCTTGTAATGAACCGTCTCCGACTGCAGAGAGGGATTCTTTGTGCTGTATCTGAAGAAAGGGGTAAAAAAAGAAAACTTGCTGTAACAAATGATTGCTCTCATTCATTCACACCTGTCCACCTTTCAGGAATCACAAGAGGCAGCTCTAAGAGGCAGAGCTGGCAGGGGCTGGCAGCCATTCAGTGGGGACACAAAAAAGGGAAGGGGAAGGTCAAAGCAAGAAGGTGAGCGCAGGGAAGGGAAAGCGGCGCAGACAGGCAAGGTCTGATCGGATCCATACGGACCTGCCTGGAAACACCGGGTGGCAGAGGAGTACAGTGGGGTGCAGCAGCCCGGCAAAGGCTAGCTCACTAAATCCAGGACCTAGGGAATGCTGGCTTCCAGCGCAGCGCACACTCTTATTTTCTACGGGAAACCCAGGAAGAAGGAGCACTGATCTAACAGCAGCAACACACAACCCAGCACGGCGCTGAAAGCTCTCCCATGTCTCCGTGGGACAGTGAGAAACGCTGCTTGGCTCACCATCATCCTGGCAAGCAAGAGCCATTCCAATTCACTCCTCTGTTCCTCACGTGCTTCCCCAGAGGTGTTGCAGGGCTACCTGTATCACCAGAGACACACCAACCAGCCCTCCATGCCAGCCACCTAGAGAAAAGTCACAATTCTTCCTCCGTCTCGAGGCCCAGCACTGAAACACCAGCACTGCCAGGCTGGGATGAACATTGCTGGGATGAACATCTCTGGGATGGGACCATCATCCACCACCTTCTGCACCCAGAGCCCACCCAGCGCTGTCTGCCCCAAGAGAGACATTTCACTGCCCGCTGACCATGGCTACAGACTCTGTGATTCAGTGGGCTTTGGTGGCAAAACAGGATCAAGCAGTTTTCACCCCTTTCTGGAGGGTGATGTCTGAGGTGGATGTGCCCAGCCTCTCGCTGTGTCAATTCCAGCACAGGAGAGAGGGCAGCAAACTGCAGAGCAGGGTGGGAACATCTGAAGGTGGTTTTACCACCAAAGCCTTTGTTGTTCAGCTACCAACCTTGTGTACAGACACAGCTTACAAACCCCCAGGTACGTAAGCAAAGGTTGGAAAGCTCCAACTTCCTTTGGCCTAACTACACTTTGCGAAGGAGCGCAGCAGAGCAGAAGGGGATGGCAACACAAAGCTCTTCTACATCTGAGGTAATAATTTCTGGTTTCTCTAAGCAAGGAGCAAGAGGGCTGAGCAGCTCAATTCCAGAGAGGGTGAAGCAAAAACTGCTGGAAAAGACCAAGGTGCAGAGTCAATCAAGAACAGCAGAACGAGCACCGCATCAGAGATGTGAAGACTGGGCTGCGGATGGAAGAAGTGATTAGAGAGGACACGCTTGAACCTTAATACTCAGCTTTAAGTGATACTGTAGAAACTTTACACTCAAGAGCTAAAACTCTGGCAGCTACCTTCCCAGAGTGCAAGCGCCCACAGAGACAGCGGGCTGCCCTCCAGGACTCAGGCCAGCCAGCTCTGTTACACAGAGCCTTAAAGCACAATGATTGGGATGCATTTTTCAGCTGAAGATATGAGAACCTGGTTACCAGAAGATGATAATACTTATTAATTCCTCTCCAACCCAAGGAGGAAAAAATTAGGCTCCTGACTGGCATGAACTGCTGCCTTTCTCTAGACAGCTAGTGTAGTTCCTGCACCCTCTGAGCACCCAGAAGCCTTACCACGTGCCACAAGATCCACACTGAATTCTGGAAGGCCATGACGAAGGCCAGGTTCACCCTGTGCGCTCTGCTCTTCCTGCCAAGGCAGGTGCATTACGTTATTTATGATAACACCTTACCCTCAGAGACCATTCCGTATCGTGCCAAAATTGCACTGCTTTACTAGAAGGTCTCGCTCCATCCTTCGCATTTAAATCGTGGTGTGGGAGAGATCAGAGTGACAGGTCTTTTATGTGTGAATTACAGAGCGAGCAATTGAGTGAGGTTTTATTTACTGAGTTGTCAAGCACAATGAATAGAGCAAGCCTGTATCTAGCTCCTTTTGTGGCGCTCTCAAAGCTTCCCAGCTCTGCAGAGAGGCACAATTCTCCCTCTACAGCTGGGAAAGTAGCGGATGGAGGAGAGACTTATCTGAAGTGACAGCAAGTCAGGGACCTACTGGAAATAAAGTGCAGAGGAGAGAGCAGAGGTCAGAGGCTGTCTGGATGACACGCACTACAGCAGCACCGGGAAAGAGGTGTGAACATGCTGATGCTCAGTCCCAGAAAGGCTGGAGGACCTGCACTTACAGCACCAGAAACCCAAACCAGTCTACACCAGGAAAACAAGTAACACTGTCCCAAGGAAGGTAGGGTAGAACAATACTCGCATAGACTTGATGCTCTCACCGCCCCTGAGAAAAGAAATAAACCAGGTATATAGATTTTCTGCGCGGAAGAATATGACAAAAATATCAAGGAGGCTTTCCCAAGTGAGTTTTATGCCTTGGACTGTGTGACTGCCTAGCCCCCACCGCCAAAACGCATGTCAGACTCGGATCTGAACACTCCAGACAATGCTGGAGAACTCTTGTCAGCAGCCCGTGAGCAAGCCAAGAGCCCGGTGAATTCCCTGGAAGTGCTGGTGACCCCAGATTACCACAGAGACGGATCATCTCTCTAAGGTGATGCACAGGATCCACCACACCAGCCTCATGCTGCACAGGAGGACAGCTTGGCAAGCTGTTGCAAGGCATATTAGTGCCCAAATGGTCTCCACCCATCCCCAGCCCTTTGGGTTGGTATCTGCTGTATCCAGAAATCTTCCATTCCCTGCCTACGCTGCTGCGGGCCTACAGCAAACAATAGTGGAAAACGTGTGGAGATGTTACAGGAAAAGAGAGCAAGTATTAAGAATAAAGGAAGAAATGTGCTGCCTCTTGCCACATAAAGGCTGAAATCTGAGTATTTGGGCTGCTGTTTCTCAGACTCCACCAGGCCAGGTCTCCATCCTGATGGGAGGTTGAATAAAACCACCCTGCGATCCCTGGCAGCTCAGCACAATGGAGAAGTGGGGTCTGTCCTGTTAGGTCAGGATCAAACAGAAATCCCCAGTCACATTTTTTTAAAGCTGTTTGCTTGCTCAGGGACCCCTGACAGCATGAGAACCGCCAGCAACGCGAGCTACCACACTGCTGACTGCAGTAGCAGCCCCCAGCTCTGTCCCCAGGATTCACACGGCCCATCTCCTCCTGCAAGCTCTCTGACACACCTTTACTCCCACAAAGCGAAGCTTCCACTCCTTCCTCTCCCCTGTCAAACCCTTCCACCCCCCAAAACCAGCTGTGTATCAGAGAACCAGCAGATGAGAAGCCCTGTGACTATATCACAGTGTATCAGAGAAAAGCAGGATGCACCCAGCAATGCTGCCCCAAGGTACCGTTTCTGACCAGTAATGGCTGAGAGGCAGCTTGTGTTTTGGAGAGTCTGTAGACAAAACAAGAGTCCTCTTTCTTCAGTAACAGGTATTGCACGCTGCATGGCAATTTGCAGTGAGCAGAGGACAAGACAGTTACACAAAAGCTTTAGAGGGTTCTCAGGAACCACTTCTTCCACTGCTGCAGGCTGTGACTGCCTGGCAGGCTCCACGTCCTCTTACAGGTGATGAGGAGGGAGACAGCCATGTTCTGGTGTTCACGGTGGCCAGGAGTTGATGTGGAGCAAGCATGCTGTCTCCCCTCTCCCTCCCACCCATGCACTCCCATTTTCCATTTTGGCCAGGATCTAAAATGCACCAAAATATAAGGTGGCCGTAGCCCTGCGTCTCAGTTAAAGATCCAGCCCAGAGAGGCTCCCACAGAGTCTGGAGTTAACTGGGTGTTAAGTTGGCAGTGCGCTGCAGTCCCTGCCAGTTGTCTTCTCACCTCCTGCTTCCTCCCAGGACTGAGTTTCCACCCCACCTTACCACGCAGCTGAAACTCTACCCCCAAATCCTGCTCCAGCACCCGCAGAGGTCTGCCTTCAGCTGCTGCACGTACCGGTGAGAGCACCCCGCTCATGACTCCAACCAGGCTCCAGAGCTGGCGGCTGACACAACAGCTACGCAGAGGAACAAAGGCCAGAACTCTTATTAAAGACAGAGGGTTTGTCTGCTCGGTGAAATCTATAGAATTTAGCTCTCCAGC
>WHYT01016026.1:313110-329744 GCA_009806455.1 Tetrax tetrax
GTTTCCTTCTTAGGTCAAAAACAAGGAACACTGCAGGGCAGCACAAGGGACACTGGTCCCCTCTCCACGTTGTACCTGTGTTAGGAAAAGAGGACTTCAATCTCCAAGGCTGCCATTCCAACACCTTCACTAGCACTAAATTCCCAGGAAACCTAAGAACCTAAGAGACAGAACATGGAAACTTTATCAGGATTTCTAAGGCATCCTGCTGCATTCAGCTCTGCTCAGGAAAAACTGGATCTAAACAGAAAGCATTTTCAGAGCTGGTCGAGAGATACTTTTCAAGCACTTAAAAGAAACTAATGTATTACTTCCCCAAAATAAAGGCAGCCATAGGCCTCAACAGAAGAAAAGGGAAAATTCTGGATGGTGATATCGTCCAGTTTGTAGGAACGCACATCTGGATGAGAGCGCTGAGCTTGTCTCATTTCTAAGAATACACTATTCATTGATCATCAGTGCGACGTTCATACTTTCCATGAAACACATAAGCCATCTTACGGTTTATCGCACCTATTTCTCCCTGCTGAAACCTCTGCAGTCCCCTTCAATAAAACCTAAGCTTACACCAAATCCACAGCGCCACTGCAGAAGCCGTCAGCACTACGTGCACGGAGCTGCCCATCAGCCAAAAGCCTCTACTAGAGGAAGCCAAGAGCTTCTGCAGTCTGAATCTTCCTTTACCCGCAGAACAAAACTAATTCTGTGTCCCATGGCCATCGGAAGCCTGCCATGACATACCAGAAGCTCACGTGTACCCAGTTCACAACAAGGAGAGCAGCGCGTTTCAGCCACCTTCGCTCTTAATACAGAGAGGAAATTTTTCGTAGTCTTATGGGATACAGTGTAGATTGGAATGGTTTCAACACGCCGATTTAGATAAAAATCTGTAGGGGTGCACTACCAGGAGGTGAGAAAGACTCCACAGATGACGTTCTGACCGAAGGCTAGGGCAGGAAACACACAGGCAGAGTTTCAGGCAGTGACCCCTCCTGACAGCCGTCTCACAACAGCCTGTGTTGACGTGGCCGTGTCTCCCAAAAGGGGCTTTGGGTGGGTCTCAATTCCACAGACTCGCTATGTAAACATCACACTGAACTTTACTTTGGTGGTCCGGACGCTCCCGTCACAGGGAACACAGGAATCCAGCCAGTTAGGTGATCTGGGAAAAAAAGGTAGTATTTGAAGGGAAGGGCGGTTTGTTTTTTTTTTTAATTTCATAGGACATACGGCTGACAAAGCACACAGCTGTGAGCTCTTCTCCTTTGTTGCACATAGAATGGTTTCCTCACACCCAAAAAACAAACCAAAAAGGGAACACAAGAAGATATTGGCTATATGGGGGAGGGAAGTGAAAGTAATATCCAAAGCTATCAGAATATATAAACAAAACAGAAAAAGAAGAGATCTCCCTCTCCACCATCTGGGGCAGCACTGCCTTTGGGGGTGATTAACGAGAGCTGTTTGACGGGCTCACCACCGAGAGCCCCTGCGCCCCTCCACGCGCCCACAAGCCCAGGACTTACACTGCCATGCCGCCAACAAACTCTTCCGTAGCCTGGCAGTAGATCGTGATGGCCACACGGGCATCTGCGTCAAACGTGAACTCCAGGCTGTACAGGACTTTCTGCTTCCCGTTCTCCTCAGTAGGACTGTCAACGTCATCTTTATACCTGAAAAGACAATGCCGAAGGATTAGAACCTGTATTTGTCAGATATCATCAACATTACTCCAGAAATCAGGACAGGAGTACTCCAGTCTACGTGTTCTGAGTAGGCAAGGCACCATGGGCTTCCACCTGGGGCTCCCCAGGAGGTTTCCATTCTTTTCCTCCGAGGAAAGTTCTTCCAAGATTTGACTGAAGTTATTAAAGTGAATTATGTAACGACGGTGTTGAGGGATCTCACCCACTCTTACAGTGCCAGGACACAAAATGAGACAACAAAGTGAACTTTTGAATGTCAGCCCTTAGGAGAAGAAACATTCTCCCTCCTTTTAGATCTTCACATTAGGCTCAGTATTTGGGCTGAAGAAATCCTGCATGTGCCTGACAAGTCTAAAGCCCAATTCTTTTAACTCTGCAAATAAAACGGTGCACCACAGGCAAAAATGCAGGTTTCTGTAACACAAAGAACTCCCGAAGCTCAACAAAAGGTACCTCCAGTATCACACAGAAGATGATACTGAGATCAGAACGCAACCAAATACAGGAACTTCAAATACCTTTAAATGTGCAAGTCATCAACCAAACCTTTGATGCTGCTAATGACTGAAGCTTGCACACATTTACTGTAGGAACAAAAATTAACATGCATAACAGACGCATGATAACCAGCACAAGAATGAGTTTAGAAGTTATTTCAATTAACGTAGAGGTGAGTCATAACTTGGCTATGGCCTGCTGTACAGCTGGATCCCACTGGGTGATCACCACTGCCCAGTATTACTCCTTCTCCCTACTGCTGGAAAAGGAGGTAACAAATCCGGTGAAAAAGGTGGGATGAAGCAAGCTCTAGGGCAGCCATGGACAAGCAGTGAGTTATGGCAAGCCAGGAGCGGCCAGGGAGACCAGCAGATCCTGGAACAAGCAGACAACACAACACACCACGAGAAGATCTCCCCTGTCTGGAAAAGCAAAGTGACAGAACGGACACGATTCACTGGCAGGGCAGGAGGAGATTCTCATACGTAAATTCAAATCCCGCTGTAATCCTACAACTGCAGGTACCACCTGCAGTTCACGCACCGCGTATGAACGGTGAACGCAGCCGGTTGTCCTTGAGAGGTGTACAACACTACTTGATTTGCTGTCCAGCTCCAGCCTCGCTGTCTATCAGTACTACCTTATCTGCCACAATGCCTGGGTCAAAGCCAAGCAGCCGAACTATTCAGGAAAAGCTTGGCACCGTCTCCGACTTCACGGTATCAGGCAGCCTCTTCCTTCCTTACATAGCCTCCATGGATATGCTGCACTGTTGAGAGTACTCAGAAACGGACCAGGCATATCTCCATAACTCAATCTAAGAATTCTCAAGGGAATCCTTTTGTACTGAGTTCACGCAGATGTAATAACTGTTGCCTAATTAAGAGAGTTCCAGCATGAATTTTACTGAAGAAATGCTCAGCTTCAGCAATTTCATACAGAAGGCGCAAAATAAAATTTTAAGAGCAGTATAATCAAATACTTAACACACATACTTGTGCTAACGTAACCCTAGTGAATCACTACAGCAAATGCTTGCATTCCTGTCTGAAGGACCTGGAGAGCTCCAAACAAGACTTTTGCCAGAGGTTCACCCAGGTCAGAACAGCAAATCAAGCTACAATACACCCAACATGGTAGTCTGAAAAAGACAAATCCCAAGAAGTGAGGGTCTGAACATCTGCAGCAGCCTGGATACAATACAAAACACGGAGAAAAGCGGTATTTTCACACAAGCTAGGTGCATTCAAAGAATAAAATCACGGCACTTGAAGGCTGTAAACAAGAAAGACTCTAGCCAGCAGGGCAAGGCCTAGAAAACACGGGGTAGCATCAACATTTTGGGCCGAACTGACCAAGGAGACAAAAGGTAACAATCCACTCACAAGTGCTGGGTGTCCAGAGAAAGCAGCAGCACAAGCTTCTACAAATTATCTCTTACTGTGCTTTCCAGTAGGTCGGTGGCGAAGGACAAGGGGAGCACGATCTCCAGGGTACCATACACTTGCCACTTCTTCAAGAAGAAGTAAGGTAGAGGAGAAGCAGCACCCCTTCCAGGCAGACATTCATGAAGGCTACTCCATATGCCTGTACTCACTGCACAAATAGGTAGGTAGTAAAACAGGAGATGCCCGGCACACGCATGAGTTACAGATCAACACCACACAGGTCTGAACACCCGAAACAGCTCCCAGAAACACGGTGAGAGATCTAGGGGAGAGCTGATCACAGAAAAGCAACATGTCGATAGTAAAACCTTTGGCTGTTTTGTCTTCTTGGTGACATGACACAGAGCATACGGGTTCCCAGATCACCCTCCTGCTCTCAGCTTCACCCCTGCGTCTCCCTGCCAGCACTCAGAACGTGCTTCCGTCCTTTCGAGAAGAAAAGGGGTTAAGGCTAGACTAGAATAGATCTGTTGCCCTGGGAAACCACTGAAGGGCCACTACCAACTGCAGTGCCTGAAGAGAAGGCTTCTGGAGGCTGCATCTGCTGGGGAGAAGCAGAGCCAGAGCCATCTCGAGCAAAGTACACGTGCCTGAATGGTGACAGCCACAGTAAGGCTGTGTATGCAGCTTCCTGTTCAACATGCCTGGTGCTGGACGTTAAGAAAATCATCTGCCACGTAGCAAGGAGTTCAGGTGAGGAAAGACTGCATAAGCAGCTCTGCCAGGAGCCCGCGAGGACTACTTTGGTGCATACTTTGAGAGGCAGAGACATCTCATGTTTCACCTTAAAGTGCAGGATTTAACTTCAGGGGAGTAACAAGACAAAGTCACGCATTTTGCATTCCTTCCATCTTTGCAAGGGACACGGCAGACAAGGAGGTGGTTCAGGAGTGCTTCAGGGGCTTCGAGAGCTCTTCGGTCTCCACCGGCACTTGAAGATTACAGTGCACATTTAGTGAAGCCCTACAGACAGTGTTGATGTGAGGTGGCACAGATGCATGCACAGAGTTAGAAACCAGTGACTTTGCTAGGTGTGCCTTTGGGACATGCACAGCCTTCACAATCACATGTACAGAGTAGAAGAGACTGACCACCTTTGAGAATAAATAGCTGATCCAATGCTATGACGAGAAAGACAAAGCAGGGTGACCAAGGGAGCTGAGGCCACTTGGTCTGACATCACTTCTGGATAAAACAATGGAAATGCTGGAACTTTTTGTTTGTCTGTTAAAGAATCAAAAGATAAAAATATAATTAACAGCAGCCATGACTTTTTATAGAAATAGGTCGAGTTGAACCCGATTTCATCCTTCAAGAAGATTAAAAAGTTTGACCAACAACTTAGTAGACATGCAGGATAAATGCTAAATATTGTTTGACTTAATATTGTGAGATACGCATTACAGCAGTGTTAGAGCAGGCACTGAATGAAGCAAGAACTAGCTGACATCTCTGTCAGCATCGACTTTCATGGGGGGAGATCACCGTCACGTGGAGGCTTTCCTGTTTGGGGGTTCTGCAGAGACCTGTACACCGTGTATGCTACCCAGGGCTGCGGAGCAGGCAGTCCCAGCACCCTCACCACACCACCCCCGATACGGGACAAACCGCTCCAAGGATCAAGCCCTGCTGCTCTGGAGAGGGAAGAGAATGGATTTCCTTTCTCTCACTCGCAGGAACTCATCTGTCTGCCCTTGGTCCCTATCATCTGCCTCCCTCTCAGGCCCTTATCCAAAATGCCTGGTGTCTCACTACTCTCCGTGATATTGCCACTGCTTCAGACACATTCCCAAACCACTACAGCTGCCGATTCCTTCAGCACTTTTGTTCCATTATGCTCTCCAAAGCCTAAAGCCCACGCTGAAGCAGAGGTTGTCCCAAGGCGCAACTCTCCCACGAAACACACTGCCTCGTGAGTTGATCTTCCTCCTGCAACTGGAAGCACTTTCAAGGCAACAGCCAGTAAGAGCCCATCTGCTACTTCAGCTCTGAAATAAAGCTTCCAATCCAGGGCCAAACGAGAGACAACAGGACAGACATGAGGCAGTCTTCTTCTGTTAGTGGTTAACAGCAAAACTCATACTGCCCTCCTCTGAGGTTCACAGAGTCTCATCCTGCTAGAAGTCAAGCGCTCACACAAGGTGTCAAAGACTCAGAACTTCAACACCAATATCCACAGGTTTATTGCTTCTCTCCAAAGCTGCTGTAAATATTCAGGATTTGGCAAAGCCCAGAGCGGAAATTTCCTCATATTCCTCCATAATGCCCTACACTCCAAGTTGTGGATCAACACCCCCTTCATAGGTGAACAATGAATTTGCAGTTAAACACAAGGAAAACCAAAATGCTTGTGAGGACTTTACCACCAGAATCTACTTTACACCTAGACGCTCAGCTCAGTATAATTTCATTTGGTGGAGAAGCTGGTAAATTAAACTTAACTAGTTCTGGAAAGAACGCGCAAGCCTCAACCACTGGTTGCGAATAAGCCAAGCTGGAGAGCGTACAAAGTGTCTTTATGTGCACAGAGGGAGAAAGGAAAAGCCTCTAGTCCAGAACGGTAAAAAAGCGCAAGACAGAATGCACCTTTGGGAAGCGGCAATTAAGATCTCATTTTGGGTTTAAATCAGTACAAAATTAAACAGAGTAATGCTGGCGGTGTTGTCATCAGCACCAACACAGCAGCAGCAGCACAAGGGTCTGGAGAGATCACGAGGCAGAGAAAGAACTGACAACACCGGGAATCAGACGGACGCAAACCTAGACACCGTCAGGGTGCATGGACACCGCATTTCCAATGGTCCAGAGCTACAACTCCGCTTAGGGGGACAGATGTGCAACCACAGAAAGCAGAATGGCAGAACTGCACATACTAAACCCCACCAACTCCTCCATTCACAGCAAGGCCTCTCCCAGAAAAAAAAAAAGCCACTTCCCATTTGCCTTCTGAGAGATGTTACACTGTTTACATAGATGCCTGAAAGGAGAAGAAAATACTCTTTCCACAGCAAGACTTTTTCCTAGAGAAGTACTTCACCCTTTAGCTGAAAAAGCCAGGCAGCATTAAGAGCAGTTTACCAGTGGTTACTTTTTCAGTTCTTCCCTCTTTTCCTGTTCAATGAGTTTTAAAACCACAGATATTGCTCATCTAAAAAAAAAACCAAAAAACAAAAAACAAAAGGAACCAACCTTCAGTTTTTCCATAAAAACAAACTGAGGGTTTTGTGCGGTTACGACTCGAATTACTCACGTTACGCCGTGCTCTCAGAGCTACCTTGGCTGAGAGCTGACGCTGGCCCCCTGCCAGCGCGCCAGCCCTGCGCCCGAAACGCGGAATTCAGAGCGGCGCAAGGATCTTTGCGAAATGCTCTGCCTGGACGTCTGCCCGGTCGCTCAGACCAAAACAAAGCCCGGTATGCTGGGGCCCTGTACTTCAGCCATCTGTTTGAAAGAGGGCAGCTGCAAATCGAAGTGTTAGCATTTAATCCAGCTAGTGCTGGTTTAGATCTCCGTGTAGGGCAACGAAAGGTAACAGATCTCCATGATTATCCAGACCTCTTTCCCCTGTGCATGGGACACAAGCCATCTAAATGAATGCATAACGATAGGATCAAACTTGGCAGCAGGATAAACCTGAGGAAGTTTCCCTCAAGACCAATCGGTCTTCCTGGCCTGTGACTTGCACCAGAATCAGCTACTTTTTGGCTTCTCCTCGCACAGGAAAGCAGAAAGGAATCTGTTTGTAGGGTTTATTGACCCAATATTTTCCACTCATGCTAACAATTTCATGGTTTTGTTTACCACTGTAATCTGTCCTGTAGAGACAGATACATCGCTGGTCCTGTTTGGAAACAGAGATCATTCAAATCTAAACCACCTGAGCATATAAACCACCTGAAAACTCCGATCACAAGGTCATACAGAAACCTCCGGCCATATCTAGCAACAAGGACCTGGAATTCCAGTATTTCTCAAAAATCTTATCAAATACAGTTTGGCTCTGGATGATAGATTGCTGAGTTGAATAAAATGAAGAGTTTGGGCAATAACAGTACCTCACAAGACGGAGAGAGTCTTTGCGGATATTCACCAAGCTTCTCAGTGTCTTCACGGGTTCATGTGGGGCTGGAGTTACGTAGGGAAACTGGAACAAAAAGGTAAATAATTCTCTTGTTATATTATAAAAGGTAGCAGCATATTACCTGACATACAACTTACCCAAATCAAAAAACATCTACCTTTAAGTGTGTTCAGTACAGTAGACACAAGGAACAGCAATAGAGAATTCTATTTACAGATAAAAAAAAAAGTTACAGGGTGAAAATCCTGCTCTGGCCCAGCAACAGCTCATCCTGGCAGTATGCACTTTAAGAAAGGGCATTTTCACAAGCTCTTTTTCTGCACCCTGAATTCTCAGTCTGAAAATCCTTGCTCTCACAAGCTTTTATTTCCACTAAAGACACCACCTCCAGCTTGAGCAGAAGAAACGCAGCTCTTTCATGTGTGTTACAGCACGCAAATAGTGACCTGACTGCTAATCAGCATGCTGAAGCCCTGGATTACTGGGGGAACTCTTTTTATTCTGAAACAATGGGGCAAATGTTCTGGGAAAGAAGAAAAGGAGACAGGGATAGGGGGCCTCATTCTATTCCACAGTCAAGAGAGCTTCTCTCACAGATCGTCCTTTAAATGTAGAACAATAACACTTCAAACTGTAATTCTCCTTACTGGTCACAAAATCTCCAGCAAGAAATGCAAAGGCAGCTGTTAACTGTGGTGATTGCAACCTGTACATCTGCAGATCTGCCTGCTGCATCTCTGAAGTCTGAAGCTGAAACATCCACTCACACAACCTGGGTTTGGTGGGTGCTCAGACTGAAAACACAGGTGTGTTCCGAGACAGAGCAATGGCACGACACAAAGCTACCGCCCAACGGGACAGGCTTTCGGGCAGAAGGCTGACAGTGCCACCACAGCCTTGTTAGAGCTGGGGTCCTTCGAACATCTACAAGGAGTGGTGTAGGGAGAGTGACTGACACGGAGCAGAAGTACCAGGGACCACCAAGATGCCACAGACCCTACAAGGCAGCAGAGAATTCAGAGGGCAGCAGCAACTAGTTTCAGTTTCACTGCACCCTGACTGCTCAGGACCGCGGTGGGTAGCGCTGCTCTACAGACAGCAGTCAAGATCTCGGTTACTCCAAAGTGAGAACATGGCCCACATCCAGAAAGCAGGTTTGCTGCTCTGTGTCCAAGTGTTTTTTCCCTGAAGATTAATCCGAGCTGCCAAAGGGCATTAACTTTACATAGACAAACCAGATACCACGACAGCCTCCCTCTCTTAAATCTATTTGGCAAACGTCCCACTGTGTTAATAGCATTCTCACCCACTCCCCTCTGAAGAAATGATGAAATTCAGTGCCGGGATGTCTGCAAGGAAACCCGGGCTGAGACATGCAGACAATTTAACTCTGCAAGGCTAGTCCCTGTAGCCATGGGCGCGTGGAAAATTGAGCTAACAGCTGCGCCTTCTGCTTTCATCGGAGCACTGTGCAGGCGTTAAGTCACAGAGCAAAGAAGAAGCACTCAGCTTTTAACCGCTGTCCTCCTTCCAAATTCTGTTGCTCGTCTGCACGTTCAGCTTGAACAGGGACTCTCCAGATCCTTGCTTGTCCTCCCCTGCAGATTCCTGTTAACTAGCTGTGGTGCTGAGAAGACCAGTGGCACAGCCTGAGGATAACTCAGAAAGCAGAACATGCTCATCACCCGTTCAAATTCAAACAGCAAGTTGTTCTGCCTCAGTTTCCCTGTCTGTAAAATAAGGGTGGCACTGTAAGTGTGAACTAACTAACAGTCACAGCTTTTCTGAAGATGAGAATCATGACCAGTTTTTCTCTCTCTTGTTTTGAAGCTGAAGTTGGCAAAGCAAGCAGCTCTTTTCCCTTTCCTCTCCAGTATCCTGAAAACATCTCCAAATGGCTCCTACTCTACTACCTTTGCTTCTTTTCAAGCAGTTCTGAGATGCAAAAGAAATCCAAAACATAACACTTGCGTAAAATTCCTATCTGTCCCTCACAACTGTGCTATTCCCTGTTCACAACAAAAGGCAGCTTTTCACAGTCTCATAAGACATCTGTGAGCCTAGAAATTCCTCCATGTTCCAACCGGGAAAAGTAAAGGAGAAACCTTCTGAGCAGCCTACAGAGGTTACAAAGCAAATAAAAGCACTAAGATCGGTCTTAACGCTGCCCTGTACCCAGTCAGGTCACTCGTTTACATGGAGAACAGCACGCGTTGAACGCTGGCTGGAATCCATCCGGCGTCCCTGGGAGCCCTGGGAAGTTCAGGCTCCGAGAGCAGATCTGCTTCCCAGCCTCCTCCTCTCTGCAGCACGTTCTGCACTTGCTCAGGCAGGCAATTCTCACACAAGAAGGCCATCAGAATTAGTCCCCAAAATATGTGCTCCTGAGTCCCTGCCCTTCTTCCCCAACTATCTCCTCCTTCTGCCTTAAGTGAAAACAAGCCTAGAAGGTGAATACTGCTTCTCAGAAAAACTCAGCTACGTCAGCCAGCAAGGTGGGACATGGCGTAGGGGAAGGCTTTTCACCTCAGACTGGAATGATGCTCCCCAAGCAGTGGTCTCTTAGCTCTGTGTTACTTTGTAGTGCAAGCCCTACACGAGGTTTTACAAAATGCGGCAGAAATGACAGTGTAAAATAGACAGCATGTAGAAACTTGCCTGAACAGGTCTATTCCCCAGGAAGTTTAGATCCATGTTCTCGCCAAAAAGGTAGCCCTCGGGGTGAGGGGTGTCAAACTTCTCACCTCCCATAAAGAAGTGACTTGCAAAGTAGTTTCCTAGAAAAAAAAAATCACAAGGGAACGAAAAAAACTCTACATGAGTGCTTCCCAGAGAACAACTGGTCTGTGCAGTTTTTAATTCACAAGTATAAAAGAGCACAAGACATAGAAAATACTTGTTAGCCCACTCCTTCCCTGTGCTACTGACAACCACTGCCAACAGTAGAAGTAGGAAAAAACCCACCCTAGAATAAATCATTACAGCAGAGAGAATTCCATTTCAACTTGTTTTCCAGAGAAGGGACAGGGAGCAGTAAGAGTCAGCTCTTTCCAATATTGCTCAATTCTGATTAATTCTTCCTCTTTTCTCCACCTTCCAGGGTGAAGTCTGGCCCCACAAACACCACCAACCTGCCCAGAGAAGGGTGAGGCACTCACTTTACTGTGAGTGCTAGAGACTCCACGGCTTGACGCTGAATTAAATTGAACACAGACAGTCTAAATGCAGAAGCATGGATGTCTGGAAGAGATAAACCCCGGGACTGACTAAAGCGAACCTAAGCTCTGAAAGCTTCACCACAGATTTGTTTCATTCATCTTTGAGGTGATGCTCCACAGTGCAAATTTCAGGTGATTAAACACATGCAAGGTCACTGGGACTCCAGAGCACAGAATTAACGAGATGAACTCCAAAGTGAAACCAAATTGATTCAGACGTATGAGAGCACCAGGGATGCAGCCTCTTCCTAGAAACACTTCGGGAAAACACTCTCAAGCATGAACTTTCTGGAGTTACAGTTTCAGAGAAATAAGTATCAGGAGAGAATGAAAATAAAAGGCTCCAACCAAGCCATTCCCCTTGACGTTTCAGAGTGGGTATTTTCCAGGTGCACGATGAAAGGCCTGAGCCAAACGTACATTCACTTCCCTAGGTGCCATGCATAGGCAGCATAAAATTTGCTTTAAAACGAGTCATTACAGAAGCAGTAACGAATCATCTGAGTGGTTATGGAGGCATTATGGAAGGATTTGCAGTCCCTCTAGCTAGGAGCAAGCATGACTTACTCTGAAATGGAAGGGCTTTCATGAATGGCTGTTTTTTTCCATTAAGGCTTTTTTTCCTTTATGCTTCAAGAAAGGCTCTTCTTGCTCTGCACAGATGGTCGTGCTTTAATGATGATGGTACTGCTCAGCTACTGCTGAGCCCAGCTCACAAGCATCCAGATGTTTATATTACAGAAACATGTCCTTCTTTCCAGATACGACAATCAACTTCTGCAAGGGTCCAGAATCTACCTAGAATCTGCCCTACAGAATCAGCATAACAAAAAGTAGGTACTCCAAACAAAGGCAACCTTTTCCCACCCCTCCAAGAAGCAAAAAATTGAAAAGCTAATCAGCATAGAATCTCCAAGCACAGGTAGCTTGATCCAGCCTCTCCACCTGAGACACGCTGCAGTGGTTTACGCTTACAGTAAGGTTCAGAAAAGCACGATGAACGCCGGGGTTTAGGAATAGATTTTGCATCTTACGTGGGTCAAGCAGGATTGTGTTTTGGAGCAACATGTCTGATGAACTGTGAAGACAACGCTTGCGCAGGGCGTCTCAGAACCACAGCAGCTGATTATCTGGTCCCTCCTCAGGCCAGCAACTCAGAGTCTGCCCAAGTCGAGACAAAACGCTTTAAGAAAGCAATTCTGTAAATATCCCGCCAAGGACTAAGAGGAGAGAGAAACTTCGAGGAAGACTTTACACTGGCCAGAAAAACATTACTGGGTCATCCTGATCAGCCAAGTCTGACTCATTAGTTTGTCCCAGGCAAAACCAAACTGGAACCCAAGGCTTCTCCAACGCATCAAACGACACCAAACTGCTTAACTTTTAGTCCAACACGGTGGCAGGATTTTACTGTCATAAATGCACCAGCGTTAAGTACCAGACTGCTCCAGAAGTCGTAATCACTTCTCCCTAACCCCAGCCCAGCATCCTGATCCTGCGACCACGCAAACCCAACACGTGGCTGTGACACACGGGTGACACACCGGCAGGGAACACACCACCTGCAACGGCCAGGAGCGCAGAGCTGACCACGCAACTGTAGCCCCTTAAAACCAGGGCTGTATCGTACAATGTTCATTAACAGAAAGCAATTAGATGTCCATTTAGCCTTCTCACCATTACTAGAATTAACCCATCCCTGCTGGGCCACCAAAAGCAATCACATAGCACACTGGAAGGTGGCTCTGAGCTGGGTTAAACATAATCCAGCAACAAACAAGGAACAAAACCAACTCCTTTTGACCCACGAGTCCTCCAGCCTGGTGCTTGGGAGAAGGCAGGAAAGGAACGCACCAGTCAACGGCAGGCGGTGGTGGCCACCACCAGCGGGGCCGGGCTGAAACCCCTACGGAGCTACAGCAGGAGTAACGGAGACAACCGCCCCGCTGTGCTTGGCAGTGTGAAATCCAGGAACGCATTCCTGCCTCAACGTGTCACGGTACAGGCGGCTCGTGAGCTAAGAACACGGTGACGCACCGGGTAGAGCTCGGGGTACTCTTCTCCTACATAGAATTGCTCTTTCTTTGACTAACGCACCGTCCCCAAGCAACAAAGCAGTTCAGCTTCAGAGAGGAATAATCCACCTCTCTTTTTTCTTCCCAAATACGCCCAGGTTCTGCAGTTCTCTTTGAAGAGCCTGCTCCAGAGGAGAAAAGCCATCTCAAGGGCACGTGCTCCCTGCCTGGCTCCACGCTGCAGACGAGCTCGCTGGAACAAGAGACGAGCTGATGAAGGCGCTGCGACAGGGAAACACCGATGCGCTGCTCGCCGGTTGCTAAAGCAATAGGGGCATCACGAGACTGCACGGAAGAACATGGATGGTTTCCTGCTTCCAGCACAGCAGCACAGTGAAGATCATGACCGTTCCTTGTGACTACCCATTTTTCGCTGGTTTCACGGGGACACAAATCCTTCCTTACGAACTGGGCTGTTCTCCAAGCCCTTCCAACTGGGCAGGTATCTGCAACGCCAGCACAGTCTCCATAAAGCAAGCAAGCAAGGTGAAAAGGTACCAGGGAAGAGTCGTTAAAGAAAGGAATCAGCTGTCATCTTACAGCCTTTCAGCAGCCTCAGCCCCCTGGACGCAGGAGGGGAAACGTGGATGATCCATATCCAGAGCCATGGAGGGATAAGCAGGGCATTTTCAGAGGATTTTTAACTACAAAACTGCATACTGGCTGCAACAAAGCTGTTAAACTATCTGCAAATGCCTCATGAGGGACTCTAGCTTATAAAAACCAAGGTGGATTCCACAACAACCTGCTCAGTCCTCCACAGAACACGTGACCGGCCCAGCAATAACCACATCAAAAGTCAATAAAGGAGAACTGAATATACACCACTGCATTTGCAACCAGCTGTGACTCAACAAGGCACTCAACTTGGTACGACCTGATAGAGGAACCGTGCTCCTTTCCGCAGGAAGGCTGGCTACTGGTTAAATCAGTCAGGATACCTGTATTTGGTGTTTATTTCCTCGCACGACACGGCCTTGTGAGGTGGCGTCCTTGCTCCAGTACGCAAACCCGCGTCCTTCGAACCGATGTCGACCGCGGACGGCAACTCAGCGGAGCCACGGCAGCTTGCTCAGACACCCACAGCACGTCAAGCTCTGCCTAAACCAGAGACTTGGAGGGAAAGAACGCAGAAGGTGCTGCGTGACGCTCCAGTGGATGGGTAACTGCAGGTCCCTCATCGCACCTTCCAGTCTTTCGGGGTAACCGCCGAGCAGCCAGGAGACTCCCTCTGCGCCAGGCGAACGCCCCAGTGCTCGCGTGGAAACAATTCCAACACCTAACGTGGAAAACTGGCTTCTGCCAGGCAGGCAGTCAGTAGCCGTACAGGGCTCACAGCGACGGTGTCAGGTTAGAAATACCTCGCAACCATTTAGCCTGAGAACTTTTTGCACTACCTCCAGCTTGCTTCCTGGAATCAAACGTAACAATGCACACTCCCTTCCAGCCCTTTTCCCTCCTCGCTGGCAGGTTTCGGACCAGTCACAGCCAATCTTCCCAGCTCCGGGTCAAACGCGCGTAGGACTGCAGGAGCAGGAGGGACAGCGTCCTTCTGAACACGCTCCACCTGAAGAAGGGAGGGAGGGAGCCATCCTGACTGCCCTCACTGTTCCGGTGTTCAGTAACCTGCCTCGAATCTCCGCCTTGGAAGTGTTCCTGACCTCTTCTGCCCAGAACCATGGTGAGCCTGAGCAGCTCTTCTCCCTTCTCCCTCGTTAGACACACCAGAAGAAGGCAAAGGGAAAGGTCTAGCCTAAAGCCTAAAGCTTTCAGAAAGAGCAAAAGTGCAACTGAAAATTAATTATCAAGCATCTAATTGTATCCAAAGCCTTTAAAGGAAATACGGATATATTTTCTTTAATCAGCTGTTGGAAAGCATTCGCTGTTCAGTTTTACAAGGGAGGTAGCACGCGTGGAACGCTCTTTGGCAGCATCTGGGTCAACGGGCCCCTTCCGTGGCGCGTGGGAACACGCAAACCCAACCTCACGTGTGTGACGGGGTTAACCTGGTGAGCACACTGGCTAAAACCCAACGCACCATTAAATTCTAGCCCAGGTAATTACAACAGGATGGTGATTTGAAAGAAGCAGTTTAATGTTTGTTGTGTATGGTGGTTATAATTAATCCAGTCCGTATCTAGAAATCCTGTCTAAGTGTCAACAGAAATCAGGTGCAACCTCTAGGCTGTACCGAAATTGCCGGCAGGGCCCAGGGTACCACAGCTACAGCTCACGTCCACCCAGTCTCCCGCGCTGGGAAAGCCCCCAGGCCACCCAAGGAACACGCAGAGCCCTGCTGTAACCTAGCAGGACTCTACTTAAGGAGATCCTGCACCCCCTCCAAACAAAACGGGGGGACCTAGCTCTCTCCATCACACAGCTCTAAGCTTGTCACAGCCAACAAGTCATCGGGCGCACACAGAACTCGAGTCTCTGAACGAAAAGGCTACGCTACAGCTGTACCCAGAGCGGGGGAACCCAAACTGCTCCTCTGCAAACTCTTTACCCTGCCTGGAAAAGCCCTCGCAGAACAGAAACTTAGAAACATTGGTAAGTGAACGGATACTGTAGGAGAAAAGAGCATCTGAATTCCCCTGATGACTTGTATTGCAAGAGGAATAAATAAAACTCTTTAAACCAGTTAAACCAGGCCAATCTCAAAAGCCAGTCTAAGACAAGGTGAGTCACATCCTAACTTCACAAAAGTGGCACTGCTGACAAATCTCTAAGTTTTCAGAACGTCTCCCTTTGGAAAACAAACATGCACGTAGGCCATGTCAGTCCCACGGCTCCTAGGTGAGAGCCACAGCCATTTTAAGGAGCTAAAGAAGGTTGTCGTGGGAATTTTTACATCCCGTAGGAAGAAGGAATGCGGGAATTTTTACATCCTGTATTCCACCAGATCCAATTTTCCTCCCAAGTCCCCACCGAACTCCGCTGTCGCCTCCTCTTTACCAGCAGGAGATGTCCCACTTGCCACACACCGATGTCTTGCCACGGCCGCGTTTCCAGACCGGTGCAGCGAAGCCTCGCTCCCCTCCCCGGACTCAGGGTGACCAAAGGGCAGCGACTGAGCCGGGTGGCCGCGGACGCTGACAGCACGACGGACCAACGCCTTCAGCATTTGCCTCAGGCCACACGGCCCTCCTGGACCCTCACGCTTCGGCCAAACGGGGCGCCGGGCCGGCCTTGCACCCCAGGTTTGGCCCAAGAAGACAGATCCCTCGGCTCTCGCCCCAGAGAGGCCCCGGAGCCGGGCGGGCAGGGCCCCAGCAGCGCCAGAGCCAGCCCCGGCCCCAAGCCGGTCACAGCCGCTCCCGCAGCCCCTTCCCCTGCGGATCCCGCGGCCCGGCCGCCCCGAGACCAACCCCCCGTCCCCCTCGGGGCCCCCTGGGTGGGGGGGGCAGCGGGCCCGGCGAAGGCCCGTCCCCCTCCCCCGTCCCCGGCGCGGAGGGGAGCGGCCCTCACCGGACTTGGGCGGGTAGCGGTAGGCCGAGTTGGCCTGGATGTCGATGTCCTCCACGCCCGCGATGCGCCGGCTGAGCAGGGAGCCCATGGCGGCCGCGGGCAGAGCGGGCCGGGGGACGCAGAGCAGAGCAGCGCGGCGG